>CATNEM010000149.1:2547500-2607500 GCA_950096795.1 Macrostomum cliftonense
CCCCAAGCTTCCTCATCTGCCAAGCTCCCATTCGGATGTCGGCAGGTCAGTCAAGGCGGCCCAAGTTGCTGAGAAGTGGCCGAAAGCTGGGCAATTCTTTCCCCATCGGATTGAAGTGATCCAGCGAATACAGGAGGACGGCTTAAGAGGCTGAGGGCCGGCCTGTTATGGATTTTATGGATGCTGCTTCTGGGGCAGATAGGACTTTCTTAGCCCCCCCTGGGACTCTTCTCTTATGAGCATTCACCTCACTGTTTGCACACTCTTAGGGTAAGTGAATAGTTACTAGCCAAAGATGTTGTGTCCCATCCATCTATCCTTTTATCGACCTATCTTTCTATCTATCTATCTATCTATCTATCTATCTATCTATCTATCTATCTATCGATCTATCGATCTATCTATCTATCTATCTATCTATCTATCTATCTATCTATCTATCTATCTATCTATCTATCTATCTATCTATCTATCTATCTATCTATCTATCTATCTATCCATCCATCTGTCTATCCATCTATCTATCTATCTATCTATCCATCCTTTCTGTTTTTTTAACTTACATCCACTATCCACAGTTGCCTCTCATGGCTGAGCCGAATGAATTCGCTCTTGAAATTGTAGCGTGTTTACCCTGGCAAGCATCAGCCATCGCTGCTTTATTTGCAATTGTAAGTTTTTTTACTGAAAGAGGGTTAAAGAAGTGGCCAGCTCAAAATCAGAGCCTTAAAATTAAACGAAGCAGCCCTGGAAAGATTATCTCCAGCTGTGGACTGACCGAAGCATACGAAAAAAATAAGGGAAAGTGCTCAGAATTTTAGATTAGCAATAAGGAGAGAGGAAAATCGCAAATCCTTGAAAATAAGAGGTTTTTTGGGGGTTTGGGAGCAGCCAGATCTAGGCAGGATATCCCTACGTCAACTTAGGAGGAAAAATAAAATTGATTAGGGGAGTTGAGGCGCTGAGTTTTTTTACAGGAGTAGTTGCTGTGGGGGTCCAAAGTGGCGTCTGAGACTGTGTGGGTAAAGCGCTTCAGTTTTTCGACTCGGTCCTCGCCTATTTGTATTTCTTCTTTGCAGAAGCAGATTTTTTTATATCACCTGTTTTTGAAGTTTCTAAAAATACAAGCAGTGATTTTTGACATTTTTGCACCTAATTTTGCACATCGTCGTTGCTTGCGACCTTTTTAAAATAAATCCCCATCATTGATTCTTCTACAAACAGAAATCCCCATTCTTGATTCTCTACATCTCTAACTGACAGAAATCCCCATCCTTGATTATCTAACTGACAGAAATCCCCATTCTTGATTCTCTACATCTCTAACTGACAGAAATCCCCATCCTTGATTCTCTAACTGACAGAAATCCCCATTCTTGATTCTCTACATCTCTAACTGACAGAAATCCCCATCCTTGATTCTCTAACTGACAGAAATCCCCATCCTTGATTCTCTACATCTGTAACTGACAGAAATCCCCATCCTTGATTATCTAACTGACAGAAATCCCCATTCTTGATTCTCTACATCTCTAACTGACAGAAATCCCCATCCTTGATTCTCTAACTGACAGAAATCCCCATTCTTGATTCTACATCTCTAACTGACAGAAATCCCCATTCTTGATTCTCTACATCTCTAACTGACAGAAATCCCCATCCTTGATTCTCTAACTGACAGAAATCCCCATTCTTGATTCTCTACATCTCTAACTGACAGAAATCCCCATCCTTGATTCTCTACATCTGTAACTGACAGAAATCCCCATCCTTGATTATCTAACTGACAGAAATCCCCATCCTTGATTATCTAACTGACAGAAATCCCCATCCTTGATTATCTAACTGACAGAAATCCCCATTCTTGATTCTCTACATCTCTAACTGACAGAAATCCCCATCCTTGATTCTCTAACTGACAGAAATCCCCATTCTTGATTCTACATCTCTAACTGACAGAAATCCCCATTCTTGATTCTCTACATCTCTAACTGACAGAAATCCCCATCCTTGATTCTCTAACTGACAGAAATCCCCATTCTTGATTCTCTACATCTCTAACTGACAGAAATCCCCATCCTTGATTCTCTAACTGACAGAAATCCCCATCCTTGATTCTCTACATCTGTAACTGACAGAAATCCCCATCCTTGATTATCTAACTGACAGAAATCCCCATCCTTGATTATCTAACTGACAGAAATCCCCATCCTTGATTCTCTAACTGACAGAAATCCCCATCCTTGATTCTCTAACTGACAGAAATCCCCATTCTTGATTCTACATCTCTAACTGACAGAAATCCCCATCCTTGATTCTCTAACTGACAGAAATCCCCATCCTTGATTCTCTACATCTGTAACTGACAGAAATCCCCATCCTTGATTATCTAACAGTCAGAAATCCCCATCCTTCATTTCCCAACAGACAGAAATCCCCATCCTTGATTCCCCAACAGACAGAAATCCCCATCCTTGATTCCCCAACAGAAAGAAATCCCCATCCTTAATTATCAAATAGACAGAAATCCCAATCCTTAATTATCCAACGGTCAGAAATCCCCATCCTTGATTATCAAACGCTCAGAAATCCCATCCATTTCTGGGGGCAAGTACAAACCTAAAAATTTCAACCTTTTACGTTTGTTACAATGTGGGGAATAGAACCTCCTACCAGCTCTTATTCCTATGCCTGCAAATTCTCCCTTTTCGGCTCCTACTTCATTGCTAATCGATTGCATTGATCACAGCAAAATTAGGCAGTTACGATTCAGTAAAGACCGGATGTTGTCATCTTTCCCGACATTTGCCTATGCTAATTAAGTAATTTAACCTTCGTTGTACCTGTGCAAACGCTGCATCGATAAAATGACAAAAGCTAGTCTAAATTTCTGTGCGGAAAAAATCTTAATCTAATATTGTCTGTACCATTTAGAACTGAATCAATAAATCAATTGACCTGTCCATTTACTTACCTACCCACCTATTTACTCACCTACCTACCTACCACCCTACCTACCTACCTACTTACTCAACTACCTGCTTACTCATCTACCTAACTACCTACCTACCTACCTACCTACCTACCTACCTACCTACCTACCTACCTACCTACCTACCTACCTACCTACCTACCTACCTACCTACTACTTACCAATCTACCTACCTACCTACTTTCTATCTATCTATTCTGCAGCTAGCTACCTAAAAATCTATCTACCTACCTAACTATTTACCTACCTACCTACCTACCTACCTACCTACCTACCTACCTACCTACCTACCCATCTACCTACCTACCTATCTACCTACCTACCTACCTACCTACCTACCTACCTACCTACCTACCTATTTACCTACCCAACTACCTACCTATCTACCTACCTACCTACCCACCTACCTACCTACCTACCTAACTACCTACCTACCTACCTACCTACCTACCTACCTACCTACCTACCAACCTACCTACCTACCTATTTACCTACCTACCTACCTACCTACCCATCTACCTCCCTACCTATCTACCTACCTACCTACCTACCTACCTACCTACCTACCTACCTACCTACCTATTTACCTACCCAACTACCTACCTATCTACCTACCTACCTATCTACCTACCTACCTACCTACCTACCTACCTACCTATTTACCTACCCAACTACCTACCTACCTACCTACCTACTAGTCTTTCCACGTTTGTGTCGAGCTGAAATATCCTACGTAAATAATCAAGGCATGCGTTGTTTTTCTACCTGTTTACAATAATAGTAAACATAAAATATCATGAAAAAATAATAGATTTGTTTGCATATTCTCAATACTTCCTATTAATTCTGGCTTATGAAATACTTAGTAAGTGTCTTAAATCCCAAAATATCCCCTATATTTTAGAACTGTTTGTGGACAGCAATCTTGGGAGCCAGCGCCAGAAGCGGGGGCATGTGTAGTGGCGGAACAAACACGATTTCTATTAGTTGCCCTCTTCCAACCCTTTCTGCAACAGCTGTACAAATCTTTGACAAAATCCCAAAATTTTTCTGCCTAAGCGGGATAATATTGCTCGTATGGTAGAGACTTGAAAATCTGAATTCCTTCTCATATAATCAATGCATAAAGCCAGGCTAAATTGAGAAATCTCAGCTGAGTGGGGGTTAGTACAAATACTTCTCTCATATTGTGTGCTCCGCATTTGTCTAGGTAACTAAGAAGTGAGGAGGTTTTTCCCCCTTGAAATTCCAGTCCACTATCTGTGCGCATAGTAAGTATTAAAGGATTTTATTTTAGAATGGCTAATCTAGTGAGTGGACTTAGAGTCAGCGGGAAGTGGGGAGATTTTCTGACCGACAGCTGCGATTCGCTTGTTAAAGTGGTAGAAATTCTACGGACTCTGTTAGCCCACTTTATCTAGAACGGAACAAAGGATTGCTAATCTGTTAATTCTTCCAAGTATTGTGAGTCTTTTGTCGTTTTCAATTATAGAAAATTCTTATGATTAAGAATTTATAATAAAAAGCGTACTGCTTTATTTAGAGATGGTGAGGTTCTTGTAAAACATTCTTTAAGTACTAATATTATTACTCGCTCCGAATAAAGAATAAATATTTCATCTATCTATCTATCTATCTATCTATCTATCTAGCTAGCTAGCTAGCTAGCTAAATGTCTTTCTATCTATCTATCTTACTATCTATCTATCTATCTATCTTACTATCTATATATCTATCTATCTATCTATCTATCTATCTATCTATCTATCTATCTATCTAACTATCTAGGTATCCATTAGATTTCACAATTAAAAAATGTCTGTTTCAATTAGATAAATAAAGGATCGTAGAATTAAAGCACTACGCAAGTGCGGCCAATGAAAAGTGCATCCAAATTCGCTTTCAAACCAAAATTTACCAGCCTAAAGGCATCAGTTTTAACATTTTATTTATAAAAAAGGCTGAAGCAGCGCAGATTTCTGCTGCGAAACATTCAGAATTTGCATTAAATATTGCTGGAGGCTTGTGGCCACAAATTTACTAATATGGACTTGCAAACATGCGCTGGGCACGAACCGAATAAATACAAGCCGAATTGTTGAATTATTAACTGACTGGGCCGGCCTAACAAGCGCAATTTATTGAACTCCGCAGCCTAACTCTCGGCCAGTTTCTTATCAGCAGCAGCCACAGCAGCGTTCGGACATGTTGATTCTGCAGGCTCCACAGACCTACCTTGCTCCGGAACAGCAGCAGCAGCAGCAGCAGGGCAGGGCTCAGTACCACCCGGGCTTGCCGCCGAAGGCTGTTCTCTACGGCAGCTATATGGACCCTGTGAGTGAATTTGGCGTCCTTGTTTTTATCTATCTATCTATCTATCTATCTATCTATCTATCTATCTATCTATCTATCTATCTATCTATCTATTTATCTATCTATCTATCTACCTATCTAACAATCAATCTTTTTTTTAATCTATCTATCAAGATATTAGATATATCTCTCTATTTTGCCATCTAAAATGGTTTTTTTATGAAAAAATTTATGTGCGGGACTTCCTCCCCTTATGCTAATCTCAACTTGTGTCGCGCTCTTGAGCTTCACACCTTCATTTCTCCTTATCATCCTAGTCATCCCCGCTCCTAGCTCAGTTCAGCGACATCAACGCAGCTGCGCCAGCGGAGCACTATTAGCTGATGCATTAAAACTTCTCCTCTTTATCCGCTCCGCCCCCTTTCTGTCACTCAGGCTGACACATCTTCCCTTCCCCTCTCTGCAGCTCCCTAATCTCATCTTCGCCTCAAATCTCTGTCAGAGGGGAAGCACCATCTGCTCCCGCTCAATTTATTCCCCATTTTCCCCTCTTACCCCAATGCCCGCCTGACTGAACTGGTGCGGCTTCGCTCAGCTTGCGCGCTCCTAATGGAATGGCAAATTTTTGTGCTGACTTTGACTGACCGAATTTTTAGCAAGCCGCTGTTGCTGCTGACCAACTTGCTGCTGAATTTGTTGCTTATTTCTGCCTCATCTTGCGCCTGTTGTTGCTATGGGGGGCTAGAAATCGCTTTTCTTTTAATTCTTTTCATCGGTTTTTGCTTTAATAATTCTGAATATAAATTTTTATCGTAGTTTGCGACTTTTTAAGATTAAAAATGTTTTGAGTGATATCTGTCAATGTTTATAGGGATTTTTTTAGAATAGTTAATTGTTCAATATTATGATTTCTGAGTTCATTAATCAGTATTGGGATTTATGAGTTTAGTTCTTCATATTGGGATTTCTGAGTTTCTTGATCAATATTGGGATTTCTGAATTCAATGATTCATATGGGGATTTTTGAGCTCATTAATCAATATTGGGATTTCTGAGTTGAGTTATTCATATTGGGATTTCTAAACTCATTTATCAATATTGGGATTTCTGAGCTCATTGATCAATATTGGGATTTCTGAGCTCATTGATCAATATTGGGATTTCTGAGCTCATTGGGATTTTTGCAATTTGGAGCAAGCGCCCAATTTGCATATGTTTACCATAGCCTAGCCAAAAACTGACCAATTTTATTCCCATAAATTTATGTATGCCACTTTATCGCCAGAACACCATGCAAATGCAAACTGGCCCCAGAGTCCCCAGAGGCAACAAACTCAAACATTTATTCAGTTTAAGCCCATGTGTAGCTTTTAATGTCTAAACGAAAAAGATATTCATCTTGACGATATGTACAGTAAATTATTGTTCAGCGTCATCAGTTAATTAAAAAGCAAGCCTAGCTGAACTCTATAGCGCTGGCGCACACAGTTCTGAAGTGCGGCGGAGAACGTCACTTGAGCAATAGTTTGATGCGGTTCGGGTAACACCTCAGTTTTAATTAAATTAAGTAACGAAACCGGTACAGGACGAATCAAAGATTGACACATTTAACTGGGTGCGGACTGCGGAGAGATTCAAAGCACGCGAAGTAGAACAGAGTGTTAGACAGAGCGAGTTTGGAACAAGGAACTAAAAAGACTACGGAAACTATGGTGAGGGAGAGTACGAAGAACGTTGAAAAGTGCAATTTTGAAATGTATTAGATCGATAGATAGATAGACAGATAGATAGATAGATAGATAGATAGATAGATAGATAGATAGATAGACAGATAGATAGATAGATAGATAGATAGATAGACAGATAGAAGATAGATAGATAGATAGATAGATAGTTAGATAGATGGATAGACAGATAGACAGATAGAAATAGGGCAATGTGTTAAGGCATAGTAAATAACTAAATATTCCCTGTATCACCTTAAACTATACCGCCAGTTTATGTGGGGTCTTTGCCCAGCCAGACACTCCTGCGCCCACTCACCAACTCGGCAGCTGAAGCGGAGCGGGCAGAAGTGAGTAACCAGGCGAGTGAGTAGCCCCAATTACCCTGCCTATTTACCCTACAGTATCTGTTCTATTCCTGTAGATTCAACACAGCGCCAGTTTCAATCAAGTGGTGCCAATCATTCACACTTTCAGCGCTCGGCATCCACTTTCACTTTCTCTCTCTCTGCCCCTCTCTTGCAGCTATGTCCACTATTGCTTGCCTAAGCTGAACTGGACATGATTCTAGACTGCTTCTTTAGGGGCTGTAAGGGAGGAAACAAGCTGCAAAAGTGCATTGCTAGCTCAGGAATCTTCTTGAACTGATGAAAGTACAGATGGATAATAAATGATTGCCTTAGGGTATGCATTAGTGTAGATTACATCAAACCTGTAAATCGACTCTGAACTGTGCGCAATTTTTCCTTATTATGCTCGAAATGGCCTACTTAACAGCATAAGTAGTAGAATCAGTCGCATTGTTGAAAACAACATTGAATCTATTTTTGCAAATATTAAATCTCCGTCGAGCTTGACCCATTCTTTCCATTTCGTGACGGACGAGCTTTTTTTCGACACCCTTGACAACAAAGCAAAGTTGGAATAAAAAAATAAAAAAGGAAGTCTTTTCTTTCCCGAAATATTGAGAATTTCTGTCGAATTGAAAATGCGCTCCTAGGGACTGGGATTTCTTCTTCCGTTTTTCCCCTGTTTCCATTTTATAGTTTCCTGAATTGCCCGAGGCAAATCCCAGGCCCTGCTGAGTTTTGAGTTCGGTGTTGGGATGAAGCGAACACGCTAACGCCCTGACAGTAAGAGACAAGGAAAATGAGAAAACAAGAATCGCAAATGGAATTTCTGTGGTTTATAATCATTAGTATATTCATTATTATTTAACGAATATAGGCCCGATAATTAATGCGCTACAACTACAATAGTTGCCTCAGTTACAGCTAGCGATGATGGAGAAGCTCAGTCAGAAACAGAGGGGAGGAATATGGGAATTGAAGAGAATAGAGTAAGGTCTGTCAGGCAGTTGATGACGGATTCTTGGCTTGGCTGGGGGGATTAGTTAGGAAGAGACTTTGTGTGGGTGCTGCATCCATCGGTTAATTAGTTGGTCCCTGACAAATAAGGCAGCTTAACGGCTGCACAATAGAAATTAATGAGGCTGAAATATTGGCAGACAATCATTTCAGATGAGTAGTAGCTGGAGCTAATACTCATTAACCTGCCTTATGGATGACTGCAAGGCTCTTTGTCTAATTGGTCCGTTTTTTGTATGAGTCAGTTGATTTCTGGTTGGAAAATCATTATGTTAGCAATGTGATCTGTAATTATATTTTACAATTCTGCAGAATCAAATAAAAATCATCGATAGAAATCTACTATTGAATATATAAATTGCTGTCCTTTTAAAAAAATTGGGACGTTATAGATTGAATGTCTATCCCTCATGGTAGATTAGGGAGTCAGTTGACCTCCCTCATGGTAGATTAAGGAGTCAGTTGACCTCCGTCATGATAGATTAAGAAGTCAGTTGACCTCCTTCATGGTAGATTAAGCAGTCAGTTGACCTCTCGTACTGAGTTGGGATTAGGGGGTCAGTTGACCTCCCTTACTGATGCTAGACGATGGAGTCAGCTGACTTACCTCAGTGCTGGTAGATTAGCGAAAGTTAGATGACGTCTCTCTAACTGATGCTCGAGCTGGGGCTGGTTAATTACTTTATACGACTCCTCCCAGCACTGAAGTACACTTTCCTCGGAAACAAGAGCGACAGTAAAAAATTATAACTATTCCGCATCTTTTCTAGTCCCAGAAAGCTGAGATAATTGTCTTTCCCAGCAGGGCCACAGCAAGAATCTTTCGCTCTTTCTGCTGCTAGAGGCAAAGGATTTACGATCCGAGAATTGGGTCTTCAGCTGCCGGCTCCGAAACGCAGTAAGCCAATCCCTAAACTAAATCGACTATAACATGGTTTTCTTGTACGAACGGATGCGCTCCTTATTTATCTCAAACCGCTGACAATTTTCTTCTCACAATTTGACCCAGAAAATTCTCAATATTGCTCTGGGCGACAAAGCACATCAGATCTTCACTTAGAAATTGCCATGTTCTTTTAGTGGCTTTTTGGTGTAGATCTGCAGAATCACACCTTAATGTCTACAGAATCACACCATAATATCTGCAGAATCACACCCTAATATTTACAGGATCACACCCTAATATCTGCAGAATCACACCCTAATAACTCCAGAAACACACCCTAATATCTGCAGAATCAAACCCTAATATCTGCAGAATCACACCCTAACATCTACAGAATCACACCCTAATATCTGCAGGATCACACCCTAATATCTGCAGAATCACACCCTAATATCTGCAGGGGAGTTGTAGCCTAGTGGCTAGGGCGCCTGCCTCATGATCGGAAGGTCGGGGGTTCGAATCCTGGCCCTAGGAGACAATTTGTGCCCTTGAGCAAGGCACTTAATCCCGCATTGCTTCAGTCCACCCAGCTGAGATCGGGTACCAGTTTGAGCTGGGTAAATTTAGTGTGGGTGTTGCGGCCCCTCCAGCCCATCAGGCTGAAAGCTGTACACAGCTCTTGGATGCGCCGCGCAACTAGCTGCGGCTGTGCCTTGGGCTGTACATTTGATCGAAAGGTCGGGTGTCTAAATTTTTTTTAATGAATTAGGATCACACACTAATATCTGCAGGATCACACCCTAATATCTGCAGAATCACACACACCCTAATATCTACAGAATCACACCCTAATATCTGCAGAATCACACACACCCTAATATCTACAGAATCACACCCTAATATCTGCAGAATCACACACACCCTAATATCTACAGAATCACACCCTAATATCTGCAGGATCACACCTCAAGCAAACTATTTTATCTGCAACTGAACATGTCAGTTCAGCTCCTGCTAGTGCAATTAAACCTGTACAGCCCGCACTCCACCAACAGCAGTCACGGCTTTTATTGGCCCGATAATAAAACAAACTCGTCATAATATTGGCTTGAGGCCTCGGGTCATAACACTTTTATTATACGCGACACGATAGACGCTCGCAGGCTTTTTTTCTATCAAGCATTCGAAAATTCGAAATGTTTATTGCCATGCTAGGTCTCTCTCCTCTCCCCCTCTCTCTATTCGCTCTGTTAACTGCTCTGACATTGGCCAGCGACCATACTAAACACACACACGCGCTGGCCAAACTGAGTTTAACATAGAAAAAAACTCCAATTGTGAGGGGGCGCCTTAAATCGGGATTGGCGGAGAGGGGGATTTGAGTATCAGTTTGATATTTAACCTGAGCAGTGCTGCATGCTATGAGAGCGCATGTTGAGGCGTGAAACATCCACTTGAAGAAAAATTGTATTAAAAATACGCGTCTGATTGAGACAAACGTTTGCTTTGATGTTTGCCGACGGTTCAAAACCACTTTGCATTGTTAAGCCTGCCCTATGGTTATGAAGCGCAGGTATCCTGATATTGATAGTTCCGCGTTTGCACTACCAATAGCCAGTGATCTCAGATACCAATTGCCTCTGATTGCCATGGTGAGTCTGTCGGGTTGATCCGGTAACCAGGTCAACCACTTTATTTTCCTTAGTAAATGCACTTTGTTCGTATACATTAATATGCTTCTACAATATATGTATCCACTTTTCTAATTACCAATCTCTCCCTCTGTCTGTCCTTTTATCTGTCTATATATCTATCAATCAATCAATCTATCTATCTATCTATATATCTATCTATCTATCTATATATCTATCTATCTATCTATCTATCTATCTATTAGGAAAAAATGAAAACATGCTGCAAACGATAAACAGAACCACAGCAACGCATACTTTATGCATAACATATTGTCCCATTGATGCGCATAAATTTAAACTGAATGCTTGCCCCTTGACTAAAATTTAATTCGGCATGGCATTAATCCCAGTCAGCTTAGCAACCAAGCGAATGAACTGAGGATTAAAAGGCGAATCGAACCGAGCGAGCGGTTCACAGACACTGAAGCTGGACAGAGCCTGTCTGTCTATGAGTTGGTTTGGCCCTCAGCCAGTGGCATGGCTAATATTGGGCTCCCCTGTCTCTCCCAAGGCCAGATCGGTTGGACTCCGAAACTCCGGGGCGGGATTATTCCTCATCTCCCCCTTTGCTGGGGGGCGCGGCTGCGTCCCCCCGCGCTTCATACTGGGGAAAAAACAGAGAATTTGAAATTCAAATTGCTGTAGGGATGCCGAGTCGTCTGGGATCTGTTGATCTGAGCCCTGTTCCTCTCTTCCTCTTCACACGGCCCTCCACCAACCGCCACCCCTAGGGCCATTTTCGCGTTATCTCCGCCAGTGCAGCTTTTTTTTCGATGACTCTCGCCTCCCAGCGTCCGCTGTTCTCCATCATTGGGCTGACCGATTTTTTCGTTTATTTTCCTGGAAACTAGCTGGTCTTGGGAGGTTTTTATTTTAGAAATTTAAGTAGGGAATAGTTTCCCCATACATGCTATTAGATATTTTTTAGAGTAGATTGGATTGCTAATCTATCCCTATGAGAATGAAGGAACAAGATGGATTGCTAATCTATCCTATGCGGATGAAGTTACAGAATGGATTGCTAATCTATCCCATGCAAATGAAGGAACAGAGTGGATTGCTAATCTATCCCATGCAGATGAAGGAACAGAATGGATTGCTAATCTATCCCATGCGGATGAAGGAACAGAATGGATTGCTAATCTATCCCATGAGGATCAAAGAACAGAGTGGATTGCTAATCTATCCCATGCAGATGAAGGAACAGAATGGATTGCTAATCTATCCCATGCAGATGAAGAAACAGAATGGATTGCTAATCTATCCCATGCAGATGAAGGAACAGAATGGATTGCTAATCTATCCCATGAGGATCAAAGAACAGAGTGGATTGCTAATCTATCCCATGCAGATGAAGGAACAGAATGGATTGCTAATCTATCCCATGCAGATGAAGGAACAGAATGGATTGCTAATCTATCCCATGAGGATCAAAGAACAGAGTGGATTGCTAATCTATCCCATGCAGATGAAGGAACAGAATGGATTGCTAATCTATCCCATGAGGATCAAAGAACAGAATGGATTGCTAATCTATCCCATGCAGATGAAGGAACAGAATGGATTGCTAATCTATCCTATGCGAATGAAGAAATAAAAAAGGCTATTAATTTAGATTTGTTTGTTCAAGAAGCCAGCGCGTCGCTCTAATCTAGTAGTTTTACTTTTTTGATCCGCATCTGAAGGAATCAAGCCCCAGTTGGGAAGCAATCTAAGCAATCAATAATTTCTTTTAAGATCCCAGCACAGCCGCTGCGTTTTCGCGTATTATTCATTCATTCATTCATTGCGGTGGTGGGAAAATAGCTAGCCAGTTTTCCCTTGGCTTTTTTACGCTTGCTTTTTTGCTCAGCCGTTGTAAGCTAAGCCTGAACGATTATTGCTTGGGGAAGTTTAGCTGTAGAGAGCTGCGTTCTTGTGTATATGGATATCCGGGTTGTTAGTAAGTAAATAAAATTCCACCGCTCAGTCTCCTATAGCGGCTTCGCACTATAAATTCCCTTTCCCTTCGTTGGCCTCTCCGTCTTCTTGTAAAAGCAGACTTTGGAATTGCTTGAGTATTTGATTTCCCCCATCCCCAGCCTCATACATGGCTTCCCTATATATTTTTTATCCCCCTCCACATTCCATCCTTCCCTAGCCACCAAAGCCTTGCAGCAGGAGAAAAAACTAGGGGCGGTTAAAGCAGCTCCGGGGTAGGGGGGGGATTACTTCAATTCATCCTCTTTTTTTTGTTCAAGATTGATTGACAGACTCTCGCCGCTGTTCAGAATGGGCGCCAGCCGCTTGCTGCTTCTGCCCCTCTTCAAGAAGGAAATCGGGGGGGGCAGAGGGCGAGTTACTCGAACCTCTTGAACTCGAACAAGAAAGTTACTTGTTTAACACAGACTGCTGGTCTTTCGAGGCACGAGTGCCTTCGGGTTTTCTCCTCGACCCTTTTTCGATGATGAATTTTCCTGGAATTACTTTTTTTTCAGTCGATTGAGGAGACATCGAGGAGATGTCTCCCGTCTCACAAGAAGCATTGAATAATAGTTAAAAGCCGAATCCCCTTATAGATTATCCGAAATTCCTTAATCCTATATGCGATTAAGAAGTTCTCTAAGTGAAGAGTTATTTGTAAAATTTAAAATCCCTAAATGGAAAGTTATAAAATGTTTGCAATCTCCTCATTTTACGGAACGTTTTAGGAAAAGATTAGCGGCAGGACGGAACTAAACTTTTTGATGGGTTTTTAAAGATATAATAGTACAATAGAGCACATTTTATTGACTAAATATAGAGGGAAACATTTTATGCTTGAATTACTGATTACTAAAAAAAGTTAATTTTAATCCTGACAGTCATATATGTGACTGCCATCATTTTAGACTGGCAATAAATTGACTTCAAAACTGTCATTAAAATTATCAATCCCATCCCATCGCATCCCAACTCTAAAGTCCCTATTTTTTTTATCGTTTCCTTGCAGTTCACAACGATCTGCCTCACAATTTGGGGAGTCGCATAAATACAGAGCCAGAGAGCTCAAAGTGAGGAAGTTGAGCTGTCAAATCATATCTGTGCATACTAAATTGGTGCTGTTATCGGGGTTATCTATCTGTCCCCCACACCCCAGCACCTCCCTCCCCGCTGCATGTCAATCTAGCTGTCAAGTGCGGTCCAATGCAAACCAATGCCTATTAATAAGGAATTCCACTTTAGACCAGAAGGAAAGCAACATTTTTTCTGCTGTCTTTTTCTGCCTTTGTCTTTATTTGGAGACCTCGAGCTATCCGAGGCTTGTTGCATTGCGTAGTCACATTTTGCAAATATCATTAATAATAAATCACTGCGCAATTTGGAGCTCAATGCCTGTCTGCATTTATGCATTGCTCGAATGCTAAGTGGGACTTTTGCGCAGGTTGCGGCTGAGCTTTCTGTTTTCTTGTCTGCTATGTGATTTTTTGTGGTTAGACATTCTGGGCCACCCACGCTTGTCTCTTTATCTATCTATCTATCTATCTATCTATCTATCTATCTATCTATCTATCTATCTATCTATCTATCTATCTACCTATCTATCTATCTATCTATCTATCTATCTATCTATCCATCCATCTATCTATCTATCTATCTATCTATCTATCTATCTATTTATCTATCTATCTATCTATCTATCTATCTATCTATTTATCTATCTATCTATCTATCTATCCATCTATCTATCTATCTATCTATCCATCTATCTATCTATCTATCTATCTATCTATCTATCTATTTATCTATCTATCTATCTATCTATCTATCTATCTACCTATCTATCTATCCATCTATCTATCCATCTATCTATCTATCTATCCATCTATCTATCTATCTATCTATCTATTTATCTATCTATCTATCTATCTATCTATCTATCTATCTACCTATCTATCTATCTATCTATCAATCTATCTATCCATCTATCTATCCATCTATCTATCTATCTATCTATCTATCTATCTACCTATCTATCTATCTATCTATCCATCTATCTATCTATCTATCTATCTATCTATCTATCTATCTATCTATCTATCAACCTATCCATCCAATCCACCCCAACCCAGAGCCTGATGCAGCAGCACGCCGGATCCCGCAACGCGTCCCCCAACGATGACGCTGACCGCAAGAGCAACACCAATTTGTACATCCGCGGCCTTCTGCCATCCGACACCGACGAGACGATTCGCCAGCTGGTGTCGGAGAACGCCAACATCGCTAGCGACGCCATCAACTCCACCAAGGCTGTGATGGACGAACAGACTGGACAATGCAAAGGTGCTCATGCGTACCTGCTCTTTGGGAGGATTATTTTCAAGGTTCAAACTTTTAAGCGACAAATTATTAAAACGAAAATCATTGAATAACTTACAGGCTACGGCTTCGTGGACTTCAGAGATGAAACTCAGGCGCAGCTGGCGCTGGAGGCGCTCACCAAAGTCTCCCTGCGAAATGGCAAACTGCAGATCAGCTACGCTAGGGTGAGCGCTGCGACCCTTGATTTGTATGTATTGGTCCCAAAAAACTAGCGCCAAAGAACTTATTTGGTCGCTATTAGTGAAGCATTTTTCGCGATTTCTTGTGTCTTTTTGTTATCAACTTGTTATTCTATTTAGTGCTTTATGGTATCATTTGGCATCTCAGTCTGATTCTGAGTCTTATTTTATAATTTGGCGCCTCATTACATTCTTTGGCGCCTCATTCTATCATTTATCGCCTCATTCTATCATTTGGCGCCTCATTCTATCATTTGGCGACTCAATCTGTCATTTGGCGCCTCATTCTGTCATTTGGCGCCTCATTCTGTCATTTGGCGCCTCAATCTGTCATTTGGCGCCTCATTCTGTCATTTGGCGCGTCAATCTGTCATTTGGCGCCTCATTCTGTCACTTTGCGACTCATTATGTCATTTGGCGCCTCATTCTATCACTTAGCGACTCATTACGTCATTTAGCGACTCATTATATCATTTGGCGCCTCATTCTGTCATTTGGCGCCTCAATCTGTCATTTGGCGCCTCATTCTGTCACTTAGCGACTCATTATGTCATTTGGCGCCTCATTATATCATTTGGCGACTCATTCAAACATTTAGGGTTTCATACATTAATTTAGAGCCTCATTCTATCATTAGCGCTTCAATCTATGATTTAGCGCCTCATTCTGTCATTTAGAGCCTCACTCTATCATTTGGCGCCTTATTTTCTCATTTGGCGCCTCATTTGATTTTTGACGCTTCTTTTTATAGTGTGGCGCTTCATTCTATTACTTGCAATCTCATACTATCATTTGGCGCCTCATGCCATTATTCTCTGACTGAAACTTCCTAAAGGCCTGCTTCTTCGATCTGGTGCAAATTTTCTATCATTCTATGTAACCGTTTTTTGTCTTTTTATTAGCTTAGTCACTTGTTCTTCATCTTTATAAAGGTATGTATTTCGAGGCTTTCTCAAAAAAGGCATTTCTTTGCGTCAAATGTTAAAATTATTATTGTCTGAAAATTAAAGGATTATTTATAACAAAAACTTCTGTGCTAATTTTTTCCACTTGTTCAGGCCAAGGAGGTAACAATAATCGGCATAACCTAAAAGAAAAATTGCATAAATTGCTGTTGTACCACCCGTTTATAAATCTTTTTTTCCCATGATTACCCATGACTTCCTTCTTCAAAGTGTTTATATAAAGCAATTTTATTTTCTTAGTACAGTTGACCCAATCGCAGGAATCATAAGCTTATTAGTCTACTTAAAGTAGCTAGATCCATATAAAAAATATCGTCCAATTTATTTGAATTTACTATATTTACTATGTTGTCAACCCTATTTTGAAAAAAAAACTGATGAATTTGGTATCTTCGAAAGTTTTCCCCTTAGTTAAGCTTCACAATTACTCGTTTATTAATTTCACGTACCACCGCTTAGTTACCATGCAATTAGGCGCTTAAGGCACTTGCAGCTGTGTTGCTCAGTTAAATTTCATCAAACTAATATTGTTGTCAGAATTATAAGTAACCAGCGGTTTAGGTGACCAGTTTTTGTTTTTCTTGCACAAAATTTAATTGGTTTCAGTTTTCAGTTGCACGATGTTTTTACGTGGCTATGCAAATTGTGCTGGCATGCAGGAGCATGAGTCTGTCTGTCTGTCTGTCTGTCTGTCTGTCTGTGTGTCTGTCTGTCTGTCTGTGTGTCTGTCTGTCTGTCTGTGTGTCTGTCTGTCTGTCTGTGTGTCTGTCTGTCTGTCCGCCCGCCCGCCAGTAAAATCTGTCCCTCTAGCCCCCTAGAGCTCGCATTAGAAGCCCCTAACCGCCGCCCCATCAACCGCCAGGAGTCGGAGAAAGACCCCACGAACATCTACATCAAGAACCTGCCCACGAGAGCCGAGTGCAACGAGGACTGGATGACCCGCGTGTTCACCGAGGAGCTGGCGAAGGCCATCAGCGGCCGCATTATTAGTTGCCGGGTGATGCGAGCCACGGACCCGGGCACCCGGCAACAGACCGGCGCCACTGGAGCTGGCTTCATCCGATTCGAGAAGGAGCAGGTGGGTGCAGGACGCTCAAGAATTAGAAATCTTGGTTGACAAAAAATTCAAATTTTAATCTCAAACCTGGCGAAGAATCAAAATGCTAAAGCGGAATCATCTTGTTGCGATTCCTCTGAAATCTCAATAATAACCCCTCAAGAATCCCAATCCCGAACCTTAAAAGTCCCAATCCCGAAACTCAAGAATCCCAATCCCGAACCTCAATAATCTCAATCCCAAACCTCAATAATCCCAATCCCGAACCTCAAGAGTCCCAATCCCAAACCTCAAGAGTCCCAATCCCAAACCTCAAGAGTCCCAATCCCAAACCTCAAGAATCCCAATCCCAAACCTCAAGAATCCCAATCCCGAACCTTAAGAATCCCAATCCCAAACCTCAAGAATCCCAATCCCAAACCTCAAGAATCCCAATCCCAAACCTCAATGATCCCAATTGATCCCTTAAGAAGAGTCCCAATCGCATCCCTCAAGAATCCCAATTCCATCCCTTAATGATTTCAACCAATAAGCTTCAACCACAGCAGCCGCCCCAAACCCTGCCGCAGGACGCCCTCCTGGCCATCTCGCACATCAACAAATCCGGCGCGTCGCTTGGCCAGAAGCTCGGTGCTGCACGTCCTCTAGAAGCCAAACTAGCGGACAAAACTAACCAGCGCAAGAAGCAGCGGCAGCAGCAGCAACAGCAGCAACAGCAGCAGCAGGTGCAGTCAGTGCAGCAGCACCAGCAGCAGCAGATGGCCGCCGCCGCTGCAGCCGCCGCCGCCGCCGCCGCCGCAGCCGCCGGCCAGCCAGCCATGCAAGCTCCGCCAGCTTCAGCAGCCGCTGCTCACCAGCTGGCCTCCATCGCGCTCCTCCATCATCATCATCAGCAGCAGCAGCAGCAGCAGCAGAACTCAGCCGCAGCTGCCGCCGCCGCCCTGGCCACCGCTCGAGGCTTCGCCACTCCGTCGGCTCACCAGCTGCTGCAGGCTCAACAGCAGCAGCACGGCGCCGCCACGGGCCACCCTCACCAGCAGCACCACTTGTACAGCGCGGCTCTGCACCAGGGCTCGGCGGCGGCCACGGCGGCGTCGCTCTACGCTGCCGCCGCTGCCGCCGCCACGCGGGCCTCAGCCGGTGCGCCGGCTCAGCCAACGGCCGCCGTTCCTGCTGGCTACCAGCTGGTGCCGTCCGCTGCCGGCGCCCCTCCGCCAGCCTCAGTGGCTCAGGGCCCGTCCATCTACCAGGTGCGGGAAGGGAGGAGGTGGTGGTTGAGTTGGCTTGATGTGCAGTCTACGGCAAAGCCGCACCTAGCAATCTGAATTTTCCCAGTTCAAACTGGTACCCAATCTCAGCTGACTCGAACTCAGGCAGATGCCCAACTTCCTCCTCATAGGAGTCATTTTATGAGCAGAGCTGTGATGCTGTGCATGAGCAATACGTACACAATTGTACGGTTTTATGACCAGAAAGATTTTTGCATTGTGAGCATGTAAGCATATAAGTTACTCCGACCAAGGAGGGCGAGTGGCTCATCGGTCTAGCGCGTCTGCCTTGCGTACCACTGGTCCAGGTTCGACCCCGCGTTGTAGGTTGGCTATTTTCCCTAGCGCGGTTTCGTGTGCAGGGTCACATTAATTTGGGGCCTTGTGCACGAATTGGTTGGGCTATGGACCAGTTTTGCAATTTACGACCTTAAAGGGCAACCCCCCAAGGCATAGAGAG
Organism: Macrostomum cliftonense; assembly: GCA_950096795.1. Lineage (NCBI taxonomy): Eukaryota > Metazoa > Platyhelminthes > Macrostomidae > Macrostomum > Macrostomum cliftonense. Next base: position 2,566,747 of record CATNEM010000149.1, read on the forward strand.
TGTACATTCCTGGAACTACCGCTTGATACACCCTATGTGAGTGCGGGACTGGGTGCCGGCCTGTGTGTGTGTCTATGCCTGCATACCGTATTTAGTGTGACTGAACGCGCTTCAGGAGTCAGCGCAATGGACAGTCATGCCCCGTCGCTGGTTGTGGGACGATGTCGCTTTAAGCTTCAAAGTGCCTGCAGCCCTCGTGCAGATTTAACTTAAACTAAACACCCCGACCAATTTCAAACAAAACTTGGCAGATTGATCCGTCCGCCTATCAGATGTCGGGCATGTACACGGCGGCTCCTCATCTGATGACTTCGGCCGGCAGCTCGGCGATGTACGCCGCTGATGGATCGCTGTACTATGGCATAGACCCGGCTGCTGCCGCTGCCTACCATCAGCTGGGCCTCGCCGCGGCTGAACAGCAGTGAGCCTTCACGCCGAAACTGCAATTTCAATGAATGACCTGAACAATTTCGTTTGCGTATATTGAAAGTTAGCACAGCTTAGGGTATTTAATAGTTGTTAATTAATTGTTCAATAAGCTGCGTTTACTACAAAGATCGATTAATTTGTCGGTCGGTGTCCTGGAAATTGCGTTCTGTCAGAATGCGTTCTTTTAGACTCTTATAATAGTTATGCTCCTCTGCGCGTGCAGTCAGTCACTGCATCAGGTTTCCTACACAGTGAATGCTTTCCTTTTTCTCTCAGTGGCTTTTTTTACGAGCGTAGTCTAATTTTTTAAGCTGCTTTCCCAAAGTTCCCTTTTATTCAGCGCGATAACAAGTTACTCTGGCAATAAACTGTCGATTATTCTTTGCTTTTACTCTTGAAGAAAACTGCTTGTAACGGAATTAGGTAAAATTAAACATGCATCCTTGCTGCAGGCTCTTTTGCGAGTCATCTTTCCGGATTTGACATTTCCTATCGCAGTTTTTTTGCCCACTTGCGTTCTATGCCAGTTGATTTGTCCGTTTTTTTCTTTCAGCTTTTGCGGTCTGGTGCAAAGAGAATTCGGGCTCTGTCTGTTCATTTGATTTTTTGCGCATTGCTTGTGCTGCTTCGGCGAATTCTTGTGGAGTAAAGTTTGACGTTTTCTTAAAAAATATTCTTTTTTGTCCGTACCGACACTACTTTTTTCCTCTTTTTTAGAACTAGGCTTTTTTGTTTTTTTATTCAACTCCAAACTGCGGCGTCGTGATCCTACACTGTACATTACGGTTGAGTGTTATCAACGTTATGAAAATCCTTCCCCGATTTGTGCTTTGGTCACCAATGTACATCTAAATTAGTTTGACACTTAAGAGCGCATTTTTTTCTCTTTCTCTTTCTCTCTCTCTCCCTCTCTCTGAAATCCCTTCCCCAATGTACACTAGAATGTAATGTACACTAATGTAGACTTAGGGTGACTTCTTTAACGTGTAACGCTATTTAAATAGACCTTATTCCGGTAGGCATGAACATGGTAATCTAAAAATAGATTAATTACTCTTAGTCTCTTCCTTAGTCTTTCTGTTTTATGAAGATAGAAGTTTTCCATCTCCTCCAACCTTACCAATAGTTTTTAATTTTTTTAGTCAAGCGTTCCCTTGTAAATATGGTATTAAACATTAGACGGAATCAAACGATTGACAGCGTTGTGCTCTTTTCATTACCAGCAATTTTGTCATCTTTTTTCCCGCTGCCTCAAGGCTTATCATTTTAATTTAGGCGTTTTTTTCTCTAAATGACAAAAAAGGCAAAAGTCTGCGCTCACAAACATGCTCTCAATGCTTTTCCTTGGCGGCAAAAGGACCCCTGCTTTCAAAAGCGCTGCAAGAACTAAAGAGCTGGACACTTTGCTTCATGCTTTCCCTTTTTATCCCAATTCAACCTGTACGACTTGCGTGCGCTTCGGTTTTTTGGAGTTTGTGTTCTTTTCCTCAAACTATTTTCCTTGCTTCTTTTCCGAATTAATGAATTGAGCATCGTAATTTTCGTGTTTTCCCCCGTAATTCTCTCGGACTTCCCCGCCCTTTAGGCTTTGATGTTGGCTTGTGTTGCAGTTTATTTTTGCCATCAACCAGATTGACCGTTTTGGTGTCCTGTTTGCGTTTCGGTCTTGTATTGTTACTAGCAGTAGCGTTTTGCGCGAAATTAGGCCCGTATTTTTTGCAGTAATTCTGCTTGAATTAGTCAAGTTGAATTAGTTATTGCTTTCCTTTTCGTAATTTGTCTGTCAGAAGTGGAAAAAAAACCATTTGAAGTGTTATTGGTGTTAGAGAACAATTAGGGGATTAGCTTTTTACCGAGCGCATTGTAACTGCTGGAGGTCGACACGAGTTTCAAATTTAAACAATAAATTTAAAGCCCCAACTTGAATTTTGTTTCTTTGTTTGTGAAAAAATGCATAAAATTAAAAAAAACGTTTTTACATTCTTTACTCTTTGAAAAGTAATGAGAAAAACTTAGCAGCATAGAATTCCCTCTATTGTTAAAAGTACATGAATCGTTATTATTACTATCCTTATTCTATCATCGTACTATCGTAAAGTTAGCTCGTACTGTCGGATTGGCTCTGTTTAGATTCTTCTTAAAAATTTCCGAAAGCTCGATGTTTTTGCATACTACAAAACGTACTATTTCTCCAGTCCAGTTCAAGAGAATGTTCATTTTTAGGAGTTGCAGCCTACTGGCTAGGGCGCCTGCCTCATGACCGGAAGGTCGTGGGTTCGAGCCCCGGCCCTAGAATACAGTTTTTGTCCTCGAACAAGACACTTAATCCCGCATTGCTTCAGTCCACCCAGCTGAGATTGGGTACCAGTTTGAGCTGGGTAAATTTAGAGTCGGTGTTGCGTCCCCTCCAGCCCATCAGCATATTATTTATTTATATTTATTTATTTAACTTCAGCCACAAAACTCTGCTCTCTTTTATTGCTATATGTTCTTACGTTTTGTTTTAATTTCAAGATACACGTTAAAATTTGATTTAAAAAATAGTTGCCCTTAGAGTTGCCCTTGAATGCACACTAGACATATTTGTCACGAAGTGCCAGCTCAATTTTATATCCAATTCAACCCATAATCATCGAATGTAAATGAAATATTTAATTTTTACATTTTGCATCATGAAAAATCAAGAAAATTCACGGCTAAAATGTGTTAAAACTTGACAGATTAAAATAATCAGGTAAAACTTTGCTCTAGCCACAAAAATAACTCTTTATTTGAAAATTTTACTCGTGAATTAGTTCTTATACAGTCTTGGTCATGATATCATCTATGTGCATGTATTCTTCAGCATTTACAAAATTTTTGTTGCATCATAATAAGCCAATTAATTTAGTTACAAAGCTTTGAGCAGGCGCGTCATCTCTTCGGACAGGTTGACACCTTTGAACTTGTAGCTCAGCCCGATGAAGTCCGCGCTCTCCAGCCTCTGCTTGTGGCACTCCATCAACTCGGAGGGGTCGTCAGGCAGTTTCTTACCGGTGGTTTGACGCTCAACAACGGCGCAGAAGGCGAAGAACAGCTTCGAGTCGAGCTGGCCAGCGTCAAGTACGCCAGTCAGATGAAGCATCTCTTCCAGTTTCTCGTCCGATATGCCACCAACGATGATGTCGGAGATGCACTTTGACAGGTCCTTGAGTTTTAGGATTTAAATAGTTTTCTTAGTCGCATTGATACAACTTTAATGTCCGATCTGCTTACCTTAATTTCAACAGCATTCAGAGATGGATTTCGGTACTTTTGAAATACTTTCTGGTACAAGTACATCCGCCTCGAGGACACCACCGTGTACTGCCGTAGGTAGTCTTTGGGATCCATTTCTGTCAAAATAAATACGAGGTAGCAAATTCGTTTTTTTCTACATTGTAAAAAGCACGTTTTTAAAGTGTTTAATAAAAAAATTACCCTCAAGTTCCCTAAGATCGAATGGCAGTTCAAATCGTGTTGTTTGTGAGCCGCTGTTTCGCAGCTTGCCACCGTTTTTGACGCGCTAACAAAATTACGAAATTTTTGACGATTTGCATTATTTGTTTTAATTTTTGTTTATTGACAAGCAAATAATATCTTTACCCGCTCAATTTCAGCTTCAGTCATGGACATTTTATTAAACTCTTGTAGCCAGTCGTATCCGTATGGTACAGGTTTCTGCAGTGTCAATGTATTGCTGTCGCTAAATTTGTTGCGCAAGAGTAAAAAGTAAGTAACTATCAGCTGTTATACCTTCTCTCCTGCTGATTTAGGAACCCCGGTTCCTATGACACCCGTGGGGTGTAGCTGAAATACTTGCTGACTTCTGAAATGGCATTTTCCATTGTCAATCTATCAACAATATTTACTATTATAGCTCGTAATTTGTTAATGGTTGTAACATTCCTTACCTGCTGGTAGACAACTGATTTTTGAACGAATGCAGTGACGAGCCGTTCGCCTCACCAGCAGACGTCAGATATTCGCTAGAGCCGGGCTGCTGAGTTGACCCTTCGGTTTCCGAAGCGAGCTGCTTGCTGTTACCTGTCTGTGATGCCTGTTGCCGAGCAGTTTTAGCTCGGCTGTGGCGGGCGGTACTCGCTCTCTCCCGCTCGGCAAAGTACCCAACGGCTGTTTCGGGCTCTGTGTCGACTTGAAATAATTGTCTTCGCTCAGATGAATAATGAGCCTTGTCGACCGCTGTTGTGCTGTTGTCCGCTCTCCTGGCCTGCGGCTTCGGCACGGGGGTCTGACAGAAATGGGGTTGATGGCTTTGGCGGGTAGAAAGTAAGGGTAAGAAAATGGGGTTGGTCAGGTCTAATGTACACTACTAATGGAAGTAGTTAGTTGTATTGCATTCTAGGGCTTGTGATTTAAGGCTGGTTTGGTACGAGATTTTGCGAGGTAAATTGATTCAGAGTTGAGCGTTAACTGAAGCTTGCAGTAAAATGATCCACCACACTTATTCTGCTCAGCATTCAATTATGTGCTATAATTGAAACCGATTGACACAGGGCAGGCCAGAGTTAGGCAAACAGGTCAGTTAGTTTGCTCTAGGCGAAAGCAAATAGAAATTGGCATTTTTATAAAGACTGACAGACAGTTGTTTAGGTGCTAGTTCCATTACTCTGAGTTCTTTCTCGCCATGGGGTCTATTAACCATACCAAACAGAAATATGAATCAAATTCTGGACAACTGCATCGCTTACTGCTTACTTTTCAGTGATAAAATGAGTAGAGTTAGAAGTACATTCTTTTGTTTTATGTTTTACTATAATAAACCACGACTCGTATCTCAACAAAGGTTCCAACCTTAATAGCGGTAGACCTAGAAACTTGCGGTGATGGAATGGTTTTAGCAGCAGTGCTGTTGTTTTGATTGATGTTGTTGGCAGTTTCGTCTAAAATTATTATTTGAAGTACATGTATTTGACTGACGTTATTTTAGACGCCAATTTTAAAACCAATTTTATGCTCAAAGATTATGCTGCTAAGTGACTCCCTTCTCACCAGTTTGATCCGATGTCTCAAATGCAGTTTTTGGGCGCCGCTGACCAATCTGACGGAGCATGCTGAAATCAATCTGCTGCCAGACTGACTCCTGGTCGTCCTTTGTCGGCTCCAAGTATTCTTGCTGTTTGATTTCGTTTCCAGTTGATGGCGGTCGGACTTCGGCCGCCACCACCGCCACTGAGCGACGCTTCACTTCGCGTTGTCTAGAAGTGGCACTCAGTTCCGGCCGTTTAGCATCTTCGAGTAGTTGCTGCTGCTGCTGTTGCTGTTGTTGTCTTGGCTGCAGCGGCTTGGCACTTGACACTCGCTGATAGCGCGGTGACGTTGTCAGCTGAGCTGATAAGCCGTTTCTGCTGCTAGCTCGGAGTGTCTCCAGAGAAGCCGAATCACCTCTGGCTTGCTAAATTGGGAAACCGGCGAGGGAAAAATAATGTGATGGATTGAGATTCCTATACTTTTTTTATACCTTCTTCACTGCTTTGTTCTTCTATTAGCGATTAATTGACATTCTGTTTGAGTTCGTCAGCTACTCGCAGCTTTGATGAGCTTTAGACAAAACGTTAATTCTGAATGCTTTTTTTATAACATCTGCGGAGTTTCAGAGGATAAATATGAACAGAAAAATCCACACAGGAAGGAAAGAGCACACAGGAATCTTAGCCACGAAATGGAGAATACCTTACGGTTGGTACTTCATTTTTACTCTTCAACCGTAGTGGGAACTCCGAATCTACTAGTCTTTTTGGAGAGGAATTCAAGCCCTCCCAAGAAGCAACAGAAACATTTTCTTCCTGACTTAAAAGCTTTACTTAGTGCTTGCCATTTTTGCTGCTGCAAACAAGGCAGAGTCAGAGGCAGCTGATCAAAGCTCAAACCGTGGGGCAGCATCTCACAGAGTACCCACACCATTTCTTGCAGTTTGTTCTCGGATGTGTGGGACAAAAATCGATTTGGACAGCTGTGTAGCCAATTCACCACTTAGGAATTTTCCTGCTCAAACTGACAGGAAAAAGCAAGTAGAGTTAGGAGTTTTTTAAGCTAGCCCAACTATGCACTTCAACAACCTAGGAGCAGTAAGCTTGAATGCTTGACTATGCCAATCGTTCTGAATATTAAAGGGTTATTAACTTCAAGAATATCTAACTTAGAGCTAATAGAGGTGGTATAAATATTGGTCAACAAACAGGGACCAATTTTTTGACGTCGTTAATAGTCTTCTAAAAATCTACAAATCTCGTGACTAATCTGAGCCTACGGTTGCCAGAAGATTCGACGAACTGCTCCACTGAGCACTGCGATGCCGCGGACTGCTTCCGCCAAGGCTGCCACCGCTGGCTGGAGTCGAACTCGCGACTTCCAAGGACCGACTGCGCTGCCTATTCGTCGATTGTTTTGTTCTATTGTTGGACTTCTTTGTTGATTGAACCGCTGCTAGCCAACGAGGAGCTGAAGAGTTTGTTGGCTTTGCTGCCTGGCTGTACACGTGTTGTTGCTGCTGCTGCTGTTGCTGGCTTTGCTGCTCCTTCTGTCCACTTCCATCTGCTTGCTGCGTCATCACCTGTCGCACTCGACCGTTCCGCCTGACAAGAGAGGCCAGACTTTTCAGCGGCTGTCGGCGACTGTGCTGCACTTGACTGCTGGCTGAGGTGCGTCGCTTGCTCGATGATAAACGGACAAGAGCCGAGTCAGCCTGTTTGGGGTGCGAAAAAAAAGTTTGATTGTACTTTGTGAGGACAGAAGATTTGCTATCGTATGTTGCGTGTTGCTGAATGTTGCATGTAACATCATTAGACTGAGTGTTGAACGAAGGTTTTGAACATAAGTGTCAGGAACTGGTGCAGAACGGAGGGTAATTATGGACTAAGCGATGAAAATTTCATAGCTCATAGTTACAAATGACTCACCTTTCCTGACTCTCTGGTCTTAGCGTAAGAAGCAGTCTGTACTCGTCTCTTGTCGCCGCGACTTTTGCCTACAAAACAGCTGGCCGACGCACTACTACCAACGGAGGCCTCAGGAATGGCAGTTAGCCACTGGCGAACAATATCCATCTTTTGCTTCGACTCGTCCAACTCGTTGTCATGGTAGTTTTCTGTTAACTCTAATCTGTGTTGGTCGACAAATACCACAAGTCTTTCGTGTTCGGCATGCCATTGCTGACTGGAAGTCGTCATTTCTTGTTTCAATCACTTTGTCTTGACTTTCTAAGGAAGCCTTTTAATTGCTGATAGCTTGGTTTTTCACTGCTTTATAAGGTCCGTGACTGAAACCAAAGGCCTAAACGTGTCGCCCTACCTGTCTGCAGTGGTTTTTATCATATATTTTTATTGCACAGCGGGGCAACTATTAAACTGTTTGAGAGCGGACTCTCTCTTTCTAGCTGTCTGGCTGGCTGGGTTCTGCTTGCTGTCTTCTCATTTGTGTTTTTTTGTCGAGAGAAATACAGAAAGACACATAGAGGAATGCTCATGAGTGCGCATGCAGTGTCTCAGCATAAAACAAACTAGTCGACCATGCTGCAGTGACTAACAAAAAGCTAGCACGACCCCCAACTGATGAGCTTTCCCTGCCGTGCCACCCTTATAGTTGCTCCTTTCTCTCTCTCGCAACTATGTGTCTCTCACCACCCAAGTCTACGCATCTGGGTGCATTATTGCAATAGGCAACAATAGATGCTGTAGGCAGCTCTTTGTTGAACAATACAAGCTAAGCTAGAAACACGCAATAAAATTTGTTTTAAAAAAAACACAGAAGTCTCTGAGCCTAGGCTCTAGAGCTTTGTCAGTAGCTCCCTACATCGATGCATAAGTTTCTTTTAGCGTTCTGTCCATCAAGTGCAACTTTCGCATTACTTTTTGCACTCAAATAGTGCTTAAAACTGCATTAGGCTGTATACCATATGCGTTGCCATCCTATCTAAGCGGAATAAATGAGCGAAAGTGCTGCCAATCTATACGAATCATCGAGAGCAGCGTTTCTTGGAAACGTACTTTTCTACCGAGGAAATCTAGCAAAATTTAGTTGAAATTAACTAAATTTCTAAGCAGCTCACCACCGCCTCTTTCCACAAAACGCGAAACTGCTGGCCGTGACCGCCCAAACACCGCAAATGTCTCGCATCCACCGCTGCAGTCTTTGATCTTCTGTAAGACCGCCATCTGCCGGTCTCGTCTTTACAGCGTCCCTCATTGTTGCCAGGCCGATGAAATCCCCATCGAGTATGGGACACGGCGGGTGGCGCACTGAGAATACGAGCTGGACGCTGCACCTTCGATGTTGATGCTTCTCCCCTGTTCGATTCCGAACTAGCTGAAGAGATTCGCGAAAGCGAGCGAACAGTCAGAAAGGTCCACGTGGCGTCGGCAAGGTGTTGGAAATTGGCATAGCAGGCGGTGCTTGAGTCCATGGCAAGGCCAGTTCAGCTGGGCAAATTCTGTTCACAAACAAAAGGAATGAAAAGTGATTTTGAAACGTGAAATCAATCGAAAAAATAGATTCGATGGGGTGATTTTAGGATTAAATAATAAATTTGAGGAGGTAAAAATTTTTCATCAAAAGCTATGCTATACTGAACAGAAGAATGTTATTCTGAGCATGAGGATGTTATACTGAGCATGAGGATGTCATACTGAGCATGAGGATGTTATACTGAGCATGAGGATGTCATACTGAGCATGAGGATGTTATACTGAGCATGAGGATGTCATACTGAGCATGAGGATGTCATACTGAGCATGAGGATGTTATACTGAGCATGAGGATGTCATACTGAGCATGAGGATGTCATACTGAGCATGAGGATGTTATACTGAGCATGAGGATGTCATACTGAGCATGAGGATGTCATACTGAGCATGAGGATGTCATACTGAGCATGAGGATGTCATACTGAGCATGAGGATGTTATACTGAGCATGAGGATGTCATACTGAGCATGAGGATGTCATACTGAGCATGAGGATGTCATACTGAGCATGAGGATGTCATACTGAGCATGAGGATGTCATACTGAGCATGAGGATGTCATACTGAGCATGAGGATGTCATACTGAGCATGAGGATGTCATACTGAACAGGAGGATGTTATACTGAACAGGAGGATGTTATACTGAACATGAGGATGTTATGCTGAACAGGAGCATGTTAGTGAACGGGGAAGTGCTGTCATCATCAAGACGACCATAAAAGGTCAATGAGTCAGGAAAGATGTTTATAAAATTAATGGTAGAATTTGGAATCAATTAGTGGACGTGAAAATGAACCTAGCGATTTAGTAATAAAAAGCAACAGAATTCTAGAACAATAGCATTCTGCAATGAATAGTAGTGAACATTCTGCAGTGAACATTCTGCAACCAATTTTTTTCCTACCTGTTTTTTGCAGTGTTCAATCAATCAGTAAGTAGATCTATTTTGGGCGCACACACCATGAACTTCGATGCTTATATACCGGTCTGGTAGCTGATTTCTACACGCTCTGCATATAGTCCCTCAACGACCAGTCATGCAACACCTGAGAGGCATAGAAAGAAGCGCTAAGAGTTTTCACTCTCTAGAAGCTGCAGCTTCGTGCTGGAGAGCACCCTCAATTTGCCAACTCAAATAGCTTTTTTGCGACTGTACCTTGGTTTGATTGACACTTTGAATCTTGGATAATGCAATTAATTTGTGTGGGCTATAGGGTTTCGGTAATTCAGTGAAAGTTTCAGCTCTATTGTTCTGTCGTACACCGAAAGAGCTTGCTTACAATTTAGTGTCTATGTAGATTAACCTCCCGTGTGAGTTCTGTCTGTCTGGCTCCCCTGCTGATTCTCTTAAGACACACAAACTAATTAACTAACTAAACTTAGGTACGTTTGTAATTTTTAGCTTTTATACTTTTAGGCATATTGGCAAACAGTTTCAGTTGAAAAGGCGCAAAAACCGAAAAACCTATTCTGTTTTTGTCTATTGACACTTTACTCCGGAGCACACTGAATCTTATGACCTAAAAACGTACAGTTATTAACGAACTCATAAACTCAAATTAACGATTGCGAGCAACTTTTTCTTTTGAGAAAAAAAAAGATTTTTCTCAACTCACCTCTGAAATTGCTTTAGTCCAGTAGCTTAACACATAAATAATTAATACCCTGAACGGGTGCAGAGCTGGGCCAGGAAAAAATACCGCAAAAACTAAAATTCTTCACTTCGCATCTCGCTATTCACAAAATCAGAATCAACAACACCTTAGCAACAAGGATTGAGTCTAAAAGATGCAACAGGGAGGGAAGGAAGGGGGCAGACAGGCTTCTCACACAACCAGTCCAACTTTACCTTCTTTTCTTCTCCCCTATTTTCTCATCCCGGATCCTCATCCCATTCGGTACGCACTGGCTTCAGCCCGCTGCTCTCCATTTCCATTGTCTGAGTCAGTCAGGATCCGTTGAGGGGACAGGGGTGGCCAATTTCCTGTTGTTGCCGACTAGGCTTCTCACTTCTGCCCTTCTCCTCAAATTTGGAGGCCGTTTTACTGGAGGAAAACAATCCCGTGTAACTCTTCAAGGGTTACTAGCACTAAGAGTATGTAACATGCTCACAAGTGCCAAGTGAAAATCGTATTGCTAGCAACAGACAATGAAAACTTGGGGATGAACTTCCTTTATCCTATCAATTTGAATATATCGATTTTTAGCCTATTCAATAAAAATATGCCATGTTTAAGTTGTTTTAAAAAAGCTTTCGCACAACTGCACTTTAACAAAAACTGTATAAAACACATCTAAACTCACCGCCCGCTTTGAAAAGGAAAACGCAACCGCCGCCAACAATCGCCAGTGATTGATGCCAGTAAATTCTGCTACACAAGCGTCCACAGCTTTTCAAGTGCTGTTTAAGTTTTTTAAGGGAAGGAAAATTTGAGTTTTTAAAACTCACGCACAAGTTAATGAGATGTCGACACGCCACTGGGATGCAGCTGCAGGAAGTGGAAGACTCACTGAGCTCTCCTTTTACTCAGACACACGGGGTGTCTGAATTCTGGCCTGTTCTCTCCTACGTGCATTGATTTCAGGCCAGCCAATCACATGGTTTGTAGGAGTATCCTAGACAAATCGATTTTTCCATCCATTCGTCCATAATCTATCTATCTATCTATCTATCTATCTATCTATCTATCTATCTATCTATCTATCTATCTATCTATCTATCTATCTATCTATCTATCTATCTATCTATCTATCTATCTATCTATCTATCTATCTATCTATCTATGAGTATCTATCTATCTATCTATCTATCTATCTATCTATCTATCTATCTATCTATCTATCTATCTATCTATCTATCTATCTATCTATCTATCTATCTATCTATCTATCTATCTATCTATCTATCTATCTATCTATCTATCTATCTATCTATCTATCTATCTATCTATCTATCTATCTATCTATCTATCTATCTATCTATCTATCAATCTATCTATCTATCTATCTATCTATCTATCTATCTATCTATCTATCTATCTATCTATCTATCTATCTATGAGTATCTATCTATCTATCTATCTATCTATCTATCTATCTATCTATCTATCTATCTATCTATCTATCTATCTATCTATCTATCTATCTATCTATCTATCTATCTATCTATCTATCTATCTATCTATCTATCTATCTATCTATCTATCTATCTATCTATCTATCTATCTATCTATCTATCTATCAATCTATCTATCTATCTATCTATCTATCTATCTATCTATCTATCTATCTATCTATCTATCTATCTATCTATCTATCTATCTATCTATCTATCTATCTATCTATCTATCTATCTATCTATCTATCTATCTATCTATCTATCTATCTATCTATCTATCTATCTATCTATCTATCTATCTATCTATCTATCTATCTATCTATCTATCTATCTATCTATCTATCTATCTATCTATCTATCTATCTATCTATCTATCTATCTATCTATCTATCTATCTATCTATCTATCTATCTATCTATGTATCTATCTATCTATCTATCTATCTATCTATCTATCTATCTATCTATCTATCTATCTATCTATCTATCTATCTATCTATCTATCTATCTATCTATCTATCTATCTATCTATCTATCTATCTATCTATCTATCTATCTATCTATCTATCTATCTTTCTTTTTTTCTTTCTTTCTTTCTTTCCTTCTCTCTTTCTCTCTCTCTCTTTCTCTTGTTTATTTTTTTCTAATTTTCTATCTCTTGACAATTATCTACCTATTTTTCTTTTACGGTTCTACTCGTAAGTATGAGTATTTTTGCGTTATAATTTTTTTCGATCATGGAATTTCCGTAACATCTATAAAATTATGTAGTTATCGCTTTAGATTACTTCCAGTATGATAAAACGCTTCTGGTGTTCTATTGTGCCGTTTTAATCTATGCTTATTGTACACAAAATGATTTAGGCTTTATAACTATTTAATATTTATGGCCTTTTGCACCTAAAGAAGGCAATAAAACGCCTGAGCTCCCTGAAACATTAGAAAAGTCTCTAAATCAGACGCTATTTTATCAAGCAGGCTAACTGAACTCATGCGTCATTAATTTTGTATTGATTGCAAAATCTCAGCAGCTTCTAGCCAGTTGATTAATTGAGGCCCTAAATAACCTTCAAGCAATAAAATGACTTTTCAAGAATTGCTAAGCAAGTGTCTTGTCCAGCCTCTAAATTGGCTTCATCTATCCATTGTGCACTGCTGAAAGGTTACTTCACTTCTTGCCTTCCCAATTTCTGTTACTGGCGTTGCAGACGATTTTCCTCTGCAGTTTTTGCCAAAATTGATTGCCTAGAAGACAGGTAAGCCTAAAGCTGGTTTAGGAATTCGGAATGAAGGGACACTTTTAAATTTAAAATCTGCTTGAAGTGTGGTACCAAAATACCATCAGGCATTTGTTACTGACTAGATGATTTGTGAAAGAAAGTCAGTTTTCGGGACTTTTTTCGAGAACAGAATTAAGGTAAGGTTGTAAATATTATTAATTCATTGATATTGATTTGCATTCATTCATGTGTTAATTAGGTGGTCAAATTATTTTCGAGGTAAGAGGGTGAGTGAGTTATTAAGTAAGTTTGAGTGAGTGAGTGAGTGAGTGAGTGAGTGAGTGAGTGAGTGAGTGAGTGAGTTAGTGAGTGAGTGAGTGAGTGAGTGAGTGAGTGAGTGAGTGAGTGAGTGAGTGAATGCGTGAGTGAGTGAGTGAGTGAGTGAGTGAGTGAGGGAGGGAGTGAGTGAGTGAGTGAATGAGTGATTAAGTGAGTGAGTGAGTGAGTGAGTGTGTGAGTCAGTGTGAGAGTTAGTGAGTTAGTGAGTAAATTAGTGAGTGAGTTAGTGAGTGGGGGAGTAAGTGAGTAAGTGTGTGAGTTATTGAGTAAGTTTGTGAGTTAGTGAGTAAGTGAGTGAATGAGTGATTAAGTGAGTGAGTGAGTGAGTGAGTGAGTGAGTGAGTGAGTGAGTGAGTGAGTGAGTGATTGAGTGAGTGAGTGAGTGAGTGAGTAAGTGAGTGAGTGAGATGGATTAAACCTAAAATTATTTTGTAACACGCTGAACAGACGTAACTTGCTTGCATGATTTCAATTTACCAATTGGGATAACACAGATGAATTGAACTTTGTCATTCGTAATTTTACAAAAAGAAGAAAATTAAAATTTTACGTCCGAAAATTGACGTGACTTTATTATTATCGGAAAAGTAAAATTAACTTATGTATTTCAAGCCGATATCAACGTTTTTTGCAAGCACACGTGCAGCTAATAAAAGTACAATTAAAATAGCGTCAAGGCTAACAGCAAAATTAAAGCAAAATTTAAATTAAAATCAAGCATAGCAACACGTTGCCGGCATAATAATGTCCAGAAAAAATGCTAAAAATCAAATGGAAATTTAGTTTTCGTTTAATTTACAAATTTACAGAAATAAAAACGCGAAAAAAATAATTTAAATACACGAAAATAAACTGTAAACAGATAAGCAAGCTTAATTTAATTTTAATTATTCATAAATTGACTGGTCGAAATACAAGTTGGCTTATAGGCCTCGCTAATCCTCAATTAGGATTAGCGCCGACAAAACGAGGCAAAGGATTTGGCTTAGGCAATGGGATTCGTCAAGTTTCACCTTGACATTTTCATTAGATTTTATGCGCCTAAGTTCTACTGTTTTCGTGCTACATGTAAGTAGTATTGACACTCACTGACAAATAAAAATAGGATTTGTAGATTGTTGACACATTGTCAGTAAAAGTACACGAAATGCTTATAAAAAACGGTCTCAGACTGACTCGGAGCTGCTCTGCCGGTGCCGCAGTCGACAGACAACTTTCTCCAGCACCGAGCTTGCTTGCTCAACAGTCGATCTTGTAGCGGCGGCGGTATTGATTGTCGACGTCGCTGATGAAGTCGAGGACAAAGGATCGGAGACAGTCAGCGGCACAGAGGCCACGGAGGTGAGCGGGTAAAACGGTGAAGCCACATCCTTGATGATTCTGTGCGGCGTTCGAGTCTTTCGTTTCATTCGTTTCGCCGGCGGAGTCAGGCGCGTCTGCTGCTCCTGCTGCTGCTCCCGCTGCTCCTGAAGGTATTGCCGAGTCAATCGCTGAGCTAGGTCTCGCCGACGCTGACGATGCTGCTGCTGGAGCTGAGAGGCCAAGTTTAAATCGCGCAGGACCTCCTCCTCGATGATGCTGTCCCACAATAGCGTGGTTGAATTGGATCTTTGCTCAGAACCGCAGCAGGTGGACGAAGCTGCTGATGAAGCAGGGCGACTCTCAGATGATAATGGCGGCGAATTTATGGCGGCTAGATCCTGGTGCTGTTGGGACATCTTCTCTTACTTCTTTGTACTGCTTGATTGGTTCACCTCAAACTTCCGTAGGTCTAAATATTCAAAGAGGTTTCTCTTTTACTATTTCATTTTAGAAATGGGACACCACATTGTACACTGACCACGCATATATAATATTTCCTACAGTGATGTCATCACTAAACTGGAAGGGCTAGATTGTACAGTCGCGTTGAGTGTACAAATGTGCATTGGACGTGGGGAGAGGAGTGTTGAAGGGCTTCCTCATACTTGTGAGCGCGCGCGCGGGGTTGAAAAAGGACTGGCCCTTTAGTGGGACCCTGCGTGTCGGCCTGACTGCCCCACCCCATCCCCCAGCCTGTCTCTCTTTGTAGAATTGGGTTTTGATAAGTAGGGGGATAGAGAAGAACATCAAATGAACGCCAGTTTAACATATCTTCCTCACACAAGTTCGCTACTTCGCTAGATATTACGCAATCAAAAAACTGATTTCGTTGCTTCAAAGCTCTCTTTCTGCTGCTTTACCCCCCTAGTTGTCAGTTTTACGTGGCAAAGGCGGATAACTTGATAGGAAAAGTGTCTCTAGTCATGTCATTGGAAAATTAAATTGATACAAGGAAATCGTATTCCCATTTGATTTAATTATCTACAATATGATTACTGTTTTAGGCAGTGAATGAATTATTAATTTAATGAATCATAGGATATAATTTTGTGAGTTAATTATTGAACTAATCAATAAATGGGTAACTAACTAGTGAATGATTGAGGGCATAAATTACTGGCAAAATTATTAAATAATCTGAGCCTGAAAAAAGGCCTGCACATTTTTTCATCGGCAATAGTCTAAAAGTCATGCTAAATTTCTTCCCACAATGGGTCTCTCCTTTGCGCGTGGTAGTTTCTTGCGTTAAAGGCACCAATGGCAGGAGGCAAACTCCTTAGTATGCAGCTTTGATATCATTGGCTCGACGAAATTAGTGCAATGAGGGAGAAGAAAATGTTGCCTCGTTAAAGTGGGCAGCTTTTTGGTTGCCTCGATAGCAATTCAACAATTTAGAAATGCAAGATAGACACCCATACGCTTGTAAGACAATTTAAGTGACATTAACTTTACGTCCAGTGAGTTTTTTGTGAACTAAAGCACTTTTTCAGGTGAGAGAATTCTGGATTTCAAAGTTTTTAAATTGAGCAGACTTTTCAAAAAATTCGCAGCACCTATCTTACGCCTTACGTAGCTACTTTAACAATGATCCGTATAAACATTGTACACTCCACGACACCCACCCTACGCTCTGCCCTAAACTTCTATGTCCCCTATGTACACCAATAAGTCACCCGACACCCACCTTACGCACTTGTCCTGAATTTCTTTCTGTTTGCAATTGTACGCATGTCTATTTAGTGGGTAGTTTAAATTATCGAAAAATAGTTAAGGATAGGCGAAATTTGATCATTTTTTATTTGTTAATTTCGAAATTTCACAACGTCGCACTTAAATACATGTACCGTCGAAATACAGTTCGGAGTTTGGGGAGGACTTTGTCAAAATTTCAATGAAAATTTGACTTGCATTCATGTAAGTCAAATGCATTGTCCGCTTCTTTGCAGATGTATTCACGACCAAGTCATTAGTCATAATCAAAGACTGAAAAACAAGATTAAGTAGCGGGCTTCTCCGACCTTAGCTAACAGGATGCGACACTGACTAGCCAAACCAATCATCTGGTCAGAAATGCTTCACAATCCTTCCCAATGCCCCGATACTCCCAGCCAGGCCTTCCATTTGAGTTTTCCTTTTCTATTTCTTTACCTAGTTCTTGGCGTATCAGTTTGTCTTCTTGCTGACGACGACCGTTCCGCAGAGACACAGATTGGGCGCGCGGTTCTTTTGATTTATTGGACTGATCGATTTACTTACTACACGGGACTGGGCTACATAGAGTGGGGCCAGCAAAACTTCTGATACAAAAAGAAGACTGAAAATCCAGCACTTTTACTGGACAAGTCGTAAATTTCCTGTCCCACAAGCACCGTAAAGATCTGTCTGTCAGTCAGTCTGAGAGCCATTGCATTTTCTTCTCGTCCCATAATATGGATTAAGAAGCCACCTCTTCTAGTAAAGTAAGCAGAAAAGCGTAAAAGCGTATTTTTTTCACATGTAATTAATTTCTTTAGCCTATTTTATTGTAGCCAGAATCAATGCATGGTGGCTGGCTGGCTGGCTGTCTAGAAGTGCGTCCAATTAGAAAACTAATATATAATATAATAAGTACATGCAATAGCTTCTGATATTCATATGGTCAAAGACTACCTGACGTTGACGTGCGTCATAGACTATTTTTTAGGGGTGACTTGTGACATAGACTATCCATTGGTCACTTGTGCCATAGACTATCTATTGGTCACTTTTGCCATAGACTATTTTTTGAGTGACTTGTGCCATAGACTATTTTTGGGGTGACTTGTGTCATACACTATTTTTGGGGTGACTTGCGCCATAGACTATCCATTGGTCACTTGTGTCACGGACTATCAAGGGGTGACTTGTGCCATAGACTATTTTAGGGGTGACTTGTGCCATAGACTATTTTTTGAGTGACTTGTGCCATAGACTATTTTTGGGGTGACTTGTGTCATACACTATTTTTGGGGTGACTTGCGCCATAGACTATCCATTGGTCACTTGTGTCACGGACTATCAAGGGGTGACTTGTGCCATAGACTATTTTAGGGGTGACTTGTGCCATAGACAATTCAACGTTGGCTTTTGCTATATACGTTATTTTAAGCCATGTGACGTTTGATTAAGTTATAAATATTCGGTCCTTGCAATATTTTTTAAGAAGAAAATCAACGCATAAGTTTTCTGGAATTCTGAATTAAACTTTCTACTAAGAAAAGCTAATATCGCCCATTATTCAGTAGCCTCTTATTCGATAGCATTGGAATCTAATAAGAGTGCAACCCCACTCACCAGCTGCGGCCTCCCCAGCCTAGTTAAGATTCCATTCAACCTCGAGCACTATTGTCTTTTCAGTCTAAAGAAAAGCCCTGCCTTAATTTTTATAGACTTAGGAATGAATTTTTATTAAGCAATTTCCCAGTCTTCAGAACCCACTATATTTTCCCACTCGACTGTCGTGCCCCCATTGTCCCGGGAGCAATGCCGGATGGGAAAATTTCTAATCCAATCATTATATTAGATATTGCCTATTAGATACATTTATTATAGGCCCAATTCGAGAGGAAATTAAAGGAAGCTTTAGTGTCCGGCTTGCTGAGATGAAATCTATAAGCCGTATCGGATTTTTTATTTCGGTCATTCATATTGGCCGTTACTAGGGGGGCAAGGAAACAGAGTCGCAACAGGGCCAGACTAAATGTTGACCTATTGAATAAAAAAAACATTGCTAATGAACCGGAGCTGGATCAACTAAAGCGAAAATTATTCGGAAAGGATAAAACAACTAGAAAATTTGTACCTCCCAAGTCTTATCTAGGTATGAAGCAATGAATGATTTAAGCATCAAAATTGATTTGCCTTCTTCAAACGAGGGACTCTTGTCAACAAGTCAACAATTAAGTGTGGATTTTTTTATTTCGAAAAAAATTAGTTGTTCTCCACTTCTAAGTTTTGTTGTTAGTAAGCGAAAAACTAAAATAAAAAAGTTTTGAAATAACTAAAAAGTACATAGTCGAGATGACAACTCGTATATAGATCGATTACAAATCGTTTTTTATTGTCTGCATCCAGAGCTTAGATGTAGTTTATCTAACGTAAGTTAGATTCACCAAATTGAATCATTTATCAAATAACAAATCGGCTAGACTTGCGTCCCGCACCCAGAGAACAAAAACGGAAGCCTAACCTTCTAAGTTTGACTGACATGTCGCCAGTTTTATTTGCTGGCCTCTGTGTTTTGTGAGGCGTAGCAGCTTCCGGATGCGAAGCCAGGCACCGGTGGCGCACCAAGGTATCATCACAGAAAGTCAGTCAGTCAACACGGAAGCTTCAATGCAAACTCACTGGGACAGCGCTGTCTAAGATGCGGAAAGAAGACAGATTAGACAGATAGTCAAATTAAGCAGAGGGAAACGCAATCAGACCCAGCTGAGCTCGGGGGGACCAAACACCGTAACGAGCCAATATCAGATTCGGAGCCAATCTTATTAGGGGGACTATTCCTAGCTTGGAAAGCAAGCCGCATTCAAGATTATTAATTTAACCCGGGAAAAAAGAGAACTTTTCCACGGAAATCTTCCTATCTAAGACTCGATAATTCTCCGCCAAGCGGGGAGCAAATCTGCAGGAGGCTTGGCTTCAATGAATTGTGTTCTATTTAGAAAGCATAACACTTGTTGCAGCGAGACAATTCGGCTAGAAAATCCTGAAAATAAATAATAGATTGCTTTTCGCAGAACAGAAGCAACGCTAACTGCTTAGCAGAAAAAAAACTGGTCCTTTTTTTGAAGGAAAGGCTTCTATCTATCATTACCATTCTTATTCCCTACGGTTTTCTCTCTACGGTTTTCAACAAAAGCAATTCTGACAGTCAACGTGAGGCCAACAATGTGAGGCATGGGCCCAAGAGCTGTCTATATAGTTGCTTATTCTCTTCTCTAGCAGATACGCTGTAGGCCTGGAATATCTCAACTGGAAGGGGAATGAGGTTGCATTTTTTGAAGCAGCCAGCCCCTCCTCAGCCAGCTCCTCCTGAAAATTCAGGCCGCGAGGCACGGCATGAGTGATCCGCATGGCCTACGGGTTCTAGATACAAAGTATCCATGCGAACACAAAATTCCCAGCAACAAAGATTCCCGGGCTGGAAAGTCACACGCAAATTGTGGGGATTTGACTGATGGCTGTCCCTGCAGACTTCAGCTGGGGAGCACAGAGGAGGGCGACCAAATTGAATTGGAAAGTTCTTTAGTGCTAAGTTTGCGATTGTAAATCAATTTGACGAAGCAGAACTTTCTTTAATAAAATAGGGTCGCCTGATTGAACAATGTCTGGCTAATCAGAGAACGTTACTCGGGATTGAATTTTACGAACTCCGAATGTCACTGAAGCCTCCACGCCCTTTCATTCACTCCCCAACAGTTGAAGTCTCCCAAGCCGGCGTAATGCTGTACTACATTCGAGACTGGTGCAACGAGTCGGAGCCAAACGACACCCTAATCCGACACGACCACGAATACGTCCAGACCGAGAAGTTTAACAGCCTCATCATATTTCCAATAGCTGCAGTTGCGCTGATCGCCAACTCGCTCTCATTATTCATCTTTTCCAAGCAGAAATTCGACAACAGAGCCGTGCGCTTCTCTTTGCTGTCAATCTCGTGCACCGAAATCTGTCTGCAGTGCATCCTGCTGGTTGAAACTGGTATTGTGCGCAGCAACTTCGAGCACTGGCACACTGTGCCTAGCTACACAGTGACAACCTGCGTTCACATCGGCATCAACACGCTGATGTCAATCAGGAACTGGAACGTGCTATTGATTAGTTCGGCTCGCTGCGAGGTCATCGCCAGACCTTTGGCCTCGCGTCGGTTTTTGCTGTTCAGCCGAAGCCGCCTGACCGGCATGTTCTGCGCCGTGATCGCCGTCGCCCTACTCCTCGCCGTGATGAACAATCTCAGCCACATGGGCGTGCTGTGCACCAACCTGTTCGGCACTGTTGTCATCCGGCCCCTGATGAACCCGGGCGGCGCCCAGTGGGCCGTATACACATTCCAGTCGCTTATTCCCACAGTGCTAATCCCAATTCCCACGGTGATCATGTGGGTCAAGATCCGGCGCAGTCGGCCTGTGAAGCGATGCGGCCAGTCATGCCGTCAGAATGCCGGCCGCAGTCAGCAGAAACGAACGCTGAGCTCGCGGCGAGCCAGCCAGATGGTCCTCGGACTGGCCATCTTGTTCTCCGTGCTCGAATTTCCAACATTCGTGTCCACCACCCTGTTGAACGTGTCGCCAACGCTGCTGGACACCCTTCCAGTCCATCCGGACACCATCACCAACGTGCTGTCAGTCACGGACTCGCTGTTGAACTTCTTTGTCTACTCGGCCAGCTCGGCCAAGTTTCGCAGCGACGTCTACCGACTGGCCGCTCGTCCCCTGGTCTGCCGACCCTGTCGACGAGCCGCCGAAGCTGCGGCCGCCGGCGCCGAGGCCACAGCTGAAATGACCTCGGGCGCGGATTCTCAGGCCTTGGAGACGGTTCATCTGAAATGCCTGTACCATAGCAACAATGGAGGCGAGGGTACTGAGGCTGGGGCGAGCTGCGACGCTGGCACCAGTCTGGGATCGATGCAGAAGATCGAGGGACGCCCGGGATCTAAGCTGGCCAAATCGCACGATTCCTTGTACGATTGATTGTTTTCTAAAGTTTTTTTTCTGATGCAATAAAAGCTACATAATCAACGTGATTTGCCAGTTTGTCTTAACTGTAATGACGTATGACGTAGTTTATTTTGTCTATTGAGCGACGCACCTTTTCCTTTTATTGTTGCCGTTGTTTTTTCTTGTTTGTCCTGCCACCAGAGACATTGTACAACCAGTACCTAGTAGCTACCTAACAGGCTACAGGTGACAGGTTACCGTGATTTTCTTATTGTATGACATTGATATTATGACATTCCATGGCAGATAAACTCCCTCATAAATGAATGAAAATTGACAACTAGCTAGACGTACTTACTGGATACACTGCTCTAGAATTGAAATGTATTTTTTGAGACCCTCGCGTCACGGTTTGAGCATAAATTATAGATTTCAAACCTACGTAAAAGGTGTTTATTTTCAATTTGATTGCTTGTGATTTTTTTCCAAATTTTATTCCATAAGCTACTTGACCATCTCTTTGTTCCAAAGCCATTTCTTTGACCCCTACTATAACTGACTTGCTTGTTAAAATCTCCAACTTCTGCAGATTCGCTGTGAAAGATTTGCTAGCTGTTGTTTGCAAATAGTTTGCTTTTTTCGGAAATCACGGTAGTTTAAAGCATGATGCTAAAGTAAATCCTATTTCAATCTTTTACGTATCCAAGTCAATACTTAGAATATGATGCACGCATGTCTGTCAATATTCTTATATATTCATCAATCGAGCCTGCTTTTAGTAATTAATTGAAATATACATTCAATAATCTTGCAATGAGTAATTAATACGTAGCCTTTACTCTCGTCACCAATTCCAAGACTCTGAAGAAGTCAGAACACTACACCCAACACTACCTTGTCATCGATTGCTGCGCAAATATTCAATCGGCTCTTCACGGAACTCATCTAGTCGCGGTAACTTCCCAGTGGGAGAGGGGAGGGGATATTTTTTTCTGGAAGACCAGAAACCCACTCTGAGCCCGAACGCGTCCCTATCTTAGCCAATTCATTTCCTCTATAGAACTCACACCTATTTCTCAAACCCAATCCCCCCACAGTACGTCTGAGGCTCGTGAAGAGTGCAGAGCAGAAAAAAACACGGAATGGGATGCGTACACGCGGCGGTTTAGATAATGGAGGCCGAGCTATATAGAGTAGGGCAATTCAGGAATGGTTTCAGATAGCTCACATAGCTAATGACAGCCCAACATCCACAGCGGTTTAGGCTGTTGAGGATGTAGTTTTTTTCTGATACCTTCCTTCTTATTGAGGAATAAAAAGCCAGACAAAAAAGGAAGGCGAAAACGATGCCGAAACTGCATGGCTGGGAATAATTTAGCAACAATATAGCAGCCAACTAATGTCGCCTACCATTAAGTGGCAGCTGAGAGGAAATTCATAGAAAATGAGAACGTAAACGGCTTGCACTGGATACCAAACTTCTGCTATTTTTCAAGTACACAAGTTCTCTAGAATCTTGCTTGAATAGTAGAACTTAGACAGCCAAAATAGCTTTAAAAAAGCATCCCAAAAGTCTAAAATCGCACTTTTTGGTTCCTTTTGATTGGCTTTTATCTATTTTCCCGTTATGTAACCCGAGATACGCTTGATTGGTTGGCGAGGTTGAAACCCGCAAAGAGTAGCCTCTCTCAAATCGTGCGTACTCCGGAACTGCGGGTTGAGCACAGAGTAAGCCAAAGAGTCTTAGTAATTTCTGATGACTGTTCACCTTGCACCTTGCCATACAATATTCAAAGCTAGCAAGGTTTATTACAGCCTTTCATTAATAATAAATGAATAATTGGGAAAACACAGATCAAGGATCATAAAGAGTAGAAATGCAAGAATATACAAGGCGTCTACACAGGCTCTGGCAGTAGAATACATGCTGGACGGATTCAAATAAAGATAGGTAAGTTTTCATCCAACCTTTGTAATAAGCCTTTGTTTGTAACTCGTCATCTTAATATTATCGAACTTTAGAGCGCTAGAGAAGCTAGCAACGTTCTGAAGAACTGAAGAAAACTTCTTTTATCAGCCGAAATGAGCCGGCGTCGCAGAAGCAGCCAAAAATGTCTGCAACCGCTACTAGAAGCAACGCCAGCAACAGTCCTCAGACAGGCTGCCCTAATTGGCAGCTGGGCACGGGAAAGGCGAGTCCTTGCCATCGTTGGCATCGATCTTGATGATGATGACGGCGACATCAGCGGGAGCAACGCAGCCCCGGGCGTCGGGCACCTCGCATTGACGGCCCTGGCCTCGGCTCAGCTGGTCAACTGGGCCGTCGCCGACAGCAGCGACGGTCGATTGCGTCGCAGCGGATTCCCGCCGGCGCGCCTGATTGAGGCTCGCGGCAGTCGAGATATTCGTCGATGTCGACACCGAAGCGGCGAGGAGTGCCAGCAACAGCCGCTGGTGCTGCACTGGCAGCTTTCGAGCTACCAGGAATTTGATAGCGAGGACGATAATAGAAAACTTTGCCCGTCATGCGGTGGCTCGCTGTCTTCTACTATTGTTGGCGATTACGTAATCACTGATGACGTCATCAAGTCTAGAATCGATTCTGCAGACTTAATTCTGGTTCTGGGAACGGTTCAGCCGCACAGTTACGCCCTGGCTGAATGGCGACAACGAGGAAAGACGAACGGCAAGCGCCGTCTTGTTGTGTGCGGCCTTGCCAGATGCCCGCCGCTCGAATCGCTGGCCGACGAACGAGTGGCCACGACGCCGACTAAACTGTTGATTAGCCTGCTGACCCGGCTACAGCTACCGCTGTCTTCGCTACGCTGGATTGTCCGCTGTCGAGTCTGCGTTCGAGTCTGTGCGGAGCGCGTCTCGGTGCTGCTGAAGGACGCCGACGAGGAGTTCGGCTTCACTCTGCTGGCAGGCGTGGGGCTCGGCTACGGCGGCGGCTCCGAGGCCGAGTGGCTTCGTCGGCCGCCGTTCGAATTCGGCCTGCCGTTGAAGTCGAGCTGCGTGTCGGTGCGACCGCTCCGGCCAGCCTCGGCCATGTCGCTGACGTTGCGACTGAGATTTCGTCGATTTGCCGGCGACGACAGTTGGAGACCGCCCGGGTTCGAGTGCCGACTGGCGGCTGGCGAGTATCGACTGGTGCTGGAGCTGTCCGCGGTGCCGGGGGATCCGCGATGGCGCTCCCGGCTTCTCGTTGGGCCTCTGAAGTGGTTGAATCTTGTCGATGATTGCATGAGTGACTGAGTTCCTTGAGTAAATGACTCCCTAGGGTCTCTGAGTTGTTGAGTCAGTAAGTACTTGATGTTTGAGTCTCTGAGTTAAGCTATTTCCTGATTTATTGGAACTCTGAATTGGTTAATCTCTGCATTTATTAAAATTAGGTGAGGTTGCTCTTGAATAAGTTGGTCCCTGAGTCACCGAGGCTCTAATAGTGAGCTCCTGAGTCTGTGAGTTCCCGAGTCTGTGAGTTCCCGAGTCTGTGAGCTCCCGACTCTGTAAGTTCCCGAGTCTGTGAGCTCCCGACTCTGTAAGTTCCCGAGTCTGTGAGCTCCCGACTCTGTAAGTTCCCGAGTCTGTAAGTTCCCGAGTCTGTGAGTTCCTGAGTCTGTGAGTTCCCGAGTCTGTGATTTCGCGAGTCTGTAAGTTCCCAAGTCTGTGAGTTCCCGAGTCTGTGAGTTCCCGAGTCTGTGAGTTCCCGAGTCTGTGATTTCGCGAGTCTGTAAGTTCCCAAGTCTGTGAGTTCCCGAGTCTGTGAGTTCCCGAGTCTGTGAGTTCCCGAGTCTGTGAGCTCCCGAGTCTGTGAGTTCCCGAGTCTGTGAGTTCCCGAGTCTGTGATTTCGCGAGTCTGTAAGTTCCCGAGTCTGTTAGTTCCCGAGTCTGTAAGTTCCCGAGTCTGTGAGTTCCCGAGTCTGTAAGTTCCCGAGTCTGTAAGTTCCCGAGTCTGTGAGTTCCTGAGTCTGTGAGTTCCCGAGTCTGTGAGTTCCCGAGACTGTGAGTTCCCGAGTCTGTGAGGTCCCGAGTCTGTTAGTTCCCGAGTCTGTAAGTTCCAGAGTCTGTGAGTTTCCGAGTCTGTTAGTTCCCGAGTCTGTGAGTTCCTGAGTCTGTGAGTTCCCGAGTCTGTGAGTTCCCGAGTCTGTGAGTTCCCGAGTCTGTGAGGTCCCGAGTCTGTTAGTTCCCGAGTCTGTAAGTTCCAGAGTCTGTGAGTTCCCGAGTCTGTTAGTTCCCGAGTCTGTTAGTTCCCGAGTCTGTAAGTTCCCGAGTCTGTGAGTTCCCGAGTCTGTGAGCTCCCGAGTCTGTGAGTTCCCGAGTCTGTGAGTTCCCGAGTCTGTGAGTTCCCGAGTCTGTGATTTCGCGAGTCTTTGAGTTCCCGAGTCTGTGAGTTCCCGAGTCTGTGAGTTCCCGAGTCTGTGAGTTCCCGAGTCTGTGATTTCGCGAGTCTGTGAGTTCCCGAGTCTGTGAGCTCCCGATTCTGTGAGTTCCCGAGTCTGTGAGTTCCCGAGTCTGTGAGTTCCCGAGTCTGTGAGTTCCCGAGTCTGTGAGTTCCCGAGTCTGTGAGTTCCCGAGTCTGTGAGGTCCCGAGTCTGTTAGTTCCCGAGTCTGTAAGTTCCCGAGTCTGTGAGCTCCCGAGTCTGTTAGTTCCCGAGTCTGTAAGTTCCCGAGTCTGTGAGTTCCCGAGTCTGTGAGTTCCCGAGTCTGTAAGTTCCCGAGTCTGTGAGCTCCCGAGTCTGTGATTTCGCGAGTCTGTGAGGTCCCGAGTCTGTGAGTTCCCGAGTCTGTGAGGTCCCGAGTCTGTAAGTTCCCGAGTCTGTGAGTTCCCGAGTCTGTAAGTTCCCGAGTCTGTGAGGTCCCGAGTCTGTGAGGTCCCGAGTCTGTAAGTTCCCGAGTCTGTGAGTTCCCGAGTCTGTGAGTTCCCGAGTCTGTAAGTTCCCGAGTCTGTAAGTTCCCGAGTCTGTGAGTTCCCGAGTCTGTGAGTTCCCGAGTCTGTGAGTTCCCGAGTCTGTGAGGTCCCGAGTCTGTGAGTTCCCGAGTCTGTAAGTTCCCGAGTCTGTAAGTTCCCGAGTCTGTGAGTTCCCGAGTCTGTGAGTTCCCGAGTCTGTGAGTTCCCGAGTCTGTGAATTCCCGAGTCTGTAAGTTCCCGAGTCTGTGATTTCGCGAGTCTGTGAGTTCCCGAGTCTGTGAGCTCCCGATTCTGTGAGTTCCCGAGTCTGTGAGTTCCCGAGTCTGTGAGTTCCCGAGTCTGTGAGTTCCCGAGTCTGTGAGTTCCCGAGTCTGTGAGGTCCCGAGTCTGTGAGTTCCCGAGTCTGTTAGTTCCCGAGTCTGTAAGTTCCCGAGTCTGTGAGTTCCCGAGTCTGTGAGTTCCCGAGTCTGTAAGTTCCCGAGTCTGTAAGTTCCCGAGTCTGTGAGTTCCCGAGTCTGTGAGTTCCGGAGTCTTTGCAATCCTGAGTAAGTCCCTTAGGGTCAGTAAACTCCATACTTGAGCTGCTATTGAAAAAATAAGTGAAAGAAAGTTTAGGAAATCCATGAATCTGTGCGCGCTATGAGAATTCATGAGAAAATTACTGTAAGCACTTTTAAAATTTCGTGTGCTAATGAAGCTCATTAAAAAATTGTTGCGTCTTATCTTGATTGACAGATGCTTTAAAAGCTACTCTAAAAAAATCTTCCTCTGCAGGAAAGGAATTCGCTACCAAAACTCTACGCCTGAGAAAAATGGATGGATGCCTTTGTGCAAATACGGTGTATATGCGCCTATAAATTTGATTCTTTGTAACCAATCTTGCTGTGTACGTCAATAAAAATTCGCGGGAAAACGCTCTACTTTACTCCGTTGGGAAAAACTTTAAAGTGGAAAAATAACAATAACAAAGCAATCCACTGCACAACTCAGTGTGAGCAAAATTATATTAAATCCTAAATTGATTTTGAATAAACAGCTTTAAGAGTTCTGTACTTTTGATGCCTAGCGTACGGGTGTGAATAAATTCAGCTAGATAATAAAATCCAAGCAATGTACAGTGATTCGTGTGAACATTCTGCAATAGCCAATCGGAGACAAGCCGGGGGGTAGAAAAATTGTTTTTTAATTGTACATAGTTGTCACTAAAGTACGGCCAGAAGAAAAACAATCAATTATTATCAATAATGGTCATATAAAATTTATTGTTTTTTTATTTAATTAGAATGCCAGTTGCATCAGGCGTAAGTAAATTGGTTAATATTAACAAAAAATATTTTTCGTATAATACGCAATCCAAGAAACGGTATAATCAAATTGTTTACACTTGCAATAGAACACAACATAACTTTTCTATTATAATATAATTTTCAATGGTAGTTGCCGTGTGATAAAGTGTGTGCATGCAACAAGGCCAATGTACAGATAAGGCATAATAAACGTGTGCATGTGTGTGTTTGGTGTGTGCGCGCCAACACTTTTCAGTTGCTAAAATCTAGAAAAAAAGGACGATAAAAAAAGCCAGCATGCATGCAAGAATGCCTTAATAAAAAGTCTTACCGCCGCTTCTTTTTATCTATTCCCTAGTCCCCCTAATGCCCTAGCCTAGGCAACTTGGAATCCCCTTCATTCATCCAGGCTCAAAAATAAGGGAGCACCAGTAGAGGAGAATGCCGCTTGGGTAGGGGGGAAAAAAGGTTAAGCCCAGCTTATAGCTTCATAAATCTTGACTTCGCAGCCATCCCTCTCAGTGCTGGTAGCCTACAGGGTGTTGCCACGCGCCCACCAACGCACCCTTGCTCCCGTTGATCATTATGGATTTCGGGCCCAGCCTCTTCAGTTCATCTTTGCTACACCAAACAAAAAAATCCATTTGATTGGGAAAATCCTTGCCCAGTTCTGCTTAGGCCTAGATTTAGGAAGAAAAAAGAAGTAATTCAGAGTCCAGAGCAAAGAGAATGGGAAGTGAGAGTGTTGCTTAGAAACTATTTCGCTTTGTACTATTCAGTACGTTTTTGTTAAGCTAGGTTAATTAGGTGCATAAAACAAATGCCTCCCCGTGTGTGTCAAGCTCAGGCTGACATCAGCTTGGGGCTATTGCTGACATCAGCTTGGTGCTATTGCTGACATCATAAAATACATGCAATATAGGCGTCAAATTTTTAAGAATTAAAATTCGAAGTAAAAGATAATGCCGTTGCAAGTGAATATGCTAAAAATAAATTGCAGAATATTGACAAACATTCGTTAAAGTTTTAACTAACAGAAATTAGTACAGAAATAAAGAAAATATTAAATATTTTCATTCAAATTTTTTGCCCAGAGGTTGGATGAATAAAGTAAAAATATTGACTCAAAATAAAATTGATGTCAACACAAGTTTTGAGATTTTTTTAGAATTGCAACGATAAAAATGATTAAGTAATTGAGTTTTAAAAACATAATAATTTGATTAACTATTGATTCCACTGTATTTGTAGCTCATTCTATTGCAGCAATACTTTCAGTAATATTTTGGTTTTCTTAACTGCATATATCTCAATTTATCATCCCGTCAACCTTATATATAAACATGTCAGTTCAATTTTTTTTACCTGTCAATCCAATCTATCAACCTGTCAGTCCAATCTATCTACCTGTCAGTCCAATCTATCTAACTTTCAGTCCAATCTATCGACCTGTCAGTCCAATCTATCAACCTGTCAGTCCAATCTATCAACCTGTCAATTAAATCTATCGACCTGTCAGTCCAATATATCGACCTGTCAGTCCAATCTATCAACCTGTCAGTTCAATCTATCAACCTGTCAGTTCAATCTATCGACCTGTCAGTCCAATCTATCAACCTGTCAGTCCAATCTATCAACCTGTCAGTTCAATCTATCTACCTATCAGCTCAATCTATCAACCTGTCAGTTCAATCTATCAACCTGTCAGTTCAATCTATCAACCTGTCAATTCAATCTATCTACCTGTCAATTCAATCTATCTACCTGTCAATTCAATATATCTACCTGTCAATTCAATCTATCAACCTCTCAATTCAATCTATCGACCTGTCAGTCCAATCTATCACTCGCTGCTCAGCTCGCTGGCCGCCTTCCATCTGTCAGGCCCGCCGGACTCGCTGGCGGCTTCGCTGCCGCTGGGCAGCATGTAGGGAATGGACGAGTAGCTGTCTCTGGGCATGAACGGTCGCGCTGGTTCGTCGCCGCTGAAGCTGCTGACGCCGCCGACAAGAGAGCGAGCGGCTTCGAGACCGGCTGATCTCCCGTTCCCACCAGGAGGTCGGGCACCCCGGTGCAGCCGGAAGGTGGGCATCGCCGCTTCCAGCTGTTCGTCGGCGCCGTCAGCCGCCGGACTGACGCCGGGGAGGTCGTTGGAGGCCGCCTTGCCAGCGGCTTCGTTGCCGTCGGCGTCCTCGGCTCGACCGTCGCGAGCTGATCGGGCGCGTTCGATCTGCTTGCGCTTCACCTGGACAGGATTGAGATTGGGGCTGTCTGTCTTTCTGTCTGCCTGTCTGTCTGTCTGTCTGTCTGTCTGTCTGTCTTTCTGTCTGCCTGTCTGTCTGTCTGTCTTTCTGTCTGCCTGTCTGTCTGTCTGTCTCTCTGTCTGTCTGTCTTTCTGTCTGCCTGTCTGTCTGTCTGTCTTTCTGTCTGTCTGTCTGTGTGTCTGTCTGTCTGTCTGTCTGTCTGTCTGTGTGTCTGTGTGTCTGTCTGTCTGTCTGTCTGTCTGTCTGTCTGTCTGTCTGTGTGTCTGTCTGTCTGTCTGTCTGTCTGTCTGTCTGTCTGTCTGTCTGTGTGTCTGTCTGTCTGTCTGTCTGTCTGTCTGTCTGTCTGTCTGTCTGTCTGTCTGTCTGTCTGTCTGTCTGTCTGTCTGTCTGTCTTTCTGTCTGTCTGTCTGTCTGTCTGTCTGTCTGTCTGTCTGTGTGTCTGTCTGTCTGTCTGTCTGTCTGTCTGTCTGTCTGTCTGTCTGTCTGTCTGTCTGTCTGTCTGTCTGTCTTTCTGTCTGTCTGCCTGTCTGTCTGTCTGTCTGTGAGTGCTTTTCTGCATTCAAGTCCATTTCTGCGCACTTGTGAGGGGGTCCCCAGATTTAGAAGCAATTTCGTTCTTTATTTTTGAGAAAGTGCGTAACAGGATCGATATAATTTCGCACTTCAAAGAGTACTGCCTAAATTATAGCACCTGATGATTGATTTGACTGGCTGTCCCCATGCAAAAGCAAACATCTTCTTGTCTCGTCTACTCTACTTATGGCAAATTTGTCAACTGAAAGTGAGAGATGCTTTTTTTAAAGCGAGAGAAAAAACAGCAGAATCATCCGTTGAAAAAAAGTCAACCCAGTATCGATCAAACAGCGTCCAGTTCTATCGATCATGAAGAGACACAGCAGCTGAGACACCGATAGCTACAGGCAGGTCCGTTACGAAGGATGGAAGCTGAGACTAGCGCCAAGTTCTGCGTTGCTAGGTTAATCTCAACTCAGCTAAGTGAGGGAGGCAGACACGTAGCTAATCTTATCTGCATTCGCTCTTTGCAGAAGGGGTGGGATTATGACTTGGATAAAGTTTTAGCCTCTATTTACACCCCTCCCCAACAGGCGAACTCAACTAGCAGAACCTGTGTGCCTCGGAATGCCAAGTTCCTGTTCTGTTAGTTTGCACGGTTTCTTATTCTCATTCCCGTTAATAATACTTCGCGCTAGTGACCCCCGCCAGTGCTGGCTTCGGGCAGGGCTCCTGACCCATACAAGGGTGTCCCCGCTGAGCCGAAATCTCTCCATTAATTCCGATTGTAATCCGGCCGTTCAGCTCGAGGTGCTATTGCGCCCGCGAGCGCTCGAGCTAGCCGTTTCAATTATTCAAATGGCCAATACGAGTCAGTCTAAGAGTCGGACAAATACTCGAAAATTCGGACAAATTCATCGGCATGTAACTAATTAGTCTTGGAGATTTGCTAGTCCAATCATGAAAACTTTATTAATAGGATTTTTGGTGACACAAATGTCTACTGCTACTTGTAAGTAGAGTGTTTTGAATATACATGAATGAAATCTCATACGTCCGCAACAAATCGCTTTCGACTATTTTTCAAAACATTGCAACAACAGTTTAACCCTGTACCCCAGGATTAATTTTGATTGGCTGTCGCTAACTTCATTGTACACTATTAGTCTGTAGTCTATGTACATTGCAACTCAGATTTTCAAACCCTTACCCCAGGGTTAAATTTGATTGGCTGTCGCTAACTTCACTTTACACTATTAGTCTGTAGTCTATGTACATTGCAACTCAGATTTTCAAACCCTTACCCCAGGGTTAAATTTGATTGACTGTCGCTAACTTCACTGTACACTTTCAGTCTGTAGTCTATGTACATTGCAACCCAGATTTTCAAACCTTTACCTCAGGATTAATTTTGATTGGCTGTCGCTAACTTTACTGTACACTATTAGTCAATAGTCTATGTACTTTTAGATTTCAACTTAAATTTTTTTAATTCCTTACCGCAGGATTATGTTTGATTGGCTGTTGCTTAATAAACCAAATTAGCGCTTAACTATGGCTTGCTTTTGATAAGGTGATCAACTACGAATCTTTGCTTGCTCATTTGAAGTTTGCTAAAGTTTTACTGACAACAGATTATCTCAATCATCTCTAACCTTGTCTATCTTGGCCTGCCTGTATTTCTTCCTCTTGCGCATGATATTGAGCACGATTATATCGCAGAGAACAGTGGCCAACGTCAGCAGGGCCAGTCCAGAGCCCAGGTTCATCGTGAAGTTCAACACGTCAAACTTGCCGCCTCGACCTGTCACGCTGATGAAGAACTGTATGCCGTACGCCTTTACTAGAGTCCTACGATGTACTCCGTCCTCAACGAAATGATAGGCGTGACTGAAATTATGAATTAATTCAACAACCGCGTGTTCTAATCATTTTTATAAAGAGCCAGGAGTTATAAAGAACTGTACCGAAAATTCCATCCTTTGCCAACATCGCCATCCTCAAGATTGCGGAATTTGTAATCCGGTTTGCATTCCTCAATGTCGTAGTCGAAGTTGCATTCCCAGTGAATGTCAATGGCCACCATGCCTAATAAATTTGTTGGAATATAAAGTGTTAATTACTTAATACATCATATTTTGTGCTCTGAACTGAAGGTCAAAATCTCACGCCGCGTTATTTCAACATTCACTATTTGTATCTTTCCTAACCCTTCGGCGCCCACCTCACGCCGCGTTATTTTTAACATTCACTATTTGTATCTTTCCAAACCCATACGCCGCCACCTCACGCCGCGCTATTTAACCCTCACTACTTCTTTCTATCCACGACCATACCACATCGGACTTCACAGACCCTATGGTCCTGGCATTTTCACTTTTATTAAATCCGTGGTTATTAAATAATGATTTGTGATTCTATCATGACTCACCTCCAGTAATCCAAATCTGCTTGGCAGTCTCAGAACTAATCGCCTGTCCATATTTGATAATATCGCCCAGGCGAAATATAGGACAGTACTTGTCCTTCTCATGATCCGGCCTAAAATTGCATCCTCGCAGATACTTTTTTCCCATGCTGCTGAGAATGTTTCGTCGCTTCACGCCGAACTTTGGAAATTCAACGCTGTTTTTTATTAGAACGGTGAAATTTTGCACTCTGGTCATCAGTATCTGCAAATTGGCATATTGAGAGGCAGTGATGTAAGAGATAAACGTGTGTGACTGGAATAGAACGATGATAGTTCTCTAACAGCACTACAATTCTCTTCCCTCTCTACTTGACTCATTTCCAAAACTCCTTTATTATTTTCTCTTTGTTTCTTGATCTCTCTTCAAAATCTCCTCCATCACTCTTCCCAATCTCCTCCATCCCTCTTCCCCATCTCCTCAATTCCTCTTCCCAATCTCCTCCATCACTCTTCCCAATCTCCTCCATCCCTCTTCCCAATCTCCTTCATTCCTCTTCCCAATCTCCTCCATCACTCTTCCCAATCTCCTCCATTCCTCTTCCCAATCTCCTCCATCACTCTTCCCAATCTCCTCCATCCCTCTTCAAAATCTCATCCATCCCTCTTCCCAATCTCCTCCATCACTCTTCCCAATCTCCTCCATTCCTCTTCCCAATCTCCTCCATCACTCTTCCCAATCTCCTCCATCACTCTTCCCAATCTCCTCCATCCCTCTTCCCAATCTCCTCCATCACTCTTCCCAATCTCCTCCATCCCTCTTCCCAATCTCCTTCATTCCTCTTCCCCATCTCCTCAATTCCTCTTCCCAACATCCCTCATCCATCTTCCCAATCTTTCCTTACATCTTGTCAATCTACTCTATCTCGCCCGATCGCATCAATCCCTTCAAAATCTCCTCCATGTAACTATCCTGTCCCCACCATCCGTCCACATCAGTTCCTAGCTCTTCCATCTCTCTCCCCTAGTTAGTTGGCATCAAAGTTTATGACCGACAAGCCACTCAATTATTCCGACCTCCCCTCAGCCCCCTGCTACTCGTCAAGCAGCTTTGTCTCGCAGGTTTCACACCCAGCCAAGCTTATGGCGCGGTAGCACGTATAGCTGCTGATTTCCCTTCAACGCGATAGCGATGCAGTGGCTATAAATCTCTGTTAATTAGCCAGCAAAACTGCCTCTTCTCTTACTTAAATGCTATGCCTCTCTCTCTGGCCTGGACTCTGTATGACTCTGTCTCTGACCACACAAACACACTCGCAGGAAATCGGACACCCCCCCCCCCAATTCAGGCAGATAGCTCGTTGCCGAGGCGATTTTTTTCGCTGAATCACCAAATCTAGCCATAGCTCTGGGGAAGGGCGGGTTGAAGCGAGAGGTTGAGTTGGTTAAAAGTGCAGCTTGGACACGTGTTCAAGCGCCGTTGTACAAACACCCCCAGGACTGCGAATGGTTTACCCAAAATGCTCCTAGGACTCTGCGAGTTGGAGACACGAGAAACGGGTAAAAAAGGGGACAAACCTTGCCCTCTCCGAGCGGCAGGACATCCTGCTCCGTGGGGCACCAGCCGTAGATCTCACAGATGCGCAGGCCGGCTTCTCTGGTGCTGTTGATGCACCTACCTGTGCGGACACCCCAGCCCAGGGAGTGCACGTGACCCTTGATGCAGTCGCTGTCCTTGGTGCACCTTCGAGTGGTACGTTGTTGGGGTGTTGCTACGAGCTACGTTCATGTCTCCAATCATATTATGTATCCATTTATCTATCTATCTATCTATCTATCTATCTATCTATCTATCTATCTATCTATCTATCTATCTATCTATCTATCTATCTATCTATCTATCTATCTATCTATCTATCTATCTATCTATCTATCTATCTATCTATCTATCTATCTATCTATCTATCTATCTATCTATCTATCTATCTATCTATCTATCTATCTATCTATCTATCTATCTATCTATCTATCTATCTATCTATCTATCTATCTATCTATCTATCTATCTATCTATCTATCTATCTATCTATCTATCTATCTATCTATCTATCTATCTATCTATCTATCTATCTATCTATCTATCTATCTATCTATCTATCTATCTATCTATCTATCTATCTATCTATCTATCTATCTATCTATCTATCTATCTATCTATCTATCTATCTATCTATCTATCTATCTATCTATCTATCTATCTATCTATCTATCTATCTATCTATCTATCTATCTATCTATCTATCTATCTATCTATCTATCTATCTATCTATCTATCTATCTATCTATCTATCTATCTATCTATCTATCTATCTATCTGTCTATCTATCTATCTATCTATCTATCTATCTATCTATCTATCTATCTATCTATCTATCTATCTATCTATCTATCTATCTATCTATCTATCTATCTATCTATCTATCTATCTATCTATCTATCTATCTATCTATCTATCTATCTATCTATCTATCTATCTATCTATCTATCTATCTATCTATCTATCTATCTATCTATCTATCTATCTATCTTCTATCTATCTATCTATCTATCTATCTATCTATCTATCTATCTATCTATCTATCTATCTATCTATCTATCTATCTATCTATCTATCTATCTATCTATCTATCTATCTATCTATCTATCTATCTATCTATCTATCTATCTATCTATCTATCTATCTATCTATCTATCTATCTATCTATCTATCTATCTATCTATCTATCTATCTATCTATCTATCTATCTATCTATCTATCTATCTATCTATCTATCTATCTATCTATCTATCTATCTATCTATCTATCTATCTATCTATCTATCTATCTATCTATCTATCTATCTATCTATCTATCTATCCATCTATCTATCTATCTATCTATCTATCTATCTATCTATCTATCTATCCATCTATCTATCTATCTATCTATCTATCATCTATCTATCTATATGTCTATTACATCCATCGCATCAACCCTACTTGGCGTGCCACTTGTTGTCCTTGTCTTCCTCGCACGTGGTCTGGCTCTGGTTCTTGGTGATAACGACGTTGGTGGTGACAAAGAAGGCGCTGTTCATTTGCGGCGGCACGGCCCAGTCGGCGACGTCCCAGATGCGATCCCCGATAGAAGGAATGTTCGTAAAGTTGGTGTACTCCAGGCCTGTGCGTTTGGAAGGGATTTTTCAATTAAAACTATCTTTGAAGTTTTCTATAAATTTTTTCTATGTAAGTTGCGTGTACTTAGAATCTATGAGTTTCTTGGGCTCATGAATGAGTAAGTGAGTAACTTAATAAGTTTATAATTTGATGAGTCATAAAAGTCAACAGCCACAATTAACGATTGAGGATGATTTGGCAACCAAATGGAGGTTCAGTGACAGAAGAGGAATGAGTCTGGCAGTGGTGATATACCCGCAGACACAAGATGTTATTTGCATTTGGTGGAAATATCACACAGAGAGTGGCTCTGTTGGAAAGCTTGTTTATCGGTCAGATATACGAGGAGATATTGAAGCATCGATAGACCCTCTTATTCTATCTGAATACATGTGGGCTCAGTTTGACAGATGAATGGTGGATTTTCAGTGGTAAATCAGTGACCTGGTCTGAGAACAATCAAATTGGCGTTGCTCCATAGAAACAAGAGGCTTAATAGAAAGATAGGCCTCATTGGGTTGCCCCTAATTGGAGGGGAGAAAAATCCCCTGTGGCCAAGTTTTGGCCGTAAAAGTGTTCTCCCATACCACCACACTTCGGTAATATAAATTGAATAGACGTGAACAATAAGAACTAATTAACTGGGCTTGACCCGTTGCCAAAACGACCATTTCTGTTTTATATCGTAGCTTTTTTCCCATTGAGAGTTAATAGAAAAAATGTCATGGATTGCTAGCTGTAGAATCTGGATTGGAAACAAACAAGAAGGAATTTAGAAATCCATGAAACTGATGGTAGCTTTTGGCTTTGATAATATCTGTGCGCGAAGCAAAATGATGTTGTTAGGGAAATCTTTTGGCTCATAAGGGAAGCCTTCTGGTGAAGGCTTGGCACTTTTTGATTAAGCAGCTTTTTCCATTATTCCTCACAGCCTTACGCTGGTGCTCTCACCCTCGCATTATGGGCTCCATCCCCTCTCTTTCCGCTGTCTGTCTCCCTCTCTTTCCACTCCCTGTCTACCTCTCTTTCCACTCCCTGTCTACCTCTCTTTCCACTCACTGTCTACCTCTCTTTCCACTCCCTGTCTACCTCTCGTTCCACTCCCTGTCTCCCTCTCTTTCCACTCACTGTCTACCTCTCTTTCCACTCCCTGTCTCCCTCTTTTTCCACTCCCCTGTCTCCCTCTCTTTCCACTCCCTGTCTCCCTCTCTTTCAATCCTCTTTTTTCCTCTTTTCCCACCTTCTCACGGCCTAATCTTTTCCTACCTCTCAGACTACCTCTGCTATTATAATTCTTCAGCAATTCTACAACAAATACATCTGACAGTTCTGTTTACAACTGTGCAAACAATATCCGTGACCGTAACCATGAATTTGCCAGTCAGACAGAATATCACACCAAACCCGAACAAACGACTTAGTCCACCCCCCACCGAACAGAGTGATAATATGAGCAACCGGTTTGTCAATTCAAAAGTATGGATAGAAAGAAATATCCCATTTGATATTTGCCAATGCTTGCCTTTTACACGCCATGACATTTACACGCTGTTTTTCCTGGCAAACACAGTTTCCCATTAATTTTTCATTCCCCTAAAAAGCAGGCAACACAAACTTATTTTAACTATGTCGCACGGTAGAAAAGCTCACACGGGTGCAAATTTGCACTTTATTAGGCTCTAATTTGAGCCAAAGAAACATAAATTACCTCGATGAGACGGACAGTTAAACGGGAGGAGATTCGAAGAAACGTGAGATTCAAAGTAACGTGAGATTCGAAGAAACGTCAGATTCGAAGAAACGTCAGATTCGAAGAAACGTCAGATTCAAAGAAGGGTGTGATTCGAAGAAACTTGAGATTCGAGGAAGGGTGAAGTTCGAAGAAAAGTGAGATCCGAAGAAGGGTCAGATTCAAAAAAGGATGAGATTCGAAGAAGGGTGAGATTCGAAGAAACGTGAGGTTCGAAGAAACTTAAGATTCGAGGAAGGGTGTGATTCGAAGAAACTTGAGATTCGAGGAAGGATGAGATTCGAAGATAAGTGGGATTTGAAGAAGAGAAAGATTCGAAGAAAGGTTAGATTGGAAGAAAAGTGTCTTCGAAGTGACTTCGAAGAAGGACTTAAAAAAGTGTCTTCGAAGAAGGGTGAGATTCGAAGGGTGAGACTGAAGCCTCTTGAGATTCGAAGCAGCTCTTTTTCCGAGAAAGAGGGCAGAGCGATGTTTTTACCCTTGGCTAATAGTACCAAAAATAAAAATCTAGCAGATGCCCAAAAAGCGTAAAAAAATCAATGCTAATGTCCAACAACTTGATTGGCAGAAAAAATGTTTCTTAAAAAAGCACATTGATTTTGCATCGACCATGTTTTTAAAAAAATTCATGCGATGGAATTCCTGATAGTTGCTAGGCTGATGCAGCTGATTAGCTAATTTAGGATGACGCATAAGATCTCGAAATCTGACTTGATTAAATAAAGGCGGAATTTCAAATTATACGCTCGTAGTTACTGATTGGGAACTCGATTTTTATTGCGATAGAGACGAAAAATAACTTGCGCTTTAAGTTAGATTCACGAATATATTTGTGTAGCTAGGAGTGGGAATAGCTCTTTGTTTAGATAAGAGCTATCTTAACTAGATAGGATTAAGTTAAGGGATTCGAATAGTATAGCTGGTGAGATTTTTGAATGCCAGGACTCAAAGAAGGCTTCTGATTCCAGGTTTAAAAATTTATCACCTTTCAATTTGGTTGTCACACCGCTAACGACAGTCTCGAAGCTCTGGTAGCCTTTCTCCCTGATCATGACCCACCCGATGACGTAGGTTACAATGAGCAACTGGATGCTGCGGTAGATCATGCCGATTTTGTAGGAGCTGATAGCGATCACCTTCTGCGTCTCGTACTCGAATAGAGTTGCCGAA
Organism: Macrostomum cliftonense; assembly: GCA_950096795.1. Taxonomy (NCBI): domain Eukaryota; kingdom Metazoa; phylum Platyhelminthes; family Macrostomidae; genus Macrostomum; species Macrostomum cliftonense. Next base: position 2,605,906 of record CATNEM010000149.1, read on the forward strand.
AGAAATTTTTTCACAGAGGTTGCCATGGTGATGAGTGGCTGGTTGCCTAAAATTAGTTTAACGCTTTTTAGTCTGGTTATAACAAAGACAGACAGACAGACAGACAGACAGACAGACAGACAGACAGACAGACAGACAGACAGACAGACAGACAGACAGACAGACAGACAGACAAACTGACAGACAGACAGACAGACAGACAGACAGACAGACAGACAGACAGACAGGCAGACAGACAGACAGACAGGCAGACAGACAGACAGACAAACAGACAGACAGACAGACAGACAGACAGGCAGACAGACAGACAGACAGACAGACAGACAGACAGGCAGACAGACAGACAGACAGGCAGACAGATCCACTGTAAGGCAAACAGACACAGTTATCTTACAAAACAGACAAAACTCATCTTACCTTCCAGTTTTGTGACCGCCAAGAAGTGGAGTGGCTGCCAGTGAGACGCTGACGTCAATTATTCAGCAAGCGAAGCGGCTACGACAGCCAAATAAATCAGGCCAGTGGGAAGGCGACACAAAAAAAAACTGGACCACTCGCTATGCAACTGGCCCTAAGCCCTATTGGGAATTTGTTTGAAGGCGCTTTTTTGTCTCGGCTAAGTTGATTTTGATTGGTTGGCATGAAAAATGTGTCCCAGATAAATTGGTTTGAACATAAGGACAGACCAGGGTTAGAGGGACGCCGACTCCTTCTAGAAGCAGTGCGCAGTGAAGAATTAACAGCTTATAGGATGTTAAAGCGGTTCCTTTAAGATTTACAATGGTATCCTCTAAAGACGTCCTTGTATAGTCGAGACAGATGGGATGGCCCAGTTGGTTGAATTTTCTATTTAGCATAAACAGTCTGTCGGCATTGGAGCAGGCCACCAAAATTGACTGCCGAGATAAGGGTTCCTCTGACTGGTTGGGGATTTTCTTTTGGTCTTCCCTTAGACGGCGGACTTTAGATTCCTTATCCCAGTCCCGTTGCTCCGGATGCTATGCGGTATATTTTCTCGGTCTCTTTATTATTCCATGCATTCCGAATGCGACATGCGATCGAGTTTCATTCATGATGGGGATGATAAAACTAGGGCGATGGAAAATCCCGATTTGGATGGCCATTGAAAGCTGATAGCTTTTTGGGAGGCGGCTAGGGCTTGTCCTGGTCCCGCCTCAGTGACCGCCTGCACTTGCTGCCCCCCCAGTGCCTGTCTGTGGCTTCTCATCTGATTGTCTGACTGGGCCTGTCTCAGTGTGTCTTTCTGACTGGGCCTGTCTCAGTGTGTCTGTCTGACTGACTGTCTCAGTGTGTCTGTCTGACTGGGCCTGTCTCAGTGTGTCTGTCTGACTGGGCCTGTCTCAGTGTGTCTGTCTGTCTGACTGGGCCTGTCTCAGCCTGTCTCAGTGTGTCTGTCTGTCTGACTGGGCCTGTCTCAGCCTGTCTCAGTGTGTCTGTCTGTCTGACTGTCTCAGTATGTCTGACTCGATTTTTGTTGGGTGTTTTTTAATATAATCAGTTCAAAGTTATTCTGAATTTTTATTTCTGTCTTGACAAACACTGGGTTAAGTTTTACTACATGTCTGTGTCTCAAC
>CATNEM010000149.1:2610000-2667500 GCA_950096795.1 Macrostomum cliftonense
AGATAGATGGATAGATAGATAGATAGATAGATAGATGGATAGATAGATAGATAGATAGATAGATAGATAGATAAATGGATAGATAGATAGATAGATGGATAGATAGATAGATAGATAGATAGATAGATAGATAGATGGATAGATAGATAGATAGATAGATAGATAGATAGATAGATAGATAGATAGATAGATAGATAGATAGATAGATAGATAGATAGATAGATAGATAGATAGATAGATAGATAGATAGATAGATAGATAGATAGATAGATAGATAGATAGATAGATAGATAGATAGATAGATAGATAGATAGATAGATAGATAGATAGATAGATAGATAGATAGATAGATAGATAGATAGATAGATAGATAGATAGATAGATAGATAGATAGATAGATAGATAGATAGATAGATAGATAGATAGATAGATAGATAGATAGATAGATAGATAGAGATGGCGAAAATTTGATATGCGGAAATTCGGAGACGCCTTAGACCCAGAAAAGAATCCATCCTTCATCCGGAAATTTCTCAAAAGACAAATGACGCTCCGAGTCTCTCAATCAAAGGAATTATCGCTGAAATCCGACTCTGCATGAGGAACTCATTGTTGCCGTGCATCCGCGTCCGGCGTCGCCTTCCTTTTTAACGAATCCTAGCAACCTATCTGAGCCCCCCACCCCGTGGTCCCGGAACCCCAGCTTGAATTTTGGCAACCCACGCAAGAGCGCTGAAATTTGATTAATCACCGACTTCTCCAGCTTAGCCGCGGAGGGGGGTGGGCTGGGGCCAGTTATTTGTTCAGCCATTGAAACTGCGGGAAAGCCGCCGGCGCGGGAAGTTATTGCTTTTAGCTGGACTTTTCCTTTTCTTATTGAGTAAAAACATTCCACTAACCGTGGGCCAGGGCAGGCCGACACGATAATTGCTTATTGAGGCCGTTTTTGTCAGCTTGAGAAACCTGATGCGCGAAAGATTGATGCTTAATTTCTGCTGGGCAGCGTTATAGGTTATAGAATGGGAGGGGAGAATAAGAGCACTGGGATCTCAATCGGGCTTTTATTTCCTACGCGAGTGGGAGAAATTCTCAATAAGTGACACGGCATACTTGGAAATAGGAAAATATATTACTATTGAATCACTTGAAGGTAGGGTGAGATTTAGGATTCAAGTTTGGGTGAGACTAGATATGATAAGTAGGTATAAAACTAGATATGGTAAGCAGGTATGAGACTATATATGATAAGCAGGTATGGGACTAGATGTGATAAGCAGGTGTGAGACTAGATATGATAAGCAGGTGTGAGACTAGATATGATGAGCAGGTATGAGACTAGATATGATAAGCAGGTATGGGACTATATATGGTAAGTAGGTGTGAGACTAGATATGGTAAGTAGGTGTGAGACTAGATATGGTAAGTAGGTGTGAGACTAGATATGATAAGCAGGTGTGAGACTAGATATGATAAGCAGGTGTGAGACTAGATATGGTAAGTAGGTGTGAGACTAGATATGATAAGCAGGTATGAGACTAGATATGATAAGCAGGTATGGGACTAGATATGATAAGCAGGTGTGAGACTAGATATGATAAGCAGGTGTGAGACTAGATATGATAAGCAGGTGTGAGACTAGATATGATAAGCAGGTATGAGACTAGATATGGTAAGTAGGTGTGAGACTAGATATGATAAGCAGGTGTGAGACTAGATATGATAAGCAGGTGTGAGACTAGATATGATGAGCAGGTATGAGACTAGATATGATAAGCAGGTGTGAGACTAGATATGATGAGCAGGTATGAGACTAGATATGATAAGCAGGTATGGGACTAGATATGATAAGCAGGTGTGAGACTAGATATGATAAGCAGGTGTGAGACTAGATATGATAAGCAGGTGTGAGACTAGATATGATAAGCAGGTGTGAGACTAGATATGATAAGCAGGTGTGAGAATAGATATGATAAGCAGGTGTGAGACTAGATATGATAAGTAAGAGTAGATTAGATTAGGAATATGAGGTAGATCTAAGAGTAGAGATCAAACGCATATATGAATAAACAGATTTGAGCCTAGAAATATTATCAATCTACGGCAAAAAATTTTGATAAAAATTGAGATACATTTTAAGTTTAAAAAGGATTTATTACCGTATTAAACGCCCAAGGAGACCCTTATATTTTCACATCTTGTCCCTGTCCCGCACGAGGTACGGTTAGTAAGTCCAAGCGCACTTTATAGAATCAGTTGCATGTGTGCAAGCAGGCCCAATTAAGTGTCTGTTATTAATTTAATATTAATTATTTTACACCGGCAACCCATTTTTGGTTTCACCAACGTGGTAGGGCCGGCGTGGGAAGAATAATAAACCAAGCGAAACTGTTTAGATTTTCTGGCCAACACGGTTTTTGTTCCCTCCAAACCAGAGAGCCTGGTAGGCCGGCCATCTTCTGCCCCCTTCCCCTAGAAGCTAACACATTTTTTTATTTGGCAAACTCTCGGCCTCAACGGCTTTTTTTTCCTGGGAGCTGGTGTTTGGATTGCGTGACATTTCAAACCGACGCGCTGCTGCTGCTGCTGCTGCTGCTGCTGCTGCTGCTGCTGCTGCTGCCGATCCAATGTGTCTGGACAGACAAGTGTGAATCTCTGCGTCTACTGTAGAAGTTTTTTATACGTTTTCTAGTGCATAAACCAACATGATTAGAAGAGGTGGGTGGGTATACACGGCACTTTCTGCATGCGTGCAAATCTAAATCCGCGATTGACAGGATTTTTTGGTTGGTAAGACAAGCGAGACATCCGTGATCGGGTCTGAGTGTCATCAGCTGGGTCCAATATCTGTTAAACTTTTATGTTTGGACTTTCGTGAATTTGGACTGAAATTTTAGCACGGAAGGTGGACTGCCAACACGATTGCTATATCAGTTTTTTTGAAAAACTGTCCCATGGATTGCTAATCTATCCCATGAGGATGAAGGAACAGAGTGGATTGCTAATCTATCCCATGAGGATGAAGGAACAGAATGGATTGCTAATCTATTCCATGCGGATGAAGGAACAGGGTGGATTGCTAATCTATTCCATGCGGATGAAGGAACAGGGTGGATTGCTAATCTATTCCATGCGGATGAAGGAACAGAGTGGATTGCTAATCTATTCCATGCGGATGAAGGAACAGGGTGGATTGCTAATCTATCCCATGAGGATAAAGGAACAGGGTGGATTGCTAATCTATCCCATGAGGATAAAGGAACAGGGTGGATTGCTAATCTATCCCATGAGGATAAAGGAACAGGGTGGATTGCTAATCTATCCCATGAGGATAAAGGAACAGGGTGGATTGCTAATCTATTCCATGCGGATGAAGGAACAGGGTGGATTGCTAATCTATCCCATGAGGATAAAGGAACAGGGTGGATTGCTAATCTATCCCATGAGGATAAAGGAACAGGGTGGATTGCTAATCTATCCCATGAGGATAAAGGAACAGGGTGGATTGCTAATCTATCCCATGAGGATAAAGGAACAGGGTGGATTGCTAATCTATTCCATGCGGATGAAGGAACAGGGTGGATTGCTAATCTATCCCATGAGGATAAAGGAACAGGGTGGATTGCTAATCTATCCCATGAGGATAAAGGAACAGGGTGGATTGCTAATCTATCCCATGAGGATAAAGGAACAGGGTGGATTGCTAATCTATCCCATGAGGATAAAGGAACAGAATGGATTGCTAATCTATCCCATGAGGATAAAGGAACAGAATGGATTGCTAATCTATTCCATGAGGATAAAGAAACAGAATGGATTGCTAATCTATCCCATGAGGATAAAGAAACAGAATGGATTGCTAATCTATCCCATGAGGATAAAGAAACAGAATGGATTGCTAATCTATCCCATGAGGATAAAGGAACAGGGTGGATTCCTGGGCCATTAATGTAACCGGGATCTGGACGCTGTTCGAGGCACGAAATCTTTCAACTTCAATGAATCTCTCGATCAGTTCGCTTAACGGTGCAAAAGGTGTTTTTTTTCTTTTTCCACCTCTCCCTTGGCCTTCATCCCTTCCCGTTTCGCTGGCCATTCTCCCTCCTGTACCCTATATAGGCATTCGCTGCATAGGGTACAGTGCTGTCGCACTCTTCTTGGCCTCTTTTTATCGGACAGACAAGAATATTCTGACCCAGTTTATGTTAAAACCAGACGAAGAGGCCCAGTGGCAGCTTGCAGCAAGTGCAGCTTATTGTTGGCTCACTCTGGTGCTGATTTTTCCTATTTCTTTCTGTACATCTGCGTGGCTCTTGGTAAGATTTGTAGCTTGGTCAAACTTTCATACACAATTTAGCTTGGGGATTATTTAGATGGGTTGCTAATCCAGACACGAAATGCTTGTATATATGCTTTGATGCAGTCATTTGATAAAAATCCTTTTCATGAATTCTTCACCCATTATTCTGTTGAAACACACTATTACTCTTCAAGCATTAAAAAGTAGTTATAAAGTCTACAAAATTCACGCTATTTCTTTACTACTCTTAGTAATTTGATTAGCTAAAACATCAACGTTAGCTTTGATCGCAATGTATCCTGAAAAAACGCTACAATCATTTAGGGAGACTTGACTGTAAGAAATCAGCAATGGCACCAGGTCAAGTTATACTTTTTAAAGTATTTGCATTGCTAAAGAACTCTTTCATTTAGTAATTATAAAAAAAGTTAAATAATTACCCCAAGGACACCTTAAGTAGGACGGGACACTTCGTTTCCTGGAAAGTTTTTGGAGTCCAAGTGTCGCGAAAAAATACACTACGGAGATAGGAAATTTGCAGTTTTTCGACATAAAATTAAAGATTGCGCTTAATTGGAAGCAGATGCTAATATCATCTTTTCATATGTGGTTCCTGCCTTCTTACTCTATCGAACTATGTACGTCTCAATTGGTGACCATGTGGTGATACATGGTAATAGCTGTTTTCATACTGGGGTATCAGAGCTAATAAACGAGTAAAATTCTCCCAGTTCTAGCTGTCTGTCTGTCTCAATTATTGATTGATTGTCACTCTTTCTTATCGAGCTAGAGGGCAAGGGTCATGTACTGCATGGATACTGCAGTTCACACTTACATGTAGCTAGTTAATCGCGACGTTGAAATTACGTAAAAACGTACACTTCCAGACCGGGCTTGTTCTGATTTATTTTGCATTGAAGCCAAGCGAAAGAAATAGTTTCTTGACATTGTTTTTAACCACGAGGTCACACTTCACCCGTCTAGATCACAATCTATGGGTTGTAGCCAGAGAAGCAACGTTATACGAGTACCGCAGCAAAATAAAAAGTTACAATGTCAAACTGTTAGATTGTGTGCGACTTTGGATTGTTTTAGATTGATAAGACAACTACTAGCTATCATTTGCTGCTTGTGGTTCCTTATCAGAGACCTTTACACCTAATTCTGTTTCTTAAATAAAGCAGGCAGGCAATAAATAGATCAAATATTACGACACCTGGAGCACCGTTTTGGTACCTTGAACTTGAAATGTTGCGTTGTTTTCCTGTTCCATATTTTTCCTATTAGGCTAGTGCTTAAGCGAAAATGCAGTCTTCTGGTGAGGCCGTGGTTCGTATCCCGCTCGACGGTGGTTACGGCTGGGTGGTGACCTTCTCCGCGTTCATGGTTGGCGTCATTCTTGACGGCATCAGCTTCTCGTTTGGTCTGTTCTACAATGAATTCCTCGATTACTTTCAAGAATCGAAAGCTAAGACGGCGTGGATAGGCAGCGTGTACAATGGCATGTACATGTTCATAGGTTAGTATGCGATGTGGTCTATAGCCACATTTGGATATTTATTCGTTTTTTGAAGTACCCTCTTCAACTTGCAACGTTCCTCAATCAGGTCCATTAGTGAGTTTCCTGTGCGATAGATTCGGTTGTCAACGAGTCTCAATGTTTGGCGGACTGCTCGCCTGCGGTGCCTGCGTATGCGCCGCGGTATCCAACTCCGTGTCCTTGTTGATACTGACTTACGGATTTTTGGGCGGTAAGCGACTCGTTTTCGGTCTTACTTTAGAATCATTATTCGTTTAGATTTTTTTTCAATACCCTGTTTTGCAAAACCTATGCAGGCTTTGGTTTCGGCATGATGTACCTGCCGGCTTTAGTCATGGTCGGGCAGTATTTTGACAGGCGACGAGCCTTGGCAACTGGTATTGCCGTGTGCGGCTCAGGAGTTGGAGCATTTGTGTTCGCCTATCTGGCCGAGTTTCTCATTGACGCCTACACCTGGAGAGGAGCTACTCTTATTATAGCAGGTGAGATAGACACTTATCTGTTCTTGCACTCTTTCTGAAAATAAGGAGTCTCAAGATCTTACAGTCAAATTAGAGCTTCAAAAACATATTCTGAACGTCGGTAGCCTCATAAACTAGATTCTGTAGGTCGTTAGCCTCATAAACCAGATTCTGTAACGTCGTTAGCCTCATAAACTAGATTCTGTACGTCGCTAGCCTCATAAACTAGATTCTGTACGTCGCTAGCCTCATAAACTAGATTCTGTACGTCGGTAGGCCTCATAAACTAGATTCTGTACGTCGGTAGCCTCATAAACTAGATTATGTACGTCGGTAGCCTCATAAACTAGATTCTGTACGTCGGTAGCCTCATAAACCAGATTCTGAACTTTGGTAGCCTCATAAACTAGATTTTGTGCGTCATTAGCCTCATAAACTATATTCTGCAACGTCGGTAGCCTCATAAACTATATTCTGCAACGTCGTTAGCCTCATAAAATATATTCTGTACGTCGGTAGCCTTATAAACTATATTCTGTACGTCGTTAGCCTCAAAAACTAGATTCTGAACGTCGCTAGCCTCATAAACTAGATTATGTACGTCGGTAGCCTCATAAACTATATTCTGCAACGTCGTTAGCCTCATAAACTATATTCTGTACGTCGGTAGCCTCAAAAACTAGATTCTGAACGTCGGTAGCCTTATAAACTATATTCTGTACGTCGTTAGCCTCATAAACTAGATTATGTACATCGGTAGCCTCATAAACTATATTCTGCAACGTCGTTAGCCTCATAAACTATATTCTGTACGTCGGTAGCCTTATAAACTATATTCTGTACGTCGTTAGCCTCAAAAACTAGATTCTGAACGTCGCTAGCCTCATAAACTAGATTATGTACGTCGGTAGCCTCATAAACTATATTCTGCAACGTCGTTAGCCTCATAAACTATATTCTGTACGTCGGTAGCCTCAAAAACTAGATTCTGAACGTCGCTAGCCTCATAAACTAGATTATGTACGTCGGTAGCCTCATAAACTAGATTATGTACATCGGTAGCCTCATAAACTATATTCTGCAACGTCGTTAGCCTCATAAACTATATTCTGTACGTCGGTAGCCTTATAAACTATATTCTGTACGTCGTTAGCCTCAAAAACTAGATTCTGAACGTCGCTAGCCTCATAAACTAGATTATGTACGTCGGTAGCCTCATAAACCAGATTTCTGTAACGTCGTTAGCCTCATAAACTAGATTCTGTACGTCGCTAGCCTCATAAACCAGATTCTGAACGTCGGTAGCCTCATAAACTAGATACTGTACGTCGTTAGCCTCATAAACCAGATTCTGAACGTTTGTAGCCTTATAAACTAGATTATGTACGTCGGTAGCCTCATGAACTAGATTCTGAACTTAGATAGACTCATTAACTTTAGACTCTGAACTTTGATAGCCTTATAAAATAGGTTCTGGCACATCTGGAGCGCAAAATATAATTAAACTAGATTTTTCTGGCTCTGTCTAGGCATTGCTTTAAACGGTGTCGTCTTTGGCGCACTTCTCCGACCACTCGAGGCCACGGTAATTGTCAATCCCGACCCAGCTGACACGGCTGACACGGCCGAACTTGTTGAGATGCAGCCGACTGGAGAATCCGAAGCCAACGGTCGAAATGGCGCCAGTGAGGCATTTTACCTTAGCCTGCCAGACTGGCGAATTTCCTCGACACAAACTGCCCCCAAGCATCAGCATCGAACACGAGTGTTGTCTGTCAACATGGGCAACAACGATACCAATAGCTCACAGCCGCTTCTGCTGTTGAATCTTCAAGCATCGCAGAAACAGCCGCAGGCTCCGCATTATCAACAGCACCAGCAACAGAAGCGACAGCAAGAGAAGCAACAGGATAAGACAACGACGAGGTATAGAGTAAAGTATAGCACTTGTTTGAAATGTTGAGAAATGAAACAAAACATCTTCTAATAGTGCTAACTGAAAGACAAAGCATCGTTAAAAGCTAAATCTGCAGGAGGGCTGTAGGCACTTTGGCACTTAAGCCACACCGTCCCACAACTAGCGACTGAGCATTACTGTCCTGAAGCGCGTTCAGTCACACTAAATACGGTATGCAGGCATAGACACACACACAGGCCAGCACCCAGTCACGAACTCACATAGGTTGTACATGTGGCGGTTCCAGGCATGTACACTCTCTATGCCTTGGGGGGTTGCCCTCATGGGCGTAAATTGCACAATAGCCCAACCAATGCGTGCACAAGGCCCCAAATTAATGTGACCCTGCACAAGAAACCGCGCTAGGGAAAATAGCCAAGTTACAATGCGGGGTCGAACCTGGACCAGTGGCACACAAGGCAGACGTGCTAGACCGCCGAGCCACTCGCCCTCTTAGCACAAAGCATCGTTTTAAACTCTATGATCACAGAAAAGATTGACATCTCGTGAAAAATAGCCGAGTTTCACACAGGCACCATTCTTTGAGAGCCTCGTGTATCACGCAGAATAACCTCTAAAAATGATCCTCCTGCACCGCAACCATCAGCAGCCTCACGGCTATCGCGCAAGCAGTCGCGTCCAACCCGCCACAGCAGCAGCGTCACCGCCGCCTGCATCGGATCGACATTTCTCGGCCGAAATTTCGTTCTATTGGGGGCAGCGACTGGCAACTGGCGGCTGCGGCCGCTTCAACAACAAATCTTGATGTCCTCCGAGACGAGATTCTCCGGCTGGAGTCGGCGCCCGAGGACACCAAAGACCAGGCCTCCGCAGACGAAGATAACAACGAAGGCTTGAAGGCCAGGCTTCGTAAAATCAGCCAGGAAGCGCTCAAACTGCTGAGACTGTTGCGCGGAAATCCTGCACTGGCTATCTATGGTGCCGCCTGCTTCCTCTGCATGGCTGGTGAGATGCAATTAGGAAATGAACTACTCTTATCTTCTTAAGGCCCACCTTGGTGAATTTAGGGTTGGAAAACATTTAAATTCACTTACAAACCGTGCACCAATGAAGGTTTCTACATCCCGTTCACGTACATCCCTGTGTACGCCAAGTCGCTATCCCTGCGAGATTCCGCGCCCCAAGATCTGATATCAATCACCGGCTGGGTGAATCTGGTGACCCGTCTTCTGATTGGATGGGTGGCGGATCGAGCTTGGGCGGACAGTTTGTTGATTAACAGCCTGTCGCTGATGATTGGAGGAGTTGCCACGGGCCTGTTTGTGCTGTACCGCAGCTTCGCTCTGTTGGTGATGGCGTGCGTACTATTTGGAAGCTGCATTGGTGAGGACTTGTGAGACCGTTTAAGCTTAAAACATTCTTCTAATAATTAACGCACAAAAACTTTTGTAATGCACCAATCACCAGCGATATTCGTTGCGCTCCGATCCATAATTGGCATTGAACTGGTCGGCATCAATCACCTGTCCGAGGCTTTCGGCTTTATAATTCTCTGCCAGGGCCTGTCCGCCTTCATTGGCACCCCGATGGCTGGTAGGCGTCGAAAAAAATGTTGTTTTACGATATGTTTCGTCTCGAATTTTACCTCGACATCATGGTACATGTACGGATATACATGTAACTATAGTCTCTAAACCTAAAAAGGCTAAATCTGCAGGAGGGCTGCAGGCACTTTGACGCTTAAAGCGACATCGTCCCACAACCAGTGACGGGGCATGACTGTCCATTGCGCTGACTTCTGAAGCGCGTTCAGTCACACTAAATATGGTATGCAGGCATAGACACACACACACAGGCCGGCACCCAGTCATGCACTCACATAGGGTGTACAAGCGGCGATTCCAGGAATGTACACTGTCTATGCCTTGGGGGGTTGCCCTCATGTGTGTAAATTGCACAACTGGCCCATAGCCCAACCAATTCGTGCACAAGGCCCCAAATAATGTAACCCTGCACACGACACCGTCAACCTACAACGCGGGGTCGAACCTGGACCCAGTGGCATCCAAGGCAGACGCACTGGACCGCCGAGCCACTCGCCCCCCCCCCATTATAGTCTTTACGCAAGGGCTAGAAAATATCCTTTAATGAACCCAAGGGCTCTGGGAAGAACCCAAAGGATCTAACGAGCAGGAGACTCTTTTGTAATTGTTTTCTATAACTGAAGAGTAGTGGCCTAGTGACTAAGGCGCCTGCCTTATGACCGGAAGGCTATGGGTTCGAGTCCCGGCCCTAGGAGACAATTTGTGCCGTTGAGCAATGCTCTTAATCCCGCATTGCTTCTGTCCACCCAGCTGAGATCGGGTACCAGTTTGAGCTGGATAAATTTAGGGTGGGTGTTGCGGCCCCTCCAGCCCGTCAGGACTGAGCAGCTGTACACGGCACTCGGATGCGCTGCGCAACTAGCTGCGGCTTTGCCGTTGGCTGTACATCTGATCGAAAGGTTGGGTGTCGAAAATTGTTATTATTATATTATTATTATGCCTGATAAAGCAAGAAACCAAAAAATACCGATTACAATCGTTTCAAACTTTATTTAGTATCTTAAATAGATCCCATTCACCCCGACAAAACACCTAGAAAGCAGCTAAAGAACCTTCACTCGCTTAAAACCAAAAGGTTTCCTTGCCGACCTGACTGGCAGCGTGGTGAGCACGTTCTATTTCGCCGGAGCAGCCATTCTCCTGGCTGGTTTACTCTGCTTGCCGCTGCGTAAGATTGCCGTTTGGAAAAGTACAATCGCCAACAAGGATCAAATTAACGTATACTGACTGACTAGCTGATTAGTCTGTTTTGCTAGAGCCATTTTGAACTATTATTTATAGACTGTTCATACTTGTCCTAAAATGACAATGGTGTCAAATACATTGTGGCTTCTGACTGATATTTTTATAGACTACTTAGAGTAGCTGTCATTAGAAATTGCAATTTGTAAGTGTTTAGGAACATTTTTTTGAAGTTTTCGCCTAAAATTTGATGTACGCACCCTTTACGCTGTTTCTGCTTGTGTTTATTGTTTACATATAAATTTAGCCTTTTCTTTCCTCCTAAATTGTACACATATGATACTTAATAATTTGTCTGATTTCTGATTTCACATTATACTGAAAAATTCAGCACTTTTCGACTTTAAATAAGATAATAGGAATAGTTTGTCAAGTTTTTACTGACAATGAATAGGCCTAGCTCACTATTGTTTATTTTACACTATAAGTTTCACATAAAAAAGAAAAAGGAATAAGCAGTGGGAAAAAGGTTGAGTTAGGGAAAAGAAAAGGAGGGGAGATACGATGTAAAAGAGGAATGGGGAGGAGATGAGAGGAAAAGAGAGAAAAATAGAGGAAAGAAGGAGGAGAAGAGAGGAGAAGAGAGGAGAAGAAAAGAGAGCAGAAGATAGGAAAAGAGAGGAGAAGATAGGAAAAGAGAGAAGAGAGGAGAAGAGAGAAGAGAGGAGAAGAGAAAAGAAGAGGGGAGAGGAGAAGAGAGGAGAAGAAAAGAGAGCAGAAGATAAGAAAAGAGGAAGATAGGAAAAGACAGAAGAGAGGAGAAGAAAAGAGAGAAGAAAGAAGAGAGAAGAGAGAAGAGAAGAGAAGAGGGGAGAGGAGAAGAGAGGAGAAGAGAGAAGAGAAGAGAGAAGAAGAGAGAAGAAGAGAGGAGAGGAGCCAAGAGAGAAGAAGAGAGAAGAAGAGAGGAGAGGAGAGAAGAGAGAAGAAGAGAGAAGAGAGAAGAAGAAAGGAGAGGAGAGAAGAAAGAAGAGAGAAGAGAGAAGAAGAGAGAAGAAGAGAGGAGAGGAGAGAAGAGAGAAGAAGAGAGAAGAGAGAAGAAGAGAGAAGAAGAGAGGAGAGGAGAGAAGAGAGAAGAAGAGAATAGAGAAGAGAAGGGAGGAGAAAAGAGTAAGGAGGGGAGATCGGAAAAAATGAGAGGTGAATTAAGAAAGGACGGGAAAGAATGGTATGAAAAGAATGTCAGCAAATGAAAATTAATTACATTAGACTTAAGGTTTATGAATGATTAATAAATTACGTTAATTAAAGAAGACTTACTGAGCTGAATCCAGAGCTGTGAATGATAATAATTTTGCATATTTAATTTACCTAGCAGCATATTTTTAGCTTTATATTTGCGAAGTTAAAATACGCTCTTAGATGAAAAATAATAATAATAAAAATTTGCCAGCCCAAGGAGGTAAATGTGCCATCAATTTGATTGTTTTGTTTTAGGGGAAAGCAACAATAATCGTTTGTGTAAAGTAAATAAATATGATCACAAGCTTACAGCAACTGATTGCATGTATTAAAATGTGAAAGAAGCTACCCATAGTATCGTATAGTGATGATGTTGAGACAACATAATTCTGCACAGAAGTAATTTAATACCGAACCTAATGAATCCAATAATGAAAATCAAAAAGCTACAACGATAACGACTTAAAACAAAAGCTGCAGTAATACAATTTAAAGCGATAGTTTACGAAAGCATTGTGTAAAATCTAATTGTTAATTGATCATACTTGGTTAAATATGTGTCTGCATTTCATCCGACTCAAACAATTGAGCGACTGTTATAGATACGAATCATCTGAACCTTCAGTGGTGATCTCCTCCATCAGCATCTTCGCCAGCATCCTGCTCAGAGGTCCACAGCTGGAAACGCGCAATATAAAGAAAGGGATTTATTGGTTTAGAATCCTCTAAAAAATAGGGGATTTATAACTTATGAATGACCTACCGTGAGATTATCCCTCAGCAGTTGCATAATCAGAGTGCTATCCTTGTAAGAATCCTCGGGCAAATTGTCCAGCTCAGCGATGGCATCATCGAATGCTTTCTTAGCTAGCTGGCAGGCCTGATCCGGTTCGCTACGAATTTCGTAATAAAATACGGAAAAGTTGAGGGCCAGGCCCAAACGGATCGGATGAGTGGTTGGCAGCTTCTCCTCGGCGCTTTTCGTGGCCGCTTTGTACGCCTCCATGCTTTTGTCCAGCACTTCGGTGCGCTGCTCGCCGACTGCCACCTGAGCGCGGTGTAAGCCAGAGTGAATTCGATTAGGTACAGTGTACTTAGTGTTATTTCAGTACATGTAGCCTAGGAGGAGTTGTAGTCTTAGTGGCTAGGGCGCCTGCCTCATGACCAGAAGGTCGTGGGTTCGAGTCCCGGCCCTAGGAGACAATTTGTGCCCTTAAGCAAGGCACTTAATTCCGCATTGCTTCAGTCCACCCAGCTGAGATCGGGTACCAGTTTGAGCTGGGTGAATTTAATGTGGGTGTTGCGGCCCCTCCAGCCCGTCAGGCTGAAAGCTGTACACAGCACTCGGATGCGCTGCGCAACTAGCTGCGGCTGTGCCGTGGGCTGTACATCTGGTCGAAAGGTCGGGTGTATAAATAAATAAAAATAATAAATAAATTCAGTACATGCTTTCATGCCATGCTTTCACTTTCGATGCCGATTTTAATAATCTCTAAATTAAAGTATGTGTACATTTAATTTACAACGCTAAGCGAATTACGCGTACATGTACATGTACATGTTTTTTAGTATCTACATGTGTCGTTGTACGTCAGAATGTACTGTAAGTTTACATGCACATATAATTGGAAGTTTTGTGAATTAGTCGAGTTTTTCTGTTACCGTTTTTTAGAAAAATACATGTGTACAATACCCTTTTCTGAATCGGTGAGGAAATTGGGAGTTTCAGTTCGGAAACAATTTTCTATGGCCGTTCTTAATTGCCAGTTTTCATAAGTACATTGCCCACATGTAGTGTACCGTATGCAGTAAATGTACGTACAAGGACCACTAGTAGTTACTTTTGTTAGTTTGTTTTTTTCTACTTTAGAAGTCCTTGTGTACGTACTGTATGTATATACAGCAGTACATGTTGAGGGCATTTGCCCGTGCCCTGATTTTTATCGCTATTAAAATCTGCACACCTCAAAAGCAGGTACTGTACATCCGAATGAGCGAAACGACTGCCCTGTTCAGGGACCGGGTGGATTCTACAATGTACATGTACATCATAGAAAGCTGGAGGGTTACCCAAATGCATGTACATTTACATGTAATATAAAGGGGCACGGAAAAAAACTGTCTGGATCGAGGACGTTGAGCCGACCAGGCAGAGCACATGGCGCCTTTTCGGGCTGCATTAATCCTCAAATTTTGAATTGAGTACATGTAAATGCGCTATTAGAGCTGAACAGCATTGCTTACCTCGGCAAGGTATCTGTAGTAATCGCCCTTCATTTTCAGATAAAACACGCGGCTTTCAGACAGAGTGGCCTTCTGAATCAGGTGCTCGTCAAGCAGGTCCTGGACGTAGATTATTATGATGTAATTGAGAGTAGACAATAAAATATTGATGTGGCGACTGTAACAAAAACTTTTAAGGCAATTGTTTCACCATAGGGCCTACTAATAGTAGCAGAATTAGATGACTGCCGTAACATATTGATATTTATTAAATCTCAAGTGTCAAAAAAATTGATACCCGAGACCAATTACGAACGGCAAGCCTGCATGCTTAAATTTCATGCACCAGTACAATAATTTGTTCGCCGTGCAAATTTTGGTTGACAAAGCCAAGCTTTCGTAAGTCAGACAGAAGCCAATATAGATATAATGCGTGTTAGTTGGTCGATATTTAACATAAGCAAGAGTTCCGCTAATATTAGTTTTATTTTAACTGATCAAGCTCTCAAGCAAAAGCCAGAAAACTTGTTGAACCAGACTGCACTGACTGCCAAACAATAAGCGCATACACACACAAACAAGAAATGACGCAATGCCAGTGTTGAGAATTGGTGTGTTCGGTCAAGACTCCAGATATTATAAGCCTTTTTAAACTTATTTTGACGCTTTGAATGCAATTCAACTCGAGGGATCGTACCTGCTTTACACTAATAATACGCATATTACATAGATAAACAAAAATACTAAACAAAACTAATACAGTAAGAAACAGAAAGCTTTCCAGAATTGTTTGTCAATTAGAAAATCAATTTGGGAGGAATGGGGGCGGAGAGAGCATTTAATAATAATAGCACAGCAACAACATAAAAATACAACGGCTATTATTAAATGAGGAATGAGGATGCGACTCTTATAGTTTCTTTTATTCCCATTGAGTCGCTGCAAAAATATATATTATCAATAATTCTTAGCCGACACAGACCGGCAGACTGACTTGTTAAAATTAACAAACACACATTTAGTACAAATACCAATTAAATGAATGCAGGTCACAGTGACGCTAACGCTAGATGAATTCACCAGAAATACTTATAATACGTTTATATAATAAGAGACAAACAAACGCGCAAATTTAATCCAGCCTGTTGCATGCATGTGTAGGTAGGTACGAGCTATTTAGCTTAGCTTATTAACGATTAATGTAGTTGATTCTTAGCCTTTTATATAAGAACTGGATGGCGGGACTTCATCAAGAGAGTAAATGTTCTGCGTATACTTGTAGCTATAAATTATAATTGTAAATGATTTAGTTGTCCTGCTGTTCGCCATCTTCGCCGCCCTGTTCGGAGGTCCACAGCTGCAAGTTTTTGTTGAGTGGAAGGGATTGCATGTTAGATCAGGTTAGACATTTGAAATGCAAATTAATAGTGGAAAAAAATTTAGCCAGAAAATAACTTACAGTTAGATTGTCCCTCAGCAACTGCATAATCAAAGTGGAATCTTTGTAGGACTCTTCGCCAAGGTCGTCCAAGTCGGCAATCGCGTTGTCGAACGCCTAGTTAGATAATTAGTAAGATTTTTTAATTTGGTAGCAATAATAAATGTAGTAGAGACTGGATAAAATTCAAGTCCCACCTTTTTGGCCAGTTGGCAGGCCCGCTCCGGGTCGTTCCTTATCTCGTAGAAGAACACGGAGTAGTTAAGGGCCAGGCCCAGGCGGATAGGATGGGTGGTGGCCAGCTCATTCTCGGCATGGTCGGTGGCCGATTTGTAGGCGCCTTCGGAATTGTCGACAACATTTTTGCGCTCGTCGCCAGTGGCCACTTCGGCCAGGTAGCGGAAATAATCACCCTTCATCTTGAAGTAAAACACTTTTGACTCCGCATTGGAAGCATTCTTAATTAGATAGTCGTCCAATAGGCTCTAAAATCAATTAGTTGAAATTGGCAAAACACGGCAAACTATTATTATTGTCTTAATTCATGCTAAAGCAAATTTATCATGCAATTTTATAGCAGGCAGTATTAGTAATTAAAATAAGGCAAATCTCATGCAACTTTCAACATTTATACATGTTGACATTAGCAATTAGGCTTTTTGACAAAAGTTTTGTGTCTAAATATTTAACAGAATAAAACTTAAGATTGCTATCATTGTAAATATAATAAGATTCTAAAGGGCAATAACTTTGTGCTGCACATTAATACTATCAGATACATATTTTTATTAGGCTTAATTTTTTAGCAGTCATTTTTATCATGACATCAAGCATTGGGGAAGCAAGAATAAATATGGATCCACTTATCCACTAGATTATAATAATAAAGTTTCTTACTAATATTATATTTTATAAAAAGCCAATGTTATTGCTAGTAATAATAATAGTCTTAGTCTTATACATAGCGACTCCCTGTTAGCAATACATAATTTTAAAAAGTTCAATTTTATGAATAATGGATTCATGTTGTTATAAATAATGGAAACTTACTATCTTCAGTATAATTCTTATTTAAATAAATCAAATAAGCCTATCTGTATTCAGACCTTCTTAAACTCATTATTCACTAATTTTTAAAAGGATTTAAAAGTAAAAAACAAACTCAACTAAATAAAGTGTTTCACAGCTTACCAGGACCTCCTTGCAGATCTTCTGCAGCTCGCTCTCAATCTTCTGACGATACTCCTTGGCCATTGACTGCTTCCTCTCACTTCCCTCAGTCTTGCTCTCGATGCTGGAAATTACACGCCATGAAGACCTCCTGGCACCAACAACATTCTTGTAAGCAACAGATAGAAGGTTTCTCTCCTCGTTGCACAGCTCCTGACCTTTCTCCGTCACAGCTTTCATGGCAGTTGCCATGTCATCATAGCGCTCAGCCTGTTCAGCAAGCCTAGCAATTTGTATAAAATCATCCCGGGCGGAGATATTGGACGAAGTGAGCCAGCCGGACATGGAGGATGACATTTTGAGTTGTTGATTACGAATCAGATAGGATATGTTATTGCAATTTCACACTTCGGCCTGTGAAGCAAACGTTTGTGTTAAATTTTCGAATCGGGAGGATAAGCGCTTTTAAAGAAAGGCTTGCCTGAGTCACGTTTCGTAGTGAAGTTGTGCAAAGTAGATCCACAGATTGTATAATGCGACTCAATAATTATAATTTTGTTTTTATACACACAAAGATATTTTTGTGGGTACTAAAATGTTTTTGCTTCTTTTTTCTCTGTAACGGTGCTTTTTATTGAAAATAAAGAAATATGTTTTTCAAGGTCGTTATTCTTGCAGTAGAGCAATCCCGTTTTGAACTGAGGCCTCTGCCTTGAAATGTTGACTAAGGGAGTAAATAAAATTTTGCTTGCAAAATACGTTTCGTCTACTTAAAGTAAACAAGTAAACATTTGTAAATTCTAGTACAACGGGAGGGTAGAGAGGGGAGGGGGCACGCTTTGGGTAAGCCGTCTATGGTTTCCCAAAAGTTATTAATAGAAACAATCTTATTGACGAAGTAATCGGAATTTGTTAATTGCTCGCTTAATTTTGTTTCCACTCCTTAACTTTAATGTTACAGCCTCTGAAAATGTTTTCATTGCCGGGGATAGAAAATTTTTCTACCAAAAGTATTTTCCTACTTCAGAACATATTGCACGTTTTTATGTACATTAATCTAAATCTAATCTAGACTTGAAAAAAGATCCTGTTTAAGTAGAAGATAATTATATTATAAAATTATTCCTTTCATTCAAAAACTGCATTAGCACATAAAGAATTCCCTTCTTCTCTAACAGTCGGCTGTCGATAGGTACTTTTTTCGGGCAATAAATCTTAATTTGTTATTGTGCTTTTTATATTGCAATATTATTATATTGTGCTTCTATTTAAAAGTGCTTCGTGTGATACTGTTCATGTACATGAAAAACTGTACATGTAAATGTTTCCCGGAAATCGTAAAAGTTTGGACAGAAAAAATCCCGGCCCACATCTTTTATCGCTCATACATGCAGCTTTTTCTACCTCTTTCCTGGGTATTTTCTTCTTGAAAAGGAATTTATTTAACTATAAATTTCAGTTACATGGCCGATAAGACTTGAATAGGTGATTCAACGTCCATGTACACACTGTCGTCTTAAAGAGATTTGAATATTTGCTTTTTTAATACACTATGTTAAACAAAAATTATTAAAAACTAATTTAAAATGATTTTTTAAATAATTTCTTCGTGATCTAAGGTCTACTTTATTTAGGGCATAGGCTTCTTGCGGGTAGCTTTTTGCTTCTGATAGTAAAAAGTGAGCATTAGCATAGCTCATTTTAATTGACAATGCGTAATGCGCACTCGTTTATTCTCCATTGTCTTCAATCGTATAGAAATTTGTATCATTCAGACATTCTGAGCGCTTTTTATAACTTACGCTGGCTGGGTTTAGTTGCGTCTCTTGCAAGGCATGCAGTAAAACCCCGGCTTCGTTGATACGAGTACCATCAAAGCCGCATCAATTTCGGTATTAGAGCCCACAGCTCGGCAAGTGTAGTCTATAGGCATTATTAAAAAACGACAGCTTTCGACCGGTTTTGACAGGTATAACAGCCAGCCCTCGGCATAAAACTTTACAATAAAAATTGCTTTGAAAAAGATTCAAGCCATATGCAGCTTATTTTGCCTGAGGGGGTTGCAAATTGCAAAGACTTTTCTTAATCTAGTGACTTGAAAGGTTGACTGGCTTGATTATTATGAAACTCTCTCTCTACCCCTTCTAAAGCACGAGATGAGAGCGTGACTCTAACTTAGGGAAGCCTTATTATTATTTTTTTACTGCTTGCATGCTTGCGTCAGCAAACAAGATTTAAATAGTGGGTACTTCTAGGAGGTCTGAGTGATTTTAGGAGAGGCAGATAGTACAAAACTTCTACAAATTTTCTGAAACAAAATATCAATAGAATTCACGTTATTGCAGAGGGAAGTCGTAAATTTGCTACTTATTAACTATAATAAGTTGTATTATTCAAGCTACTAAGAGTAGAAAGTAAAGAATAAAGTGCTATTATTAATTAATGAGAATTGCGTAAAATAGAATTTCAACAAAAGTTACCCTGAATCAATTAATAAATCAGTATTTTACATCGGGAAATGATTTGTGTGCCCTTGTCGTTATATATTTACTGTTTAAAAGTTTGTTTGTCATCATGAGTAAAGTGAAAATCGCAAGAAAATAGCTCAATTGTACAATTTTGTAGCCTGTTAAGCCACGTATATGCTCAGTATACTCGTAATATATATTTTTGACATCGGTTGTACATGTGCCATGGGCGTAGCCAGGATTTCTGACAGGAGGCAAATCTTAGCGAGGCGCCAAGACTCCTGAGTTGGGGGCGCTAAAGCTAACCTCATAGGGGGCGCCAAGACTACTAAGTTGGGGGCGCTAAAGCTAAGCTCATAGGGGGCGCCAAGACACGCCTAGCTACACGCTACTGGTTAGACGCGGCTCCCGTTGTCCGCCTGGCTACGCCCTTGGAGTGTGATGGGAGGGAACCCAAAAACTCGTTGCTTACATTCAACGAGGGGCTAACAACTACTCTTTGGAGTGGCAAAAAAATATAAATAAAATTATGTATATTAATCTAGTAAAAATAGGTAATGAAATTTTTTAAAACAGCATATTAGATAATAGGCAAAGTGGTAAATAGATATTAGAATTAGAAATCAGTGTTACCGATAAACTGAGCATCCAGTTTACCCACCAGTTTACCCTCTAACAGCTGCAAAGCCATCCAAAACGTGGTACATCTCTTAAAAAATGTCGCATAAAGCGGTAAAGCAGGTGTAAAATCTCTCAAAAGGTGTCAATAAACTTGCCCAGTGGTTGCTGCAAAATCTTTCCTCTTTTAAATGAGGTGCCTACAAGGACCACTAGAAGTCTCTCTAGAAGTCCTTGGGTACCAAATCTATCAAACAGCTGCTGAGAGTCGGGACTAGGGATGTTCGGGGTTCAGGGTCGGGTCGGGTTTCGGGGTCGGGTTCGAGGTTCGGGGTAGGGTGTTCTGGTTCGGGTTTCCGGGTCGGTTTTTGGCACTGGTTTCGGGGCTTCCGGGCTTTAAATTTGGCTTCAGTTTTACTTAATTATTACTGTCTTTTTACGTGATAAAGCGTCTTTCGAAGTCACGCAAATTCAAATTTTTTTCTCTGGCGTAATGCACTGCACTACGTGTAAGCTGTGTACAAAATAACTGAAAATTAGTGTCAACTTAAAACAGGTTAGAGCTCTCACATTCAAGTTACCACGCTCGAAAAACTGGTGAGGCTAATATTTAAGAGACAATCCCTACTACACTGGGAATCCGTTGAGCTTTTATCATATCGAACAGCGACTTTGAAGCAGATATACTCTTACCAAGTACACTGGTTTCTAATTCACTTAGGTTTCGTAAAAAATTGTACAGGTATAAAATCTAATAGCACACGTGTATGAGAGTGAAATGTATAGTAGGTGCAATCATTTAAAAACAAGCTTCACATGGGTTATTAGTCAGTCGGTGAATGTATAAGATAAAGCACAATTTATTCAACAAAATTCGAACAATTAACGTCAATCTGCACAGTCAGATGAAGGCAACAGCCGTTGACTGGCCATTCTCCTTGACCTCGTGCAGCTGGTGCGTCTGCTGCAGCATGCGCTTCGCTCGCATCCCTTTTGAACGCAACTGCATTTTAACTCGCTCCTAAAATGCAGGTTTTTAAATAGTTTGTATATTTATTATTTGTTTGTTTAAATGAACCTGGCTGTTAATGATAGCACGCATTAGTATAGCTCACCGTGTACTCCTTGTCTTTTTGCTTCATTATTCTTCGTCGTTTGCAGGCCTAAATTTTTTTAACGAAAATTGATTAAAATCGTTCGGACACTTAAAAATAGCTGTATGTTTCGAAATATATTTGTTTGTTAGCTTACCACAGAAAAGATCATAATAACAAAGCCAACATTGTAAGCAACATAGCTGAACGCCATCCCAATGATGACGTAAGTCTCCAAGTTGTCCCAAACCAATCCGAAATGTTCCAATATGATCTTGTCGATGACAACTATTAGCCCGTGCCATAGGCATATTAGGGTCAGAATGAACAAACTACTGATCACGTACTTGTCCTGTTGTTAGTTTTTAATTTATTTGAACTATTGACATTTTAAACAATGAAATAAAAATACGGATACTCCAAACTCGCTACTCACCAAATATGTCAAGTAGGATATCTTGGGCAGGCACTGGTTGACAACAAATTTAAAGGCGACCAGAGTGAGAACCAGAGTGAAGGTCAGCTGCAGCCGATTCTGAGGCAGATCACGTTTGACGGCGAAGGTCACTAACGACAGCGAGCAGATCAGAAACTGTATTGGATTTATAGAACAGTCAATAAAAAAATAAATTATGTCACAGTGTCTTGCAGACTAGCCTCGAAACATTCTATGATTTCGCACTTATAAATGCATGCGGAGTACAGCCATCTGTTTTATTACCCACTCAAATAATAAAGAAGGAAAGACACCCAGTTGCGGCAGGAATGGCCGGCCAGTTTATTACCCACTCAAGAATCACGGCAGGAATGGGTGCAGGCTTTTATCGCCCACTCAATAATCACGATAGAAATGGGGCAGGCTTTTATTACCCACTCAAGAATCACGATAGAAATGGGGCAGGCTTTTATTACCCACTCAAGAATCACGATAGAAATGGGGGCAGGCTTTTATTACCAACACAAGAATCAGAGCAGAAATGGGGCAGGCTTTTATCGCCCACTCAATAATCACGGCAGGAATGGGTGCAGGCTTTTATCGCCCACTCAATAATCACGATAGAAATGGGGCAGGCTTTTATTACCCACTCAAGAATCACGATAGAAATGGGGCAGGCTTTTATTACCCACTCAAGAATCACGATAGAAATGGGGGCAGGCTTTTATTACCAACACAAGAATCAGAGCAGAAATGGGGCAGGCTTTTATCGCCCACTCAATAATCACGGCAGAATTGGGGCAGGCTTTTATTGCGCACTCAATAATCACGATAGAAATGGGGCAGGCTTCTATTACCCACCAAAGAATCACGGCAGAAATGGGGGCAGGCTTTTATTGCTCACTCAATAATCACTGCAGGAATGGACAAAAGCCTTTATTACCCAATCAATAATTGCAGCCCGATTTATTGCCCGCACAAAAAATCAAGGCAGGAGTGGGTTGAATAAGCGCGTATCTTAACGAAGCTACATTAAAATATGGGTTAAATTTCAAGACTCCGAGTGCACGCATAGAATTATACTTATGTACGAGTACATTATACAAGAATTAACTTGACGCGACTTACCGTAACCAGAAAAATATTCCATATGAAATAAGCTGGCCTTCGAGCTGCCCTGCACTTAACGGACAGCGCCGGCCGAATGGAGCCCGGGTCAGTGTACTCACAGGCCAGTTCCCGCTGCTCGGTCTCGATGTGCTTGTACAAAAACCATTCTTGCTCATCTGGGGAGGGGGTGAGAAGTTGGAAGAAATCTCAGCTTTTGGAATTCACCAAAGCCAAAATTGTCTGAAGTTTCTCACCAACGAATGACTGCTTATTGATCCTATGTGGCTCATCCGGGTCGTTTACCAAACGAATTTCCGACGAGGACAAATTTGAGGCCACTGTGATAGTTAAGTCCTGAAAATTATAATGGAGGTGTTAGTCAAAAAGTGGATTGCAGCAGGATAAAAAGCTCAACGCTTGACATTTCGACCCGACAAATGTACACCCCATGGCACTGCCGCAGCTAGCTCAGCGGATTCGAGGGCTGTGTACAGCTGCTCAGTCCTGACGGGCTGTAGGGGCCGCAGCACCCACCCTAAGTTTCTCCAGTTCACACTGGTACCGTACTCAGCATGGTGGACTAAAGAAATGCGGAATTAAGTGCCTTGCTCAAGGGCACAAATTGTCTACTAGAGCTGGGGTTGGAATCCAGGACTTTCCGGTCAGAAGGCAGACAACCTAACCACTAGGCTACAACTAGTAAGGGACCTACATAAATTTTAGTAAATTATTAACTATCCTACTAACGAGTAGCGACAGATGGGTTTTGTAGTCGAAATCTAATTTAACTTGTAAGACTAGCTGAATCAGGTCTTCTTGTAATAATCAAATTTCTATAAACTTGAGCAATCAATACGAAATAATTCTGGCCAGTTACCCAGTGTCAAAATGATGAAACCTAAGTAAACTGCTTTTAAAAGGTGTAATTATGATAACGTTACTATGCCTTCTACATTTTTCATTTAATTAATTGGCAAATCATATAGAGCTTGCATGATTTTTGCCACCATTCCACGCATGTAACTCTCTAAATTCCCCCCTCCCTATCATTTAACCCCGTTTTTTTCCAAGCTTCCGGTCTTGTGGACCCTCATGGGCTTATTCGATTCTGCTGGAAATGAAAAAACCAAAACTATAAAACTAATCCATCAGATTGATTCTCAGGTAAATAATCTTGCTTAAGGTGTGGTATGGACGGGAGTCTGCTAGCGATCTGTCATTTTCGTGATTTCTACTGTACAATTTACTGGACTAACGGTATGCTAAAAAATTAACAAATTGGTTTAAACTGAGTATAAGTCAGCAAAGTCCCAAAATAAATTCAATAAACGCACCTGCACATCAAACGGAAAATGATTGAGCTCGAGATTTTCTAAGAAAATTCCGGACACCCGACGCTTTTCAAATAGAAACGCGTGGCCAACTTCGTTAAACGAGATCATCTGGTAGACGTGCTCCTTGCTCTCACCGATCGTGTTCTCAATGTAGAGCTTCGGTGTCCAACTGTTGGCCCAATCGTATTGCTGCAGCAAGAAATGGCTTAGTAATATTTTACAAAATTACTTAAACCGCTAACAGTTGCACCAAGCTTGTCCACAGTGAAGTGTGCACGAAACAAATCAGTTGGCACAAACCCCTTCCACAATACTGTACATCAAACTGCTTCAAAGCAGCACCAACCTCGTCCCCTACGAGCTGTACATTAAACCAACCAAAGCAGCACTAAACTCGTCCTCTATGCTGTACATTAAAACCGCTCACAGCAGCACCAACCTCGTCCCCAATGCTGTACATCAAACCGCTCACAGCAGCACCAACCTCGTCCCCAATGCTGTACGTTAAGCCCCTCTAAGCAGCACAAAAATCCTCCTATTTATGTTCTCGTGCATCTAAGCAGTCCAAAAAACAAAAAAACAAAAAACTCTAAGCACCAATTATCTCATGCTTCAAGAAACGCCAACTAATAAAATTAGCTAATAGAGTGTGCCGGGGCCCCCTAATCAGCTGGAAAAGTAAGTGGCGCCCCCTAGGATCCAAAAACCTCAGCTAAAAGCAGTCGTTGCCTTGCTACATAAATTATCAATAAAAATAGGGCAAGTAACTCACCAGCCTTCCCTCTTGAGCGTTCATGTGGTCGAGCATAGGTTCTCTCCATTTGGCTTTGATCAGCACGTCGGCAGCGAACTGTTCCTTGATGGTGTCGATCTCACCGATTTTCATGAACACGACGCAGATGTACACTTGACGCTAGTTTTAAAGAAGCCAGTATTTCTTTATCAACGGAAGATTAGAGCTGATTAGTTCTTAAAATTATCAAAAGTCACAATCGAACCATTTTCCGGGATTTTTTACGTACCCCAGCAAGTTGATGATTTGATTAAAAAGATAGTTACTAACTAATTTGTTTTATTTTTCTGCATCAAATAGTGATCAGTGACCAAGTCTCACAGAATTTCTCTCTTTTCGACTTGAAAAATTATTCGTTAGCGAACAAAAATACATAATAAAAAAACTAAATTTGAAGATTTTGATTGTTAGAGCACTTGAAAATCAATGCACCTGACAATCATCGCACCTGACAATGCCCAATCAAATTTACCTTGACCAGCCGCTGCTCCTCGTCACTGTCATCGCCAACGCCGTGGAAAAAGCAGGACGCCCGTCGAATCGGCAGCTCGCTCTCCTCGCCAGTTTCTGTGGCAGTCAGCTGTGAAGAAGTTGCTGCTCCCCCACTTGACCGCTGCTTGTCACGAAGGAATGACAACATCGTCTGGAATTGGACAAGTTTAGCATTCATGATGTGATGAATTATTTCTAGCATATTCAACCCACATGCAAAACTCCCCGACTGCCATTCCTATCCTACGTCAGAAACTGCCTAAGAGACACCAGAAAATGCCTAAAAGACACCAGAAACTGCCTAAAAAACATCCGAAACTGCCTGAAAGACATCCAAAACTGCCTAAAAGACATCCGAAACTGCCTAAGAGACACCAGAAACTGCCTAAAAGACATCCGAAACTGCCTAAAAGACATCCGAAACTGCCTAAAAGACATCCGAAACTGCCTAAAAGACATCCGAAACTGCCTAAAAGACATCCGAAACTGCCTAAAAGACATCAGAAACTGCTTAAAAGACATCCGAAACTGCCTAAGAGACACCAGAAACAGCCTAAAAGACACAAGAAACTGCCTAAAAAACATCCGAAACTGCCTGAAAGACATCCAAAACTGCCTAAAAGACATCCGAAACTGCCTAAAAGACACCAGAAGCTGCTTAAAAGACATCCGAAACTGCTTAAAAGATATCCGAAACTACCTAAAAGACACCAGAAACTGCCTAAAAGAAGACATCTGAAACTGCCTAAAAGACACCAGAAGCTGCTTAAAAGACATCCGAAACTGCTTAAAAGATATCCGAAACTGCCTAAAAGACACCAGAAACTGCCTAAAAGAATACATCTGAAACTGTCTGAAAGACATACAAAACTGCAAAAAAGGCATCCGAAGCTAACCCACAGAAATAATTTGCTGTTTATTTTACTGGTTTCCTCACAAAGGTGACGAAATTTCTGTAGTTTTATGTCTCCATTAAATAAGTTTGCTTCTGACTTCACATTAAAAAGAACGATTCAACAACGAGATGGTGTTACAAGTGGGTTGAATCAAGTTTGGTAATTTAACTCCGTAGCTTACAATTTTTGCATTTAGCTATTGATTTAGACAATTTTTCATTGTGTGACTTGGTTGATGGTTAATTGATTAATTGTACACTGGCGAAATTGAAGGATTGAAAAAAAGCTCACGCAACTCAACCCACAATTTTTAAAGTAGCCATCTGACTTTACTTCCGACGAACTGAATATTACTTTTGTAATTCAGACCGTATTTTTCCCACAATTTTACAGTAAGTAGCGAAGGTGCAGACAGCCTGAGGAAAATATAAAGCATTTTTAAGTGACACATGGGATAATAGAGAGAGGAAAAATCAGGCAGACAGAAATCAAAGGGACTCCCATTTGCCAGGAAGCACTATTATCAATATACTTGCTGCTCAACAAATACTAGAAGCAAATTTGATGCAGTTAACCGTGTCCAACAGGTATGTGTCAATTCTGCCATGTGCATGTATGCCCGTAAGTCTGTCTGTCTATTTGTCTGCTTGTCTATTGGTCTGTCTGTCTGCCTGCCTGTCTGTCTGTCTGTCTGTCTGTCTCTCTGTCTGTCTGTCTGTCTGTCTGTCTGTCTGTCTGTCTGTCTGTCTGTCTGCCTGTCTGTCTGTCTGTCTGTCTGTCTGTCTGTCTCTCTGTCTGTCTGTCTGTCTGTCTGTCTGTCTGTCTGTCTGTCTGTCTGTCTGTCTGTCTGTCTGTCTGTCTGTCTGTCTGTCTGTCTGTCTATCTGTCTGTCTGTGTGTGTGTGTCTATCTGTCTGTCTAGTCTGTCTGTCTGTCAGTCTGTCTATCTATCTATCTGTCTTTCTGTCTGTCTGTCTGTCTGTCCGTGTCTGTCTGTCTTTCTGTCTGTCTGTCCGTGTCTGTCTGTCTGTCTATGTTTGTCTTTCTGTTTGACTGTCCGCCTGTCTGTCTGTCTGTCTTCAATGCGCATACTATAATCAATTTCACTAAATCGATCTCAGCCTCTAGAATATTTCTGCCCAATCCTATACCCTCATCTGTCTGACATCCAAATTTAACTCCAGACCTGATTATAACTAGCCTTAAACGCGGATTTTTCTGTATCTCTGTTTTTAGCATTTTTCTATTATTGTTTCAGCCGTAAATGTTGCTAATGTAAACAATGGCGACAGGAATTTTACGAGTCAGCTCAATGGGTAAAAAATAAACGAGGAAGAGAAATAAAAAGACACAGCCAGTTTGGGTGGTCTCTGTTGGGATCTGGCTAACCCGGGAATTCTCAACAGGAAGCTGGGCATTATTCATTTCCCATTGGGCCAGTATTTTTGCGGGATGCCTCACGAACTAGCCCAGATACCTTGGCCGGGAAGCCATGCAGGTGTCCAGTACCGAATCTTGTACTTTATAATCCGCTGCGTCCAGCAGTGAGTTAGACCTGCTAAGTAAGAATATAACTCTATGCCTGTCAATTTTGACTAGTACTGTTTTCAAAACCGCGTTTTTCACTCTTTGAGTGTCCAAGTCTCTACTTTCATCAACCTGCAGTCCAGCCACAGTCTATCTCTCTCAACTCTCGACATCAGTCTACCTCTCTCTACTCTCGACATCAGTCTACCTCTCTCTACTCTCGACATCAGTCTACCTCTCTCTATTCTCGACATCAGTCTACCTCTCTCTAATCTTCGACATCAGTCTACCTCTCTCTATTCTCGACATCAGTCTACCTCTCTCTATTCTCGACATCAGTCTACCTCTCTCTAGTCTCGACATCAGTCTACCTCTCTCTATTCTCGACATCAGTCTACCTCTCACTACCCTCGACATCAGTCTACCTCTCTCTATTCTCGACATCAGTCTACCTCTCTCTAATCTTCGACATCAGTCTACCTCTCTCTATTCTCGACATCAGTCTACCTCTCTCTACTTTCGACATCAGTCTACCTCTCTCTATTCTCGACATCAGTCTACCTCTCTCTACTTTCGACATCAGTCTACCTCTCTCTATTATCGACATCAGTCTACCTCTCACTACTCTCTACATCAGTCTACCTCTCTCTATTCTCGACACCAGTCTACCTCTCTCTATTCTCGACATCAGTCTACCTCTCTCTAGTCTCGACATCAGTCTACCTCTCACTATTCTCGACATCAGTCTACCTCTCTCTATTCTCGACACCAGTCTACCTCTCACTACCCTCGACATCAGTCTACCTCTCTCTATTCTCGACATCAGTCTACCTCTCACTACTCTCTACATCAGTCTACCTCTCTCTATTCTCGACACCAGTCTACCTCTCACTACCCTCGACATCAGTCTACCTCTCTCTATTCTCGACATCAGTCTACCTCTCTCTATTCTTGACATCAGTCTACCTCTCTCTATTCTTGACATCAGTCTACCTCTCTCTATTCTTGACATCAGTCTACCTCTCTCTAGTCTCGACATCAGTCTACCTCTCACTATTCTCGACATCAGTCTACCTCTCTCTATTCTCGACATCAGCCTACCTCTCTCTATTCTCGACACCAGTCTACCTCTCACTACCCTCGACATCAGTCTACCTCTCTCTATTCTCGACATCAGTCTACCTCTCACTACTCTCTACATCAGTCTACCTCTCTCTGCTCTCGACATTAGTTTACCTAAAGTCGCCTTTGATGTAGCCATCAATAAAGAGCGTTACAAAAATAATAACTTAAACAATATTCTAACCCTAAATCGCTCTTTATACGAGGGGTGTCCCAAAAGTAGTGTTAATTTTGGCTGTAGCTCGGGTTCTACAGCTTTTTATGATTAGAAATTTTATATACAGATAGCGGCAAATCTCATCTACCGTCTGCTTTCTGAATTTTGAGAATCGATAGCAGAGAACAAAATTTATGCCCAGGAGAGTAACGGTACCTACACCATAGACTTACACAAAATGTAAAAATGTGAAACACAAATGAACAGAGGCCAATGAACAATGAGCAAGCAGGCAATCAGCAGCGCCATAAGTCACTTCCTTAACAAACAGACTGTGGCAGAGTCCAACCTGTCGGCGATCTCTCTGACGGTCATTCGGAAGTCCTTGTCAAGCAGATCCAGAATGGACTCCGCCAATGCATCAGGCCAATGGCCGACCCGTCCAATGCTGATCCGCCCCGTCAGTCATTCCTTCTTTGAACTGATCCATCCAGCAATACAGTCATAAGCTGGCCGCAGAGGATCCATGCGCAGGGCAAAGTTTAGCATGGATCTCTGACGCAGTGTGTCCAACACCCCAAACAAAGAGTGAATATGGCACTTCGCTGATAAACAACAGAGTGCACATCCATGTGTGTTGTCGAGTATTCGCCGTGAAAGAATGAATCATTGCAAAACAAATGAACTTCTGTTTTCAAATGAAAGCTTTTAGTTTAAAGCTTTTTTTATTCTGCTATGGTCTCTTCCATAGACAATTTTTGGGAGTTGCAGTGAGCGTAACCCACCAACTTGCTTTCTTGCTTACTGAAAAATTGCCACTCGTACTTCAATCTATCTAATTCATTTTGTGTAAGTCTATGGTGTAGGTACCGTTACTCTCCTGGGTATAACTTTTGTTCTCTGCTATCGATTTTCAAAATTCAAAAAGCAGACAGTAGATGAGAGTTGCCGCTATCAGTCTATAAAATTTGTAATTATAAAAAGCTTTAGAACCCGAGCTACAGCCAAAATTAACACTACTTTTGGGACACCCCTCGTACTTCGCGCGAGACAGACGGACAGTCATTAACTAGCGAACAAGCCAGTCTTTTTTTCTGCTGATCGATTTTCGGAGAAGAATCAAGACTGATGCGATTGACATAAGAGAGAAATAGAAAGAGAAATAGAAAGAGAAATAGGAAGATGCGAAGGCAGCAAAAAAATCGGCAAACTGTTATCTATACCGCACAGAGCAGAAACACTTGTGCAGCTGAATGAGCAACATATATATAAGATGGTAACTAAACCCGCAATGGGTGCCCCAAGGAAAATATCAAATGATTCGCTTGTTAGCGTCAGGTGCTTGTTCCTGTCGCTCACACCGAAATGGGAGCATCTTGAGGTAACAGGGCTCTTGTCTTTCTGTTCTGCCTTCATATGCCTGTTTTGCCTCGGGTTTTTTTTCGAATGCTGTCGAGCTTGCGTGCAAGCAAGCAGAAACGACATTTGGGACACAAATAAAAGAACAAAATTAAGCGATCAATTAATTGGCGATAATTTGATTGATCTTTCCCTTTTCTGTTCGTTAGTTCTTGTGTTTTTTTAATGAGCCGTTTTGGAGTTCAATTGACACCCTTTAGAGCAGTTCTGGACACTCGAAATGAGCAATGCATGGGTGGGTGACCCATCGAGATCCAACCTTTCGACCAGATGTACAGCCCACTCGTGCTGTATTTAAATAATTTCGTATGATTTTCAGCTTAACTTGAAAAAATGTTTCTATAGCTAAAACATTCACTAGCTACTTCTCCATGGCTTCTTGTTCATTACTGCAGGTATTGTCTCTCCGTAATCTATCATTACTCTTGAGGTTCAAAGCGCGATAAACTGCATAGCGACCGTTCTTGCTTAATTATTGTTTCTTTGTTGTCTAGCGGATAAAGAAGTCCGTCAATATAATTGCACCATGAAAGTCTTTTGAATTGGGCTATGAACTGTATTTACATATATGGTACGAAATTATTACATATTTGTATGCGCAGGTGCAGCAACAAGTGTTTCTTTTGTTTTTTGCAAGTCTAAATGAGGCAAAGGATTATGAGCGGCTCTATGTTTAACACTCGTGTATGCAAAAAACTTAACTGACAGAAATCTGACCGTGATAAAGATAAAAAAACATTTTTCCTACATCATTGAGTATTTTGAGTACTTTTAGACACCCGACCTTTCGACCAGATGTACGCTCGTACAGCCGACAGCACAGCCGCAGCTAGTTGCGCGGCGCATACGAGAGCTGTCTGTGTACAGCTGCTCAGTCCTGACAGGTTGGAGGGGCCGCAACACCCACCCTTAAATTAAGTGCCTAGCTCAAGGATCAAAACATTTTTCCTAACAGCTGGGGATCGAACCTACGACCTTCTGGTCATAAGGCAGGCGCCCTAACCACTAGGCTACAACTTTTACACCATTGAGACATGAAAAGAAAACGAGAAAGATGACCAGCGGTTAGAAATTCAGAAGGACACAATTGGCCAACAGCAATCAATCAATTAATTAATAATTTAACAAGTGGAGAAACAGGGAATTGGTGGCATTGGCCGAGTGAATCTGATCATTTGATTAGATGGTGCTAAAGTAAGGCGTTGGTGTTGTTGCTGAGTCGTATATATTTTTTCAAAGAACTGAATTATTTAAACTGAGTGGGGCTAGTGTGTCTCAATAGGCATTCACAGAAAACGCGGTGATATGAACTCAGTTGAATTTGAAATGTCTGCGTTAGGACCTTGTCCTAAATATAAACCTGCTGATAAGAAAAAAACTATAAATTATAAATAGATTGCTGTCAGGGGAACAATGAGAACTAAGGAGCGAGCGATATCGAGGGAAAGGGTCGCAAAATGAAGTAGATTGGGAGAGCAGAGGAGAGGACAGGAGAGGAGAGGAAAGGAGAGTAGAGTAGAGTAGAGTAGAGTAGAGTAGAGTAGAGTAGAGTAGAGTAGAGTAGAGTGGAGTAGAGTAGAGTAGAGTAGAGTAGAGTAGAGTAGAGTAGAGTAGAGTAGAGGAGAGGAGAGGAGAGGAGAGGAGAGGAGAGGAGAGGAGAGGAGAGGAGAGGAGAGGAGAGGAGAGGAGAGGAGAGGAGAGGAGAGGAGAGGAGAGGAGAGGAGAGGAGAGGAGAGGAGAGGAAAGGAGAGGAGAGAGGAGAGGAGAGGAGAGGAGAGGAGAGGGGAGGAGAGAAGAGGAGAGTAGAGGAGAGGAGAGGAGAGGAGAGAGGAGAGGAGAGGAGAGGAGAGGAGAGGAGAGGAGAAGAGAGGAGAGGAAAGGAGAGGAGAGGAGAGGAGAGGAGAGGAGAGGAGAGGAGAGGAGAGGAGAGGAGAGAGGAGAGGAGAGGAGAGGAGAGGAGAGGAGAGGAGAGGAAAGGAGAGGAGAGGGGAGAGGAGAGGAGAGGAGAGGAGAGGAGAGGAAAGGAGAGGAGAGGAGAGGAGAGGAGAAGAGAGGAGAGGAGAGGAGAGGAGAGGAGAGGAGTGGAGAGGAGGAGAAAAATCATGAATTGTTACAGGGCTACAACACATCGATAAGGCATTTTTCAATCTTGTTTACAATTTTACAATTGTTAGTTTAAACCCTCAACCACTGAGCATTCGGTAAAAAGTGAACAAAGAGCAGAAAAGAATTTGACTTTAAAAGGAAATAGTATTTGTCTTTATATAGAAATCAACTAAATGTATAAACAAGGCAGGAAGACAGATTCAACATCACAAATAACAGAGAAACAGTGGGAAAAAAGATGAAAGGCACATAAAAAGGAAGTCCAGTGAAAAACTGTGTGACTGCGCGCGGGGGAATGCTTGTGTAGCGGGCCATTGTTTTTACTAGTGACTGCATGAGAGATGACATCTGGGATTTGGCCCCTTTGATGAATTCAAATCATTATTCCGTCTAGCTATTTTTTCCCAGCGCTGCTTTTTAGCTGTCAATCAGGTTTGAAAAGCTTTAAAACAGCCATTTTTATTAATTCTATTCAACTTCAAGATAAATTAAAACATTCAGCCTGCTACTCAAATCAATTTTACTATACAAATATCCTTAAAAATAGTTAAAGAGGTACGTTTTTATTATCCAAAACGGAAAGGTTCATTTATAGCGAAGATTTTTTTTTACTTTCTGTGTTTTAGATTCATTAGAGCTAGACGTGTGACAGTCAGTAGATACACACTGATAGATGTGTGACAGTCAGTAGATACACACTGATAGATGTGTGACAGTCAGTAGATACACACTGATAGATGTGTGACAGTCAGTAGATACACACTGATAGATGTGTGACAGTCAGTAGATACACACTGATAGATGTGTGACAGTCAGTAGATACACACTGATAGATGTGTGACAGTCAGTAGATACACACTGATAGATGTGTGACCGTCAGTAGATACACACTGATAGATGTGTGACAGTCAGTAGATACAGACTGATAGATGTGGGACAGCCAGTAGATACAGACTGATAGATGTGTGACAGTCAGTAGATACACACTGATAGATGTGTGACAGTCAGTAGATACAGACTGATAGATGTGTGACAGTCAGTAGATACACACTGATAGATGTGTGACAGTCAGTAGATACAGACTGATAGATGTGTGACAGTCAGTAGATACACACTGATAGATGTGTGACAGTCAGTAGATACACACTGATAGATGTGTGACAGTCAGTAGATACACACTGATAGATGTGGGACAGCCAGTAGATAGAGACTGATAGATGTGTGACAGTCAGTAGATACACACTGATAGATGTGTGACAGTCAGTAGATACAGACTGATAGATGTGTGACAGTCAGTAGATACACACTGATAGATGTTTGACAGCCAGTAGATACAGACTGATAGATGCGTGACAGTCAGTATAGATACACACTGATAGATGTGTGACAGCCAGTAGATAGAGACTGATAGACCTTGACAACTTTAATTATGCTGAAATAATATATAAAGGGACTAAAAAGATTCGTGAACTTTTTGACGAGAGCCGGAAATACAGTTAATCTCACAATTATCCTAATTGACTCACCTAAACAGATGTGTCTTCACGTACTCCGGATGTCCTTGATGGCTTTACGCTGTTGCTGATATATTTTTAATGGACAACTGGCCTTTTAAGAGATCGGAAGCTCAACAGGATAAAATTGCTGTTGAGAACAGGGATTTACATAAGGAGATGGAGATTATATATTTATCGCTGCAGCAGCCAGAGGCGCCAGTATGGTAGCAACAATGGGATCAGGGTATCCTGCCCGCAGTAATTGAGCAGTAGAAAGCAAGCGGAGAGAGGAGGTTCACCCACCTCTGCAAGCATCTGTCTGTCTGTCTGCCTTAGCCAATCAAATTCTGGTCTCTGCCTGCATCCATGACGGGCTCAGTGGGATCAGGCAGGGATTCAGCCTCATCATTTTTTTTACAGAAACAAAGCCTATTTGTGCGCAGAATTCCCATGCATACAGCCTATCTCAATGCAATAAGTTAAATTAGCTGCCAACCAAAATTGAAATGACAATATCGCGCAATTTAGATTGCATTGAAAAAAATATTTATTAAATATTCATTTAGCGTTTTATGGTTGACTGGTTCTTGCCAGATCGCACACGGGGGCAAAGCAAGGGGGTGTATAGCTAGATTTTTGCAAATTTATTATCTCACAGGGAGGATTTACTGATCCGCTTATACGGCGCAGATGCCTGAAGCTCCATCCAGTCTGTTTTGGCCAGATGCAACCGGTTAAATCTGGGTGGCCAGTGAGGGCATCTCAATTTGACGGCCGCGATATGTTGGGTTGATCTATTTATGCCGCTGAACAGATGCAACTGGCCTAGGGATACTCGTTTTGCCGCTTTGACTATCTGCCTATCTATCGATCTTTCTGTCTGATGTCTGAAAGTCTGTCTTTCAGTGTCTCTATCTCTGAGTGTCTCTGTCTGTCTCTCAGTGTCTCTGTCTGTCTCTCAGTGTCTTTGTCTGTCTCCCAGTGTCTTTGTATGTCTCTCAGTGTCTCTGTATGTCTCTGAGTGTCTCTGTCTGTCTCTCAGTGTCTCTGTCTGTCTCTCAGTGTCTTTGTCTGTCTCCCAGTGTCTTTGTATGTCTCTCAGTGTCTCTGTATGTCTCTGAGTGTCTCTGTCTGTCTCTCAGTGTCTCTGTATGTCTCTCAGTGTCTTTGTCTGCTGAGTGTCTTTGTCTGTCTCTGAGTGTCTCTGTCTGTCTCTCAGTGTCTCTGTATGTCTCTCAGTGTCTTTGTATGTCTCTCAGTGTCTCTGTATGTCTCTCAGTGTCTCTGTCTGTCTGTCTCTCTGTGCTTTTGTC
Source organism: Macrostomum cliftonense (assembly GCA_950096795.1). Classification (NCBI taxonomy): domain Eukaryota; kingdom Metazoa; phylum Platyhelminthes; family Macrostomidae; genus Macrostomum; species Macrostomum cliftonense. The sequence continues at coordinate 2,645,453 of CATNEM010000149.1, forward strand.
TTCCTCTCTTTCTGTGTCTATGTCTGTTTATACATGTCTGTCTCTCAGTGTCTCTGTTTGTCTTTCCTCTAGCATATTAATTTACGAACTCATGATAGCTAATTAGTCAATTTCAGTTTACGTAAAACTACTCATTTTAACTGCAAAAACGTGCCTTTCGAGCAAAATATTGCGCTACAAGCAAAAAATGTTATCGAAACTGCAGGTGGAGATGTAGATTTTTCGATTCCTAGGCATTTTTTTACGAAAAAAATTTACTTGGCTTGGGATATTTGTGTGTTAATGAGGGCAGGCTGTAAAAAGTCCTGTTTTTCAGTAGAAAATTGTTTAAATTTAGTAAGTCAAGGCCAAACTGTTTTTGCACAACTCCAGCGTTATTCTAGGGATTCTTTGAAGCATTTTTCGCGATTTTTTTATTCCACTATTTTTGTTTAAAAAAGCGAAGTGAACTTTAAAAATAATGAATGCAACGAAAATATAGATATTGTGTTATAGCATTCAGATCAAATAATTTGTGCTTTGTAAATAATAACAGTTAGATGAATTTTAAAGTATGCCTTTGACAATGTTCATTCCGATTTAACTCTAAGATCATTGCCAAGTCAGAAAAATATAGTACGCTGAAATTGGGTATCATCAACATGTGCAGAACAAAATAAGACTTTGTACAACTGTGTACCATTGAAGCGTCCCGCTCAGACCAAATATTATTGGCCTTCGACAGCAAACAGATTTGCAGAAAAATAAGCAATCAATTTATCGTAGACGAAGTAAAATAAACAAAAAACATCGAGTATGCTACTAAAAAACGGAGCGTGCTAAGTAGAGACGTGCGAAAGTAGGTTTTTTTGTAAATTAAAGTCTTAAACACTCTTTTTACGAAAGGCGATACAAATTAGAATCAAGCAAGTTTCAGTAAGTTTTTTTGATGAAAAAAAATAGTTACATAGCACTTAAGAATTTCTTATTAACATTTGCAAATTAAACAAAAAACTGGGAACATTTCAATTATTTTAAAATTATGACTTAATGGCATGATAGTTAGATGCGTATGTCAAAGGCCTGATTCCTACTAACGAAAATGGAGAATGAAGAATGAAGAATAGAATTACTTAAGTATAAATAATAATTTATTCACAAACTGTAGGCGCCATTAAGTCCACTTTGCAGACAATGTTAATAATTAATAAAACAGCAAAATAAATAATACGTTATAAGAGTTTTTGCCCAAAATTTCGTTGTATTTGTTTCAGTTTAGCTAGAAGAATAAGGGTCAGTTTAAAAATTTTCATTTTTGTTATTTAAACATCACAGATGTAATAATTTCTTTAACTTAATTAATTTAAACTAAATTTTAAACAAAATATTCTTCTACTTTTACTTTATTTTTTGCATTTTTACTGAAACTTTTAACAAAGAAATTTAAGCAAATGAAACGTTGCAATTATAAAAATTTATGAAATTTTTTAAAGGAATAGCTTAAACAGACAATTGTTATTGCTACACCTAGATGCCTATGAGAGCTAAATTTATGACAGTTTTTTTAATAAGTAATTTTGAACTTAAAATGATGTGCTGACTAAGAAGGAAAGTGAACAAAAGACAGGTAGGTAGTAAAATTTACATCTGCAGGACCATTGTCTCGACTGTTGAGAACAAGTGCCTGTGAGCCTGTGAGGTAGCAGTCTGTTGTCAACTCAAATATTTTGCGGTTAGAAAAATTTAATTGACAAAAATTAAGCTTTTTAAAAAATAATTTTGAAAAGTAAATTAAGACTAAAGTAGAACTAAATGTCCCCGCTTCCTACTGACACTAATAAGTAGCATAAGTAGCAAAATAAATTTGTATCAATTGTTAATAGTGTGCTTGCTACGCGTGCAACTAAAGATTCTTGTGTCAGAAAGTTTCGATTGAAAAAATGCACGATAATACGAGACTAAAACTTTAGCCTTGCTATTGGATCAACAGCAAAAAAATAAGTAGGAAGTGTACTTTAGTACTGTATTTTCACTTAAACTATCCCATCCTTAAAATTGAATTTAAAAGTTAAACAAATCCGCTAATTTCTAAAATGTATATTTTATTACTATAAGAAAATTTTTTTTCACATTTAAGCGCCGCTCTATAAAATTAATTTTCACAACTGGAATATTTATTTACGAGTACTTACTTTTACTTTTCAAAACGGAACTCACTAAGATAGATTTAGGGGAGAGGCAAGATAGAAAAATTTTAAGGTGAAGAGTAGAGGTGAGACAAGACACGGAGGGGAGATAGTAGAGGTGAGACAAGAATCGGAGGGGAGATAGTAGAGGTGAGACAAGAATCGGAGGGGAGATAGTAGAGGTGAGACAAGAATCGGAGGGGAGAGAGTAGAGGTGAGACAAGACACGAAAGGGAGAGAGTAGGGGTGAGACAAGACACGGAAGGGGGAGTAGAGGAGAGAAAACAGTGACAAGAGACGCAAGGGATAGATAAGAAGGAAAGCAGGAGACAAAAGATAAGGAAAATACCTTGGTACAATACCTATGGTACAAGAAATCCGGAGACGAGAAGCCATCCGCAGGTGTTGCCATCCAGCCCGCTCTAATCCATCAGAATGGGCACTGCTTTCTCAACCAGCGCAGAGCCCAGAGGCACTCGGGGTCCAACGCAGTCGCACTGCCCAGCGCTGCTGTTTTCCTTCTGCTCGCCAACCTGATCGACAAAGCTGAATTCGAACACGTAGCGTTCGATGCAGCGATACCCGTCCAAGCTGGACTTGTCCATCACACTGCTGCTGTGGCTGATGATTCTCCCGCCCAGCCTGCACAGTTCGGCGAGGTAGTTCAGCTTGTCGTGATTGTCCACCAGTTCGAGACGCATCACTCGGCACTTGTCCATCAGAGCGCGTTCACTAATCGCTGGCGAGTGCTGCTGGCAGACGCAGTCAAGCTCCAGACGCCGGATAACTGCCTCCGGGCCCTGGATCCTGGCCATGGTCTTGGTCTTGGTGAAGTGCGGGTGGTAGAACTGCTCCAAGCAGCTGGGTGCCGACTCCATCAGCCAGAGTTCGGCGAAACGTTTCGCCACGGTGATTGAATGCTGCTCAGCGGACCGGTGACTCGTCAGCAGCTCCTTGATGAGGATTGGTGGCGGGAGTTGGAGGGTCGGGTACCGGGTGCTGTGTTGGTGATGGCAGTGTGATATTGATGATGTCAGTGTGATATTGATGATGTCAATGCCATATTGATGATGGCAGTGTGATATTGATGATGTCAGTGTCATATTGATGAAGGCAGTGTGATATTGATGTAGTCAGTGTGATATTGATGATGGCAGTGTGATATTGATGATGTCAATGTCATATTGATGATGTCAGTGTGATATTGATGATGGCAGTGTGATATTGATGATGTCGGTGCGATATTGATGTAGTCAGTGTGATATTGATGATGTCAGTGTGATATTGATGATGTCAATGTCATATTGATGATGGCAGTGTGATATTGATGATGTCAGTGTCATATTGATGAAGGCAGTGTGATATTGATGTAGTCAGTGTGATATTGATGATGGCAGTGTGATATTGATGATGTCAGTGTCATATTGATGATTGCAGTGTCATATTGATGATTGCTTTGTCATATTGATGATGTCAGTGTGATATTGATGATGTCAGTGTGATATTGATGATGTCAGTGTGATATTGATGATGTCAGTGTGATATTGATGATGTCAGTGTGATATTGAGGTTGTCAGTGTGATATTGATGATTTCAGTGTGATATTGATGATTTCAGAGTAATATTGATGATGCCATTGTAATATTAATGATGTCAGTGCGATATTGATGATTTCAGTGTCATATTGATGATGTCAGTGCGATATTGATGATTTCAGTGTCATATTGATGATGTCAGTGCGATATTGATGATTTCAGTGTCATATTGATGATGTCAGTGTCATATTGATGATGTCAGTGCGATATTGATGATTTCAGTGTCATATTGATGATGGCTGTGTGATATTGATGATTGCATTGTCATATTGATGGTTGCAATGTCATATTGATGATGTCAGTGTCATATTGATGATGGCAGTGTCATATTGATGATGTCAGTGTCATATTGATGATGTCAGTGCGATATTGATGATTTCAGTGTCATATTGATGATGTCAGTGCGATATTGATGATTTCAGTGTCATATTAATGATGGCTGTGTGATATTGATGATTGCATTGTCATATTGATGATTGCAGTGTCATATTGATGATTGCAATGTCGTTTTGATGATTGCAATGTCATATTGATGGCTGCAGTGTGATATTGATGGTTGCAGTGTCATATTGATGATTGCATTGTCATATTGATGATTGCTTTGTCATATTGATCATTGCATTGTGATACTGATGATTGCAATGTCATATTGATGATTGCAGTGTGATACTGATGATTGCAATGTCATATTGATGATTGCAATGTCATATTGATGATTGCATTGTCATATTGATGATTGCATTGTCATATTGATGATTGCAATGTCATATTGATGATTGCAATGTCATATTGATGATTGCAATGTCATATTGATGATTGCAGTGTGATACTGATGATTGCATTGTCATATTGATGATTGTAATGTCATATTGATGATGTCAGTGTCATATTGATGATGGCAGTGTCATATTGACGATGTCAGTGCGATATTGATGATTTCAGTGTCATATTGATGATGTCAGTGTCATATTGATGATGTCAGTGCGATATTGATGATTTCAGTGTCATATTGAGATGTCAGTGCGATATTGATGATTTCAGTGTCATATTGATGATGTCAGTGCGATATTGATGATTTCAGTGTCATATTGATGATGGCTGTGTGATATTGATGATTGCATTGTCATATTGATCGTTGCAATGTCATATTGATGATGTCAGTGTCATATTGATGATGGCAGTGTCATATTGACGATGTCAGCGTCATATTGATGACTTCAGTGTGATATTGATGATGTCAGCGTCATATTGATGATTGCATTGTCATATTGATGATTGCAGTTTCATATTGATGATTGCAGTTTCATATTGATGATTGCATTGTCATATTGATGATTGCAGTGTCATATTGATGATGTCAGTGTCATATTGATGATGTCAGTGTCATATTGATGGTTACAGTTTCATATTGATGGTTGCAGTGTCATGTTGATGATGGCAGTGTCATATTGATGATTGCAGTGTGATATTGTTGATGTCAGTGTCATATTGATGATTGCAGTGTGATACTGATGATTGCAATGTCATATTGATGATTGCAGTGTGATACTGATGATTGCAATGTCATATTGATGATTGCATTGTCATATTGATGATTGCATTGTCATATTGATGATTGCATTGTCATATTGATGATTGCAATGTCATATTGATGATTGCAATGTCATATTGATGATTGCAATGTCATATTGATTATTGCAGTGTGATACTGATGATTGCAATGTCATATTGATGATTGTAATGTCATATTGATGATTGCATTGTCATATTGATGATTGCAATGTCATATTGATGATTGCATTGTCATATTGATGATTGCATTCTCATATTGATGATTGCAGTGTCATATTGATGATTGCAATGTCATATTGATCGAGTTGATGATGAGATTATTCATGATAATGATTTGTCACGAATGAATAAGTGATTAACAGACAAGATGAGAGCTTACCTTTTTAAAGACCTAGTTAGTGCATTTGTATTGGGAGTCCTTTCATTTAGTTTATCATGAAAACAGTGTAAATAAAGTAACCTTATTAAGGCAGCTAACTCTGAGCTACAGAAGTAAATATGCTAGCTAAACTACATTATTTACTACAAGCAAAATGCTACTCTAAATTTCTGGCAGCATGCCAAAAAAGCAAAAGTAGCGCCGGGAGCAAGCAATGCAAGAAGTACCCTCCTCAGAGGAGAGGAGACGGACTTAGCAAAAAGGGGTTGGGATAGCGTAGCGTGGGCAAAGGGACACAGGGGAGACAGCGGATGGATGATTGGTCCGTCTGGGGAAGGGAGGCGGAGCAAAATATCCCAATTTCGTCGAGCCCGTCTTTCTTCCCTCTCTACAGGCTTCCCACCTCTGTTTTTCTCTTCCCCTTCATCAATCCCTAAAAGTCTATCCCCTAAAAACATAGGATACTGGACTTTCTCGAATATTTAATGCATGCACTGGGCTAGCTGCATGGCCTACTCTGAGCGAGCAACTTGTTTCTTACAGTCCACACTCGCAAGTCGACGCATGAGGGTAAAAACTTTAAAAACAGGTCGAAATAAACATGATACAAATGTGCACTAGCTGCAAACCCTCACCTGCAGATGACGCAATCCAAAATATTCTGCTTCCGCGACTAGTCTGGCTTTATCGGTGAAATTTTCTGGCACCTAGCAGGGTTTAAAAATGTTGCGTTAAAGTACAAATCAAATATCCCCTTGACAGCATTAGTTCATTATTCTTAGGAACTATTATTTATGCCATCTATCATTCTTTAGGATCACGAAGCTTTATGAGCTGTGTTTTCATGAGATCATGCACGGTGTCATCATGAGATCATGACCTGTGTTATCATGAGATCATGAACAGTGCTATCATGAGATCATACGGTGTGTTATCATGAGATCATGCAGTGTGTTATCATGAGATCATGAGCTATTTTATCATGAGATCATGGGCTGTGTTATCATGAGATCATGAGCTATTTTATCATGAGATCATGGGCTGTGTTATCATGAGATCATGAGCTATTTTATCTTGAGATCATGGGCTGTGTTATCATGAGATCATGAGCTGTGTCATCAGGAGATCATGACCTGTGTTATCATGAGATCATGAACAGTGCTATCATGAGATCATACGGTGTGTTATCATGAGATCATGAGGTGTGTTATAATGAGATCATGAGCTGTGTTATCATGGGATCATGAGCTGTGTTATCATGATATCATGAGGTGTGTTATCATGGGATCATGAGGTATGTTATCAGAGATCATGAGGTGTGTTATTATGAGATCATGAGGTGTGTTATCAGAGATCATGAGGTGTGTTATCATGAGATCATGAGCTGTGTTATCATGGGATCATGAGCTGTGTTATCATGATATCATGAGGTGTGTTATCATGGGATCATGAGCTGTGTTATCATGAGATCATGAGCTGTGTTATCATGAGATCATGAGCTATGTTATCATGAGATCATGAGCTATGTCATCATGAGATCATGAGCAGTGTGTTATCATGAGATCATGCAGTGTGTTATCATGAGATCATGCAGTGTGTTTTCATGAGATCATGAGCTGTGTTATCATGAGATCATGAGCTGTGTTATCATGAGATCATGTAGTGTGTTATCATCATGAGATCATGAGCTGTGTTATCATGAGATTATAAGCTGTGTCATCATGAGATCATGAGCTGTGTTATCATGAGATCATGTAGTGTGTTATCATCATGAGATCATGAGCTGTGTTATCATGAGATCATGTAGTGTGTTATCATCATGAGATCATGAGCTGTGTTATCATGAGATTATAAGCTGTGTCATCATGAGATCATGAGCTGTGTTATCATGAGATCATGTAGTGTGTTATCATCATGAGATCATGAGCTGTGTTATCATGAGATTATGAGCTGTGTCATCATGAGATCATGAGCTGTGTTATCATGAGATCATGAGCTGTGTTATCATGAGATCATTAACTGTTTTATCATGAGATCATGAGCTGTGTTATCATGAGATCATGCAGTGTGTTATCATGATATCATGCAGTGTGTTATCATGAGATCATACAGTGTTATCATGAGATCATGAGCTATGTTATCATGAGATCATGAGCTATGTTATCATGAGATCATACAGTGTGTTATCATGAGATCATGAGCTATGTTATCATGAGATCATGAGCTTTGTTATTATGAGATCATGAGGTGTGTTATCATGAGATCATGAGCTGTGTTATCATGATATCATGAGCTGTGTTATCATGATATCATGAGCTGCGTTATCATGAAATCATGAGCTGTGTTATCATGAGATCATGAGCTGTGTTATCGTGAGATCATGAGCTGTGTTATCATGAGATCATGAGGTGTGTTATCATGAGATCCTGAGCTGTGTTATCATGAGATCATGAGGTGTGTTATCATGATATCATGAGCTGCGTTATCATGAGATCATGAGGTGTGTTATCATGATATCATGAGCTGCGTTATCATGAGATCATGAGCTGTGTTATCATGAGATCATGAGCTATTTTATCTTGAGATCATGGGCTGTGTTATCATGAGATCATGAGCTGTGTCATCAGGAGATCATGACCTGTGTTATCATGAGATCATGAACAGTGCTATCATGAGATCATACGGTGTGTTATCATGAGATCATGCAGTGTGTTATAATGAGATCATGAGCTGTGTTATCATGGGATCATGAGCTGTGTTATCATGATATCATGAGGTGTGTTATCATGGGATCATGAGGTATGTTATCAGAGATCATGATGTGTGTTATCATGAGATCATGAGGTGTGTTATCAGAGATCATGAGGTGTGTTATCATGAGATCATGAGCTGTGTTATCATGGGATCATGAGCTGTGTTATCATGATATCATGAGGTGTGTTATCATGGGATCATGAGCTGTGTTATCATGAGATCATGAGCTGTGTTATCATGAGATCATGAGCTATGTTATCATGAGATCATGAGCTATGTCATCATGAGATCATGAGCAGTGTTATCATGAGATCATGCAGTGTGTTATCATGAGATCATGCAGTGTGTTTTCATGAGATCATGAGCTGTGTTATCATGAGATCATGAGCTGTGTTATCATGAGATCATGTAGTGTGTTATCATCATGAGATCCTGAGCTGTGTTATCATGAGATTATAAGCTGTGTCATCATGAGATTATGAGCTGTGTTATCATGAGATCATGTAGTGTGTTATCATCATGAGATCATGAGCTGTGTTATCATGAGATCATGTAGTGTGTTATCATCATGAGATCATGAGCTGTGTTATCATGAGATTATAAGCTGTGTCATCATGAGATCATGAGCTGTGTTATCATGAGATCATGAGCTGTGTTATCATGAGATCATTAACTGTTTTATCATGAGATCATGAGCTGTGTTATCATGAGATCATGCAGTGTGTTATCATGATATCATGCAGTGTGTTATCATGAGATCATACAGTGTTATCATGAGATCATGAGCTATGTTATCATGAGATCATGAGCTATGTTATCATGAGATCATACAGTGTGTTATCATGAGATCATGAGCTATGTTATCATGAGATCATGAGCTTTGTTATTATGAGATCATGAGGTGTGTTATCATGAGATCATGAGCTGTGTTATCATGATATCATGAGCTGTGTTATCATGATATCATGAGCTGCGTTATCATGAAATCATGAGCTGTGTTATCATGAGATCATGGCAGTTTTATCATGATATCATGAGCTGTGTTATCATGAGATCATGAGCTGTGTTATCGTGAGATCATGAGCTGTGTTATCATGAGATCATGAGGTGTGTTATCATGAGATCATGAGCTGTGTTATCATGAGATCATGAGGTGTGTTATCATGATATCATGAGCTGCGTTATCATGAGATCATGAGCTGTGTTATCATGAGATCATGAGCTGTGTTATCATGAGATCATGAGCTGTGTTATCATGAGATCATGCACGGTGTCATCATGAGATCATGAGCTGTGTTATCATGAGATCATGAGCTGTGTTATCATGAGATCATGAGCTGTGTTATCATGAGATCATGAGCTGTGTTATCATGAGATCATGCAGTGTTATCATGAGATCATGAGCTGTGTTATCATGATATCATGTAGTGTGTTATCATCATGAGATCATGAGCTGTGTTATCATGAGATTATAAGCTGTGTCATCATGAGATCATGAGCTGTGTTATCATGAGATCATGAGCTGTGTTATCATGAGATCATGAGCTGTGTTATCATGAAATCATGAGCTGTGTTATCATGAGATCATGGCAGTTTTATCATGATATCATGAGCTGTGTTATCATGAGATCATGAGCTGTGTTATCATGAGATCATGAGGTGTGTTATCATGAGATCATGAGCTGTGTTATCATGAGATCATGAGGTGTGTTATCATGATATCATGAGCTGCGTTATCATGAGATCATGAGGTGTGTTATCATGATATCATGAGCTGCGTTATCATGAGATCATGAGCTGTGTTATCATGAGATCATGAGCTGTGTTATCATGAGATCATGAGCTGTGTTATCATGAGATCATGCAGTGTTATCATGAGATCATGAGCTGTGTTATCATGATATCATGTAGTGTGTTATCATCATGAGATCATGAGATTATAAGCTGTGTCATCATGAGATCATGAGCTGTGTTATCATGAGATCATGAGCTGTGTTATCATGAGATCATGCAGTGTTATCATGAGATTATGAGGCTCTGTGTTATCATGAGATCATGAGCTGTGTTATCATGAGATCATGCAGTGTTATCATGAGATTATGAGGCTCTGTGTTATCATGATATCATGAGCTGTGTTATCATGAGATCATGAGCTGTGTTATCATGAGATCATGCACGGTGTCATCATGAGATCATGAGCTGTGTTATCACTAGATCATGAACTCATAAGCAACCTAAGCTCAGACAAAGAACTTGCGCCAATCACCTCAAGTCGCATCGATCTCAAATAGTTGATCACGTGACAGAACACGTCGCCGTCCCTGTCGATGAAGACGCGGCCGTCGGGGTCGCGCGCACCGGGCTGAAAGTTGCCGCCGAACATGGCGGCCAGCATGGAGTCGGGATCGCGGCACAGTGTGGCCCGGCTGGTGCTGAAGTGCCGCCCGCCGACGTTCAGGTTCACGATGTCGCTGGGGTCGTAGGAGGCTGCGGCGGCACTCATTGGCGATTCGGCCGGCTGCATGGTGCGGGATGGCGGAGAAATTGGCGGCTGATGCAGGCAGATCGGTGGGAAGAAAATGGCAATAGTTAAAAGAGGGGAGACTCAAAAAGATTTGAGTCCGCTTAAGGGGAGACTGAGAGGACAGAGAATGAGGAAATAGGGAGATGAGAAAGAGAGGAAGATGAGAAAGAGAGGAAGATGAGAAAGAGAGGAAGATGAGGAAGAGGGGGGAGATGAGAAAGAGAGGGAGATGAGGAAGAGAGGGAGATTAGAAAGAGAGGGAGATGAGGAAGAGAGGGAGATGAGAAAGAGAGAGAGAGATGAGAAAGAGGGGAGACAAGAAAGAGACGTAAATGGGGGTAGATGAGTAAGGAGCTTAAGTTAATGAACCGGAGGTGAATAAGTTAATGGGCGATAAAAATAAGGTGGCCCAAAAATAAGAGGGGAGATGAGAATTAAAAAGAAAGTTTATAATAGAAACAGTGGAGATGAGAAAGAAGAATTAGCAATAGAATGTGGCTAGATCATGAAGTCAAGAAGTCTAAAGAGAAGCAAGAGCAGATAATTTAAAAGCAAATTATAGGCAAGTATAAGAAAGTCCTCTTCGTACGCAAAAAAAACATTCTTTACAAACATGCAGGCCCGCATGGAGACTAAAAAGTTGCTATAGGAAAAATAAATCGCATGCATATAGTCAAAGCCAAGGTAAGCCACTTGAGTAGGATTTGATATACTCGTAAAACAGCATAGGGTGAGCATATTTTATCCATGTTGATTGTAAAATAAGATACGGACAAAGACTTGAATTGTCTGTCTATATATATAAACATTTATTTCGAAAAAAATTTACGACTTCTGTTCATAAATTATTATTTTTTATTCAAATCGACTCCCGGAGCTCCCTGAGCGTGTTGCTGGGGGCTGGCTCGCTGGGGCATGCAAGCAGAAATTGTCAATTCAAAGGTTGTAAATTAAAAAAAATAATCTATGACTAAGTAAGTTGATGCGAGCGCATCGTGAAAGGTTAATTCAAAATTCTGTAGACACATCAAAATGCCTGGACTAAAAGACAACCATAAGGATATAGTTATTGAATGCAAGGTAGATGCTATTTTAGCCTAGATCCAGAACTTTGGTGTCAAACTGTGTATTAACAAAAAAGGTCAAGTGATATCGCGTTAATAAGGCCGTGAAGTGGCCATGAAGCTTTTTAGTGCTGAATGACTGCCAAAATGAGGCTATACTGAGCCCCGAATGAGGCTATGAGATACAAAATGAGGCTATGAGATACGAAATGAGGCTATGAGATACCAATTGAGGCCATGAAATACGATATGAGGCTATGAGATACCAATTAAGGCCCTGAAATTCGATATGAGGCTATGAGATACGAAATTAGGATATGAGATACAAAATGAGGCTATGAGATACAAAATGAAGCTATGAGATACAAAATGAGGCTATGAGATACCAAATAGGCTATGAGATACAAAATGAGGCTATCAAATACAAAACGAGGCCATATGAGATAAAAAATGAGGCTATTAGATACAAAATGATGCCATGAGATACAAAATGAGGCTATGAGATACGAAATGAGGCTATGAGATGCAAAATGAGGCTATGAGATACGAAATGAGGCTATGAAATACAAAAGGAGGCTATGAGATACAAAATGAAGCTATGAGATACAAAATGAAGCTATGAGATACAAAATGAGGCTATGAGATACAAAATGAGGCTGAGATACAAAATGAGGCCATTAGATACAAAATGAAGCTATGAGATACAAAATGAGGCTATGAGATACAAAATAAGGCTATGAGATACAAAATAAGGCTATGAGATGCAAAATGAGGCTATGAGATACGAAATGAGGCTATGAGATACCAATTGAGGCCATGAAATACGATATGAGGCTATGAGATACCAATTAAGGCCCTGAAATTCGATATGAGGCTATGAGATACGAAATTAGGATATGAGATACAAAATGAGGCTATGAGATACAAAATGAAGCTATGAGATACAAAATGAGGCCATTAGATACAAAATAGGCTATGAGATACAAATTGAGGCTATCAAATACAAAACGAGGCCATATGAGATAAAAAATGAGGCTATTAGATACAAAATGAAGCCATGAGATACAACATGAGGCTATAAGATACGAAATGAGGCTATGAGATGCAAAATGAGGCTATGAGATACGAAATGACGCTATGAAATACAAAAGGAGGCTATGAGATACAAAATGAAGCTATGAGATACAAAATGAAGCTATGAGATACAAAATGAGGCCATTAGATACAAAATGAGGCTATGAGATACAAAATGAGGCCATTAGATACAAAATGAGGCTATGAGATACAAAATGAGGCCATTAGATACAAAATGAAGCTATGAGATACAAAATGAGGCTATGAGATACAAAATAAGGCTATGAGATGCAAAATGAGGCTATGAGATACAAAATAAGGCTATGAGATGCAAAATGAGGCTATGAGATACAAAATAAGGCTATGAGATGCAAAATGAGGCTATGAGATACGAAATAGCTGAGATACAAAATGAGGCTATGAGATACAAAATGAGGCTATGAGATGCAAAATGAGGCTATGAGATGCAAAATGAGGCTATATGAGATACGAAATCAGCTTCAACCAAAATCAGAAAAAAATTGAAACAATTTGCTAGGCGTAAAAACTAGAAGCATTACTAATAAATATTTAAATATGACGACTGATGCAGAATTATTCTGCCTTCTAAAGATTCTCAGGTCAATGAAAGACAATAAATGTTGAAGTCAAAGGTCACAGCGCACTTCATGTGGACATTAATTGCTCGTAGTGGTATAGTTCAATTTAATTAATTAGAATATTTCTTCCTTTGTTCAACTCACCGGTGCTCTTGATGAAGACATAGCGATGCGGAACTGTTTTGCCGAATGTTTTTTTCTTTTAACTTACATTTTTTCTCGAAAACAATCCCGTCGAAAAGAAACACTTTAGGGATTTTTTTATAAGAAAAAGGCGAATTTATTGGGGAAGCAGTTAATAAGGGGACTAAGGCCACAATGGTTGTTTCGTTTTTTTAAAAAGCTTACTAGGGAGATACGGGGTCAAATAAGGTAACGCGAGAAATGGGGGGCGGGTGGGGTGGCAAAGCCTTCTGGAACGCACGCGGCCCCCACCACCCCACACTGGCCTCGCAGTGGAGGAGGGTGAGGGGGTTGAGCGCCAACCCCTGCCGGCCCTACGCTGGGGGTGTCCTCAGTTGAACCCGAGTGGGCCCGCCCGCCAGACCCAACCGCGCATCTCCCCTCAAATATTGTGGCTAAAAATAGAATCGCATTTTCTATCGCTTCAACCCCCCCTCCGCCGCCTCCTTTTCGGGTGGGTAAGAAAGCTTTGGCACTTGGCCGTGCTGAACTGAATGAATAGCTGGGTTTTTAGCCATGGCGGATTCGCAATATTCAACAAGCGCGCCAGAGTGGCGTTAAGGCCACGCAACGGTGCCAAAACTAATAACTAAACCGCCAATTATATATTTAAAAGAACGCATTGCAAAATGTACAGCACATGGCACTAGATATTCAAACATTTGGCCTAAGGCCAAATTTACCCTGGGCAAGCAAAATGTTTAAATTTAATGAAAAAGTTCAAATAAATAAATTTATTCACTGAATCAAGTAAGAGATTGGTTAATCTGTCGTTTTATTTAAATAATCAATAGCTCTCATATGCCGTATCTATTAGTAGTATAATTCAGGAATGCAGCATGTTTTCTTATATCAACTGGCAAAAAATAGAAATAGCCAATTTAATTGTTAAAACCGCCTTATTAAAAATTTTTTTGATTTACACGTAATGCTTGTACGTAAAGATTTTTTCAATTTTAAAAAAATTTAGGACGTATACGTCCTTACATTACTACTTATTTTACCAATGTATACCGCTATTCCTAATTATTTTTATTATTGCTATCTTGTTAATATTTAATGCTTGATTGCTATTTAGTTCTTGAAAAATATTCCTAATGATTCTGCATTGCGTAACCTATGTTACAGCATGCCAAATGAAAAATATACGAAATAAAAACAGTACATTATTATTTAAAAAATTGATAATAAAAAATCTATGAACTACATAATTCGAGTATATTTTCTTGCCAAATATTTATTCAATTTTTTTCCAATAGAGCACTACTAAGAAAAGATAGAAAAGTAGTCAATAAAGCGTATTTCAATAATAAAAATACAAAAATATAAAAATCTCTGATAAAACAGGCATGCACCCATTGCAGCTACACAACGGCGCTATTTTCAATCGCTGGACGGAACATAATAATAATTATAAGGCAAAACAAAGCTAGACGCTTTGCAGCTGAAGCTAAGAATGTACATATATATTATACCATCAAAAGTTATTTGGTACAAAAAAACATACGAAACACAATTTTACAAAAGTCATCCATCGAAAGTGCGTTCATCCTTGCACTTTTACTAAAGCACTATACTAAAGTACAATTGAATGCACTTTAGCAAAAAGTACACAATTGAAAAGTGCATTGTGTTCAGAAAAGTACACTTAATAATTCAGGAGGCTGAGGCGGCGGCGGCGGCGGCGGCAGCGGCGCGGGCCGATGGACCGAGGCGCCTGCGGCTCCGCTGCACCAGCGCCGCCTCGACGGCCGCCCCGGCGCCAACCGGCTCGTCGTCTGGACGGCGCTGGCCTTCGCGCAGGATTAGGTCGGCCAGGCGGCCAACTTCGCCGCGATCGGCTAGGAGAGCGTCACGAGCTCGATCCAGGGCGCGCGAATGTTCGATATGACGTTTTTGCCTGCGGCGAGGAGTTGCGAGGGAAAATTAGAGACGGAAACAATTGAAAATATCCCGAACTACTCTTCCTGGGATGGGAGCTCCCTCATTGGCAAAATGTAAGCTGACGACGACAAGATAAAAGAAGATCAGCGCCAAAAATGAGCTCAATTTGACTTCAAGAGACAACAGGCAACTCCAACAGGAACAAAATTGCCGCTCTTACAACAAAACTTTCGACCGTGTACCTGACGGACTGGAGGGGCCGCAACACCCACACTAAATTTACCCAGCTCAAACTGGTACCCGATCTCCAGCTGGGTCGGTGGACTGAAGCAATGCGGGAGGACTAAGTGCCTTGCTTAAGAGAAAAAATTGTCTCCTAGAGCCCAGGGGCACAATTTTCCCGAAATCGAAGGTCACATTTCTGGCGCATAAGCGCGTCAGATCTGATCAAATCGATAGTTCAACTCACTGAGCCAAAAGCGCCGCCTCTCCTTTGCGCCGTTTCGCTTTGAACTCGGCCGCTTCAGCCGCCTGCTGACGGGTCTGCTCGGCCAGAAACTCGGCGTAGGTCGGCGCGTCCATCGCTGGCAGGTCGCGCAGCTCCAGTCGGCCGACTAGGGAGTCCGCGCCGGCCGAGGACAGCAGACGATGTCGGGCGAGGAACTGGCGGACCAGCGGCGAGCGTCCGTTGGTGTTGAAAACAAGCTGGCGCTCGGTGGGACCCGGGCCTAGCGGGTGCGACTCCTGGGGGATTCGCAGATAACGGGAAGTGAAAAATTTTAGTTCAAATGGATAGAGAGCCGCACTGACTGATCAAATAGAGAAAAATATGTCATAATGTTCTTCAATTTATAGTTTTCATGCTGATATAAGTTAGTGGATAGATGTCAGATAGATAGATGTGTCATCCTGATACACGTCAGATTGATAGATGTGTCATCCTGATAGACGTCAGATTGATAGATGTGTCATCCGGATAGACGTCAGATTGATAGATGTGACATCTTGATAGACGTCATATTGACAGATGTGTCATCCTGATAGACGTCAGATTGATAGACGTGACATCTTGATAGACGTCATATTGATAGATGTGTCATTCTGATAGACGTCAGATTGATAGATGTGTCATCCTAAAAGACGTCAGATTGATAGATGTGTCATCCTGATAGACGTCAGATTGATAGATGTGTCATCCGGATAGACGTCAGATTGATAGATGTGACATCTTGATAGACGTCAGATTGATAGATGTGTCATCCTGATAGACGTCAGATTGATAGATGTAACATCTTGATAGACGTCATATTGATAGACGTGTCATCCTGATAGACGTCAGATTGATAGATGTAACATCTTGATAGACGTCACATTGATAGATGTGTCATCCTGATAGACGTCAGATTGATAGATGTGACATCTTGATAGACGTCAGATTGATAGATGTGTCATCCTGATAGACGTCAGATTGATAGATGTGTCATCCTAAAAGACGTCAGATTGATGGATGTGTCATCTTGATAGACGTCAGACTGATGGATGTCATCCTAATAGACGTCAGATTGATAGATGTGTCATCCTGATAGACGTCAGATTGATAGATGTGTCATCCGGATAGACGTCAGATTGATAGATGTGACATCTTGATAGACGTCATATTGATAGATGTGTCATCCTGATAGACGTCAGATTGATAGATGTAACATCTTGATAGACGTCATATTGATAGATGTGTCATCCTGATAGACGTAAGATTGATAGATGTGACATCTTGATAGACGTCAGATTGATAGATGTGTCATCCTGATAGACGTCAGATTGATAGATGTGTCATCCTAAAAGACGTCAGATTGATGGATGTGTCATCTTGATAGACGTCAGATTGATAGATGTCATACCAATAGATCCCGTATTCTTAGTCTCTTAGATATCATAATACCCAGGTTTCATACAGACAGATAACACATACTCGTAGTTAGATAAAAAAGGTAGATGTCAGATTAATAGATTTATAACACAACTAGGTACTAAATTAATAAGATTTCTAATCAAATTGATAAAAAAATTATATGTCAAGCAGATTAATGCCAAATCAATGTTAGCATCTCTATAGGCACAGAAAATTAATCCTATTCAACACTGGAACAGATCATCACCTTCTTTGTTGCAGCAAACTTCACCGACCCGGAAGATTTTGCTACAGACTGTCCAGTCAAATTAGACGTCTTGGATCGCCTCTGCAGGAGAGCCTGCTGCTGCTGCTGCTGCTGCTGCTGAAGGCTGACTGCCGATTTTGCGGATTCACCGGCCAAGGGCGTCCCTGACTCGCAGGCTGCCGAGCTGCCGCTCTGAATTAGGGCCTTGTCCAGCAGCTGGAATGTGTCTGCGGATGCAGGAGCAGAGAGGGATTGCTAATCTATCCAATGTGGATGAAGGAACAGAATGGATTGCTAGTCTATCCTGTGAGGATAAAGAAACAGAATGGATTGCTAATCTATCCCATGCGGATGAAGGAACAGAATGGATTGCTAATCTATCCCATGAGGATAAAGAAACAGAATGGATTGCTAATCTATCCCATGAGGATAAAGAAACAGAATGGATTGCTAATCTATCCGATGCGGATGAAGGAACAGAATGGATTGCTAATCTATCCCATGAGAATAAAGAAACAGAATGGATTGCTAATCTATCCCATGAGGATGAAGGAACAGAGTGGATTGCTAATCTATCCCATGAGGATGAAGGAACCGAATGGATTGCTAATCTATTCCATACGGATGAAGGAACAGAATGGATTGCTAGTCTATCCTGTGAGGATAAAGAAACAGAATGGATTGCTAATCTATCCCATGCGGATGAAGGAACAGAATGGATTGCTAATCTATCCCATGAGGATAAAGAAACAGAATGGATTGCTAATCTATCCCATGAGGATGAAGGAACAGAGTGGATTGCTAATCTATCCCATGAGGATGAAGGAACCGAATGGATTGCTAATCTATCCCATGAGGATGAAGGAACAGAATGGATTGCTAATCTATCCCATGAGGATGAAGGAACAGAGTGGATTGCTAACCTATCCCATGAGGATAAAGGAACAGAATGGATTGCTAATCTATCCCATGAGGATGAAGGAACAGAATGGATTGCTAATCTATCCCATGAGGATAAAGAAACAGAATGGATTGCTAATCTATCCCATGAGGATGAAGGAACAGAGTGGATTGCTAATCTATCCCATGAGGATGAAGGAACCGAATGGATTGCTAATCTATCCCATGAGGATGAAGGAACAGAATGGATTGCTAATCTATCCCATGAGGATGAAGGAACAGAGTGGATTGCTAACCTATCCCATGAGGATAAAGGAACATAATGGATTGCTAATCTATCCCATGAGGATGAAGGAACAGAATGGATTGCTAATCTATCCCATGAGGATAAAGAAACAGAATGGATTGCTAATCTATCCCATGAGGATAAAGAAACAGAATGGATTGCTAATCTATCCGATGCGGATGAAGGAACAGAATGGATTGCTAATCTATCCCATGCAGATAAGGGAACAGAATGGATTGCTAATCTATCCCATGCGGATGAAGGAACAGAGTGGATTGCTAATCTATCCAATGCGGATGAAGGAGCAGCGATGGATTGCTAATCTATCCAATGCGGATGAAGGAGCAGAATGGATTGCTAGTCTATCCCATACGGATGCAGGAGCAGAGAGGGATTGCTAATCTATCCCATGCGGATGCAGGAGCAGAGATGGATTGCTAATCTATCCCATGCGGATGCAGGAGCAGCGAGGGATTGCTAATCTATCCAATGCGGATAAAGGAACAGAATGGATTGCTAATCTATCCAATGCGGATAAAGGAACAGAATAGATTGCTAATCTATTCCATGCGGATGAAAGGAACGGAATGGATTGCTAATCTATCCCATGTGGATGAAGGATTAGAATGGATCGCTTGTCCATACTATATGCCTGCATACAGAATTACTGCCATACTGGTAGAATAATAATATAATTTTCGACTACTAATCTGTAAAAAATACAGTTGTACAGGTTTGTTTTACAGGGTCTCTTGATTATTCAACAATAGACACAATAGTGCATAGGTGATCAATTAATCATATTTAAAGTGTAAACAATTTGCAGCTTGACTAAAGCTGAACCAATGGGCAGCTAAACATTATAATGCAAAACTTTATAATATTCAAGGCTAAACATGTAACTTGCAGAATCCATAACAAGGCCTGCAGTACCTCGGATTCAACACTTGGTGACAATACTAAGATGCGGTGCAAACGAATTTACCCATCATGCGCAGGGAATCAGTGTATTACCCAACTTACCTTTGTAGAGCTTTCGAATTTTTCTTTGTCTGCTTACTGCTTTGCTAACTGTTGAGAGTTTAGTGCACGTTCTTGTGTCTGATATTGCATTATGCTAGAGAGCAAATAATAATTCATTAAAGAGTCGAAAATTCTACAAGTATATTAACAATTGCATGCTCCAACTTATAGAGCAACAATTATCTGGCTCTGATTGCCATCGACGTATCTATCTATCTATCTATCTATCTATCTATCTATCTATCTGTCTGTCTATCTATCTATCTATCTATCTATCTATCTATCTATCTGTCTATCTATCTATCTATCTATCTATCTATCTATCTATCTATCTATCTGTCTATCTATCTATCTATCTATCTATCTATCTATCTATCTATCTATCTATCTATCTATCTATCTATCTTTCTATATATCTACCATCTATTGCCAGGACCTGCACCGGAGCGGTTACGAAAATTAGGTTTTTCGGTACCGGCAACATGCTTTTCCACTACTCGAGTAGTCTGATTTTCGCATGGCATATAGCTGGTTCCAGTTGGTAGTTCCACTGGATAAAAGCGCTTACCGCGCCCATTGGCTTTCCAGCTGCCTTAATCGCTTCCGGTGATCTTGTGTGCGTGCTAATTTTAAGCGTGATTGGCTGCGGCAAGCAAGCTCGAAAGAGCTCGCTTCGCTCGCTCTTTCTCACTATCTACTATCTATCTATCTATCTATCTATCTGTCTATCTATCTATCTATCTATCTATCTATCTGTCTATCTATCTATCTATCTATCTATCTATCTATCTATCTATCTTCCCATCTATCTATCTATCTATCTATCTATCTATCTATCTATCTATCTATCTATCTATCTATCTATCTATCTTTCCATCTATCTATCTATTTATCTATCTATCTATCTATCTATTTATCTATAAAATTAATAATCTGTCAATCAATCTATAAGTTACGAATCAATCAATCGGAGATCGGAAAAGCTCGTCACAAAAAGACTAAAAAGAGCCGCCTTTCCACCACCTGCCTCATCATGTTCCATTTCCTCACCTTTCTTCTCGCTCTCGGCTCTCAGCAACTCCTCCCTCTGCCGAATAACCCCGGGCTCCAGCGCGTCCTTGTTCCAGTCCAGCCAGAGCCGGCAGCGAGGCTGCAAGCCGCTCAGCCACTTGTAGACCAGGCGGACGATGCCCTCTTTGAAGTCGGCTTGGAACTTGCTGTAGCTGTGCGGAAAGGCGTTACAGTAGGCGCTGTACACGGCCTGGGCAAGCAGGCTGGGGTAGCTCTGAAAGTTCGCAAAATAAACGGCTAAAGTAGTTACGAAATACAAGCGCGCCATGCGTTAGACAAAAGTACCAGATGATTGAAAGAGGTGCCAGCTGTTTGACAGGTGTCAGATGTTTGACAGGGGTGTCAGCTGTTTGACAGGAGTGTCAGCTGTTTGACAGGGGTGTCAGCTGTTTGACAGAGGGGTCAGCTGTTTGACAGGGGTGTCAGCTGTTTGAGAAGGGATGTAAGCTGTTTGACAGGGGTGTCAGCTGTTTGACAGGGGTGTCAGCTGTTTGACAGGTGTCAGATGTTTGACAGGGGTGTCAGATGTTTGACAGGGGTGTCAGATGTTTGACAGGAGTGTCAGCTGTTTGACAGGGGTGTCAGCTGTTTGACAGGAGTGTCAGCTGTTTGACAGGGGTGTCAGCTGTTTGAGAAGGGATGTAAGCTGTTTGACAGGGGTGTCAGCTGTTTGACAGGGGTGTCAGCTGTTTGACAGAGGTGTCAGCTGTTTGACAGGGGTGTCAGCTGTTTGACAGGTGTCTCTGCCAGAGATGTCAATGTGCAGCCAGGCTGCTCACCTTGAGAAAAGCTTCGCGAAAATGTTCTACTTTGATCATA
>CATNEM010000149.1:2672500-2872500 GCA_950096795.1 Macrostomum cliftonense
GTTATTATCACATAAGCGGCTTGTAGGAAGGCTGAATTTGCAAGGCACATAATCGTTCTTTAATTATTTTCTCTTAATGAATCTTAGGACGGAAAAAAGTGGCGATGGCAACGGAAAGCGGCAGCGCATCAAAGAAAAAAAATAACCCTATGGGGGGGGGCACGGCGGCACGGAAAACGCGGCAGAGTAAAACGCGGTTGCGGCACATCAAAGGACGGAAAAGCGGCGTGGCGGCACATCAAAGGACGGAAATAGGCGGGGTGGCGGCACATCAAAGAACAGAAATAGGTGGTGGCAGCACATCAAAGGACGGAGACGGGCGGTGGCGACACATCAAAGGACGGAAAAGCGGCGTGGCGGCACATCAAAGGACGGAAATAGGCGGGGTGGCGGCACATCAAAGAACAGAAATAGGTGGTGGCAGCACATTAAAGGACGGAGACGGGCGGTGGCGACACATCAAAGGACGGAAAAGCGGCGTGGCGGCACATCAAAGGACGGAAAAGCGGTGTGGCGGCACATCAAAGAACGGGAAAGCGGCGTGGCGTCACATCAAAGGACGGAAATAGGCGGTGGCGGCACATCAAAGAACGGTGCCGGCACATAAAACGACAGAAAAAGGCCATGTGACAATAATAAAAAACTAAGATGCAACGAAAGCTGCGGCGGGCCCGACGGCTCAGCAAAGGACGGAGAAAGTTGGTAGCGGCACATCAAAGAGCAGATTCTAAATCTTCTAAAGTTTTTTTAACCCGAAATTTTCTCACGCACGATCTTCACGAGTTTCTATTGGAATCGCTGCCAAGACCTTCGTCCTCCTCAATTCCAGCATCTTCTTCTTCATCATCTTCGTCGTCTTCGTCATCGTCGCTATCATCGCCATCCTCGGTGTCCGAGTCGTCGTCGTCATCATCGTCGTCGTCTTCGTCGCCGGAGCTGAGCTGGTCGAGCAACAGACGGTCGGAGATGACCGCCCGGAACTGCAGAGCCTCCAGATTGTCCGGCTCGTACAGCAAAATCATCTCGCACAGCTTGGCCGCATTGTTGAAATCCTTAGTCATGACGCATTCCACGAATTCCATTAGTAGCTCGTTGGGCGCTTCACGACGACTAGGAGCCGCTGAAGCGGTGGCTGCCGACGCCGTCCTTGCGCTGCCCAGCCCGCTGTCGCGGCCGCCGTTGGTCCTGGACGACGACGAGGCCGAGGCTGGAGCTGGAGAAGCGACAGCGGGGGCGGCAGCAGCTGCCTGACGACGTCTGGAAGCGGCCGCTGCGGCGGCTGGCGAGGTGCTCGAAGGTGCCGAACCTGCCGGACGCTGAGCAATGGACAGCAGGGAGGCCGCAGTCGGCGCCAGCTGCGGCTGGGCCTGACGGTTGCTGGCGCCGCTGCCGCCTCTGCCGCGTGGAGCCGTTGCCATGGTAACTTGACTCTGAAAAAAAACGACGAGTTTGACCTTGGTAAATGGGCAATGTTAAAAAAGAGATGAGCAGAGAAGATTAGTAATTGAGCAGACGGCACAAAGAAACAGGGGCAAAGATGGGATAAATGATTGAGTGAGCAGCCGGCACAAAGAAACAGGGACACAGGGGATAAATGAGTGAGTGAGCAGACGGCACAAAGAAACAGGGGCAAAGATGGGGATTAATGAGTGAGTGAGCAGCCGGCACAAAGAAACAGGGACACAGGGGATAAATGATTGAGTGAGCAGCCGGCACAAAGAAACAGGGACACAGGGGATAAATGATTGAGTGAGCAGACGGCACAAAGAAACAGGGGCAAAGATGGGATAAATGATTGAGTGAGCAGCCGGCACAAAGAAACAGGGACACAGGGGATAAATGAGTGAGTGAGCAGACGGCACAAAGAAACAGGGGCAAAGATGGGGATTAATGAGTGAGTGAGCAGCCGGCACAAAGAAACAGGGACACAGGGGATAAATGAGTGAGTGAGCGGACAGCACACAGAAACAGGGACACAGGGGATAAATGAGTGAGTGAGCGGACGGCACACAGAAACAGGGACACAGGGGATAAACGAGTGAGTGAGCAGACGGCACAAAGAAACAGGGACACGGGATAAATGAGTGAGCAGACGGCACAAAGAAACAGGGACACAGGGGATAAATGAGTGAGTGAGCAGACGGCACACAGAAACAGGGACACAGGGGATAAACGAGTGAGCAGACGGCACAAAGAAACAGGGACACAGGGGATAAATGAGTGAGCAGACGGCACAAAGAAACAGGGACACAGGGGATAAATGAGTGAGTGAGCAGCCGGCACATAAGACAATGAATTTTTCAAAACAATGAAATAACAAAACTTATAAAACCAACGGTTATAATAATGATGGTCACAGACGGAAAGATTGCGTAATGCCACAGTCGCGCTCTCATTTATTTTTTTTTAATCTTGCTTGCCTGCTAGCTTGTTTTAAACACAAAATAAATATTTATAGATAATAAGTTGTCAATAGCATTCGATAGTAGTTATATGTAATGTAATACAACATAATTTATCTGAAAGAAAAAAATGGGGTGTTGCTTTTATAGCAACAGGAAAAAAATAAACAAAACACAACACAAAACGGAGCCGAAAACATAGGCAGGTAGCTCGCATCAGCAAGGCTTGGATAGTTAATAATTAATTCCCACGAAAAAAACGCATCTATCTAAAGCAATAGACTTGACAAAAATTAAAAAAATAACGGAGAGACAATGTAGCAGCACTTCGAGAACGGAAATACCACACAAAAAGAGTAAAAACGACACAATAAAAGAAATATCCAAGGAAGTGTTAGAAGCAAAAATAAAACAAAATTTATATTGAAGACAGGAACGCTTTTTCGAAACTCTTTGTCAAAAATTACATTCCAATTTCAAAACAAAAAATTAAAAACTTCTCTATGCGAGGAATGAAAAATCCTTGGAGCCCGTGGAAAGAAAAACAAAAAAATTATTAAAAAATGGTCAAATCTATTTTTAAAAAACATCGATAAGAGACTGAGTTAAACAAAATTTTTATAATTCGGCGCCTCTAAGACAATTTTTTTCTATCAAAAAAATTCGATTTCTATAGATGAAATGCTTCATAGCTAGCTAGCTAAATTATATCGAATGAAGAAGGAAATAGGAAATTAATAAATCACAATAATTTTTGTGAAGCTGGCGTTTCAATTATTAAAACCGTTGATTTAAAGTGCGAAGCTTTTTTTAACTGCCTTGCGGTGGCTGGGTGATGTACAATGATGTACATTGGGCTAGGATGACCCTGCTAAGTGGCGATTTAGTCACGTGACTTTTCATTAGTGTACATTTAGGAATGTACATTCAGCGCAATTTAAGCTAGGTCTGGTTTTTATGCTAAAGAATTTACTTTTAATCAATTTAGAGCGGCAAACTAAACGCTCGGCCAGTCACTTCAATCAACGGTTTTAAACAAAAAAATCGTTGTTAAATTCATATTAGAGAATAAGTATCGCTTTCTAACATGGCTTACTTTGTAGTGCGTTAATAGCAATAAGCCTTAAGCTGAGAGATGAAAAAGATTAATGCAAAAAAGTCTAAGTACTGATTGCTATGCGACAGGGGCAGACAGAAACACAAGTGACAAGTGACAAAAATACATGTAAGTACCACACAGATTAAAATAATATTAGTCACACTCTATGTTAATGAAGTTAATACATGCATTACCGCATTAAATTGAATAAAATATAAGTTTAATACATCTTTTTAAATGATAAATGTTAGTCTTTAAAGGACTCAACAATACTCAGTCCCACAGACTTGCATGTTAGACCAAGAAAACAGATAATCTCAACCATTAGCCGATCTGAGGATTCTTATTGATCAGACTGTCAACTGATAATCTTAACGACGAGACTATTCGATGATAATCTAATTGATGAGTTGCTCAACGAAACATCTCGCCTATTGAAATAATAATCTCACCTGCTAGACTCTCAAATGATAATCTCACCAGTTAGACTCTCAAATGATAATCTCACCTGTTAGACTCTCAAATGATAATCTCACCTATAAGACTATCTGATGATAATCTTACAGAGGTGACATCTCAAGGTCAAGCAAGTGGGACTGAGCAATTAGAGACAATAGAAAAAAATACTCCCGTAAACAAAGGAGGTAAAGAGCCGATATCACGTTAGTAGTTATAAGTACACACGGGTGACTACATCGACATAAAGAAAAAAATTATGGCCAGGGAATTTTTTTTAACCAGCTTTCTCGTGGGAATCCGCCGCAAAAGCGTCGTTAATGTTGCTCTTGTTAGCTGGCCCAGGCGGGACCATGGGCAGCTCCGACTGGGGATCCGGACTGAACGGTTTGTACCGCATAGCCAATAGGATAAACACGAATACATTGAGCAGCATTAGCAGGGCGAACATCAGGAACTCGTAGCTCTGGTACGGTATAATTCGAACTTCGCTAACAATCATAACAACCACGTTGCCGATAGCTACGCACATTAGCCAGAGAGCTTGGACCAGAGATTTCATTGAGGTTGGCGCTTCGGCGTAGGATAAAGCCAAACCGGAAATGGAGAACAGCACTTCCGCAATTGAGATCAGTACGTATTGAGGCACCTGCCACATCATGGAGACCGTGTTAGCCCGGACCTCTTCTACTAGGAATGAATGAATTTTTCCGTCGGAATCTTCGTAGAGGAACAGGGTCATAATCTGGCCGTCTGGGAATGGTTGATTGGGGAAGTGGGGAGGGTTCGACTGTTTGAATTGGTGCGAAAAATTACCGTCTGAAAAAAAAAACTTTTTAGACAAACAAAAATCATTAATGATCTCATAAGGGGATGAAAAGAAGGGCGGAAGGGGATGAAAAGAAGGGCGGAAGGGGATAAAATAAGGGCGGAAGTGGGGATGAAAAAAGGGCGGAAGTGGGGATGAAGATAACGGCGGAAGTGGGGATGAAGATAAGTGGGGAAGTGGGGATGAAGATAAGGGCGGAAGGGGGGATGAGGAAAAGGGCGCAAGGGGGGATGAAGAGAAGGGCGGAAGGGGTGATGAGGAAAAAGGCGGAAGTGGGGATAAAGATAAGGGCGGAATTGGGTATGAAGATAACGGCGGAAGTTGGAATGAAGAGAAGGGCGGAAGTTGGGATGAAGAGAAGGGCGGAAGGGGATGAAAAGAAGGGCGGAAGGGGATGAAAAGAAGGGCGGAAGGGGATGAAAAGAAGGGCGGAAGGGGATAAAATAAGGGCGGAAGTGGGATGAAAAAAGGGCGGATGTGGGGATGAAGAGAAGGGCGGAAGTGGGGATAAAGATAAGGGCGGAAGTGGGGATGAAGATAAGGGCGGAAGTGGGGATCAAGACAAGGGCGGAAGTGGGGATCAAGATAAGGGCGGAAGTGGGGATGAAGAGAAGGGCGGAAGGGGGATGAAGATAACGGCGGAAGTGGGGATAAAGATACTCGTAAGGGCGGAAGGGGATGAAGAGAAAGGCGGAAGTGGAGATGAAGACAACGGGGGGATGAAGAGGGATGAAGGGCGGAAGGGAATAGAAGAAATCAATGAAGGTGGAAGACGGGATTGAGCAGTGAAAGGAGTAGGATGCCGATAGTAGCAAGTCTAAATAATTATGAATAATACGAACTCGTCGGCCAATATTTCAACCGAAATAAATTCCTATAGCAACAAGCATCAATAATTTAAACAAACAAACAGGGCAAAATTAACTCATATAAAACAACTGGAAACATGGAAAACTTTTCCACAATGTATACTCGAGGTCGTGCATTCAAGTAAGATAGACAGATGAAGACTGAGACAACAGGGTCAGAAATTTCTGTTCTCAAACAATGCTATTCAAAGCCAGCCTTTTATTTACACTTGGTGCTCTGTAACCCCCCTCTTAACACGCGCAAATTTAATAATGTAGCTTATGCTCGTGTCTCATAGGTAATAGACACAAATATAAGTTGCTAATTTTAAACTGGTGTATAAAGGAAATGCGACCACATTGTCAAAAAGCTTAGCTTGGATTTCCGTATTCCGTTGCCAAATTCTTTTTAATATCCGGTCAAGAAAGAAAAAAACTTTATTTTTTTCGTATATACAGAAAAGCATAGCTTGCTTAGTCAATCCAATTTCTTGCCTAGCTTGAAAAAGAAAATTTGGTTCGTTCCAAATTTTGTACTTTAAGCCTCGGAGCGGGGTGGGTTTTTCAACTTCATTATATCAGGCAAAAGCCACCCAGACCTTCACAGCAATCAACGAAGCTCCAGTCAAGCTTAGAGAAAATTTTTCCCTAAATTATACAGAAGTCAAAATCCTATGGCATGAAGACCTATCAATCATAAATCTATAAGAAAATAACCTGGCATTAATAACGTAAAAACTTAATCTGTAAAAAATCTTCAATTCTGAATGCGGAATCAATATCTGAACTTCAAAAGGTCACCGAAAAAAAAACTTCTTGCAAATCAACTTGAAATAACATACACAAAACCCAAACTCGGAATGGAAATTATAATTGATTACTTACAGCCGTGATGCATCCAATCGTTTTTAATAGCTCCTAGATTGATTTTCGAGTCCAGTTTTATGTTTACCTTGTGCAGCTTAAGGGACTTCAAGGTATCTTACCAGGGAAGCTTACATAGTTAAAGCCTATTCAGAGTGTGAATGGGAGCTTACAGCTTGTTAGGGTGTGAATGGGAGCTTACAGCCTATTCAGGGTGTGAATGGGAGCTTACAGCCAATTCAGGGTGTGAATGGGAGCTTACAGCCTATTCAGGGTGTGAATTGTAGCTTACAGCCTATTCAGGGTGTGAATGGGAGCTTACAGCTTGTTAGGGTGTGAATGGGAGCTTACAGCTTGTCAGGGTGTGAATGGTAGCTTACAGCTTGTCAGGGTGTGAATGGGAGCTTGTAGTTTAGAGATTAATATTGTACTTCATTGCAAAAAAACACAAAAAAGGAATACAAAATTAAAAAATGCACTACAGGCAGTACTGCAGAATGCACTCTACTTACTGCTGACCCCAACATTGGGCAGCTCGGGCTTCCCCCTGCCAGTGTAGTTGCCAGTGAGCTGCACCGAATAAAATCCGCTATGCACCGGCTGATATTCGGTGAATCGAATAGCGCCCCCGGCAACAGAAAATCGGCCGGCCGAGCTGGCATTCAAATTCAAATCGAAATCGACGCCCTCTTTTACTCGACTGATTTTCCTTAGCAACAAGCGATCGTTTTGTAGGCGATCGGCCAGTCCGGCGTCCGGTAGCAGGATGCGGACGAGGCTGAGGCCTTTGCGATGCTTCTCGATGGAGGCGGGCACGGCGGCCAGCTTACCGGAGCCGTACACTATGACGTCATAGGAGCTGTTGCCACCCGGAAGGGTGAGGTTTTTAACAACGTTGAAAGATTCGGAACAGTCGGGCCCAGATCTAACGGCCACGTTCCACAGTGCTGGCGTCTGTTTTTTTTGGGGGGGAGACGCATAAGTTGGGATAAAAAAGTAACGACTCAAACAGATTATTTGAAATCCCAACTAAAGGACATAAGATCGTAATAAGTGATCCAAAACTTAGGGATTGGGATCTGAAGTTTCTTAGCGGGATCTGACGATGAAGATATGAGATCCTAAACTGAAGATATTATCTCAGTGTGATGATGCAGGCTCCCAATTGAAAAATATAGGATCTTATACTAGAGGATATGGGATTGTAAAATGAGGATAAAGAGTCATTAATTGAGGATAAAGGATCATGAAATGAGGATATAGGATCTGAAGATAAGAGATCGTAACATGAGGATATGGGACCGAAAAATGAGTACATGGGATCTAATAATGAGTACATGGGATCTAATAATGAGTACATGGGATCTAATAATGAGTACATGGGATCTAAAAATGAGTACATGGGATCTAAAAATGAGTACATGGGATCTAAAAATGAGTACATGGGATCTAAAAATGAGTACATGGGATCTAAAAATGAACATATGGGATCTTAAAATGAGGACAAATTATCTTAAAATGAGGATATAGGATGTTAAATTAAGGATAAAGTAACCTAAAATGACAATATGGGATCTTAAAATGATGATCCTAAAATCTTAATATATGATATGATATGTGGACCCCATTATTAGGATCGGTGCTCCCAACCTAGGGACTTGTAATCCAAACTCGTGAATCTGGATTCCATTTGAATATCCAAACCAAATCGACAGTGAAATCAAAACTTCAGGATGGAGAATGATTAGGAACACAATTAATTAAGCGCAATTGGACAACTAAAAAGGTGACTAAGACTCTCACCTTGCTATGCAGGCTGGGCCTTGAGTAGGAAAACTGCGCCAATTCCCTAGTCACGCCGCCGTATTCAAAGGTGACGCCGCAGGCGCTGGCGCTACTCAAAGAGTTGACAAATTTCAGCTTAATTTGACCAGCCTTGGGTACCACTGGCATCTCGGAGTCGATGCGCATCTGGACTGCCATGGCGGCGATGAAGGCGGCGGAGGCGAGCAGCATCCCGACGCCCATGCGCTTGCACAACGTGGTGGACATGTGAAGCTTGCCTGTGGCGTTTAGAAAAAGATGAAAACAATTGTCTTTTTTCAGCTTGGAGGTTTTGCCAATTATTAAAACTACTGGAAAGATGGGGAGCACGAGATTTTACCGAAGGAAGTTTTCCCGCCAAGTTTTTTTACCCGCAGTGAGATTTTCTTTGTTGTTTAGTTCTTAAGTTGTCATTGGTTTTGCCGCGTTAATTGTTAATTGGTAATTAATTGGATTAATAGCACTCCTCGGGAAGTAAGCCCTCATCTGATTTCTATTTATTTATGTTACGCGTCTCTCGATTGGTTGCTTTTATTTACTATTAGTATTCCGAAATCTAGTAAAAAAGTATAACATAAGAATTTGATCCTTTACACTGCGATAGCGCTGATATATCTTAATGCACTGTTTACTATGCCCCAATCCAAGGGATTGTAATGACACAGCTCAGACCTCAAGCTCAAGAGTCTAAATTGTGGCAGCACAGCGAAAAGCATTTGTACTCGTAACTTAGTGAGAAAAAAACCTTTAAGCTACAATTGTACAAGATGAGCAGAAATATTCAGTTGAAAAACTCTGAGAAAAACTACCGGAACTAAACAACAAAGAAAATCTCACTGCGGGTAAAAAAACTTGGCGGAAAACTTCCTGCAGGAAAATCTCATAAACCTGAAAGATGAGCTAAAATACTAATAGTGTTCTGAAATTATCAACCGGAATGTTCTATGCCAGTTTCCTATAACAGCTGTTATCTACCGGAATGTTCTTTAGCAGTTATCTCTTACCTGAATATTCTATAGCATTATAACAGCCATCCTTTACAGGAAAGTTTGATCAAGTGTTTATTTTAGGGGGAAATATATCAACTATGCAAGACTACGCGCTGAAGGGGACAATTAGGTTATTATTTTATTAAAATTCAAATTTGGAAATTCAATTAAACGAGTTAAGCAAAACAACGATAAAAATTAACTAGGATAATAGTAATCATGACGCAATCACTTGCAAATCATACCAATTTTGTTCCTTTTAACACAAGAACTAAACGGTCAAACAGAGCAGCCAAAACCAACACAGAAACAGAAATTTTTTTAAACAAATATCACGTTATTAAAATGAAATACTTCTTTTCATATTTGATTGATTTGAAAACATAAACTCTAAACAAACTTAATCGGCTTAGCAATCAATCAATAAAATAATTTCTTTAATTTTAACGCAAACGTCCCCAAAACAATCAAACTAAAAAATTACATTTTTAAACGAATACAAAAAGCAAAAAACTTCATGTCTAAGAAAACAATTCTTTTTGGATAATTACCTTCACATCGGCCTAAAATTGAGTTTCAAACTTTGTTTAAATACATTGCTGCTGACAAGTGACAACTGAGTCAATTTAATTGAATTTTTCTAATGATATTCCCAGCCACTTGCATAGAAGCACCAAAAAACAACCCTTAGCAACAAATAGTACTCACTTAGCAACGGATAGATACAGCAGTCGAACATGGGAATGAGCACAAGGATTAGCAGCGAGTTAAGCGCCTGCATTTGATCAGGCAGAATAGACCAATCCAGAAACATGTAGCCGTCCATCAGTGAAGCTTGAATTGTCCACCTGGAGCCCATTTGGTCGAACAGGGCCCAAAAAATCGGGAACGGGATGTACAGCAACAGTAGGCGACTGAACTGGCGCAGATCGCGCACAAACTCCGGCGGGAATCTGTCCCGATCAGCGTAATCCAAAAACTGCCTATCCATGTCTTTCACTTCGGCGGCTTTGTAATTTTTTGTGGCGCTGACAATGCAGAAGAATGCCTGACTGACAACACTCTTGCCTGGCTGATGCATGCGGTACATGGGCTTGCCAACAATAAAGATTATGATAGCCAGTCCCATGGCGATAGCCGGTATGCCAAACGCCAAGGCGTAGCAATTGTCGCCCATGCAGTAGACATTCGAGCGGACAACCGGTATGAGAATGGTGGACAGCAATGAGCCAAAATTGATGGCAAAGTAGAAGGTGGAAAAGAATGCCTCCCTCATCCAGGCCTTGCCCTCGGGTATCTGATCGGCACCGAATGCGGCTACATTCGGTTTGATGCCGCCAGTGCCTAAGCCGATAAGCAGCAGGCCAATGAGAGCGCCGGTGAGGCCCAGATGAGGCACAGCCGTGGCCGCAAGCACCACACCGCCAATGCAATACACAATCGATAAGATGACGATAGTCCAGAAGCGGCCAAGCAGGCTATCGGCAATTATGCCACCAATAATTGGGGAGAAATAGCAGACCACAACAAACAGGTGAAAAATGGCGGTCGAATGGTCCGTGCTGAGGCCGATAAACTTTAATAAGTAGAGCGTTAAGATGGTTCGAACGCCAAAATAGTTGAACCGTTCGCAGAATTCATTAGTCACGATGAAATAAACTGACAGGGGAAATCGGCAGAACGCTGGTGAACATCCAGCCCGATCCACTTCGTCCTCGTCAGCATCCTTGTTGTTAGTTTCTTTTGGTTCGCTAACAGATGACTCAGGATTTGCTTCATGGTGCTTCAATGAGCCATCTGATCCAATCAGCTTAGTCTGCTCTCCACTGGACATGTTTTGGTACCAGTTGGATGAGTCAAACAAAATTAAATTGAACTAAATAATATTAAAATAAGGATTGTCAAACAGACTTCTGTGCAGCAGAAGATGGGGTTTACTTTGTCTAGTTGCAAGCAGTATTTTGATATTAAACTGAAATTTGAAATTAAATTGGTATCGTTGTATCTAGATATAGTCTTAGGCTTGAGTAGCCTGACTCTTAAGACAAAAATTAATATTATAAAAATTAATATATGTATAACTTGCACTTAGAGCTTGCATCATAAACTTTAAATGGTGCTATTTAGAACTAGATATGAAAAGTTACATATAGTAGTATAAATATAACTATCTATATAATTTAGGACTACAAGATTTAAAGAATTAAATACTTTGTCAAAGTTGTATTTATAAACTCTATTACATAGTATTGTATTCATTATTTAACAACAAAAATCAATTTTTCATAAATTTGCAGGACCTTAGAATTGCCTGACTTCTTTTGTGTGGCAACATGAAATTGGCTAATGGTTTACAGCTGCTCTATAAAACTAATAGCTACTTTATATATTAGCAAATAAGTCCCTATTCAGTTTCTTACTAATAACAAATTAATTTCAAGGTAAATAAATAGGGGGTTCTATTAGAATATTTGTAGAAACCATGCAGACTTAACAAGAATAGATAAAAAAATTGTAAAAAATAAGTGCAGTACAAACACAAAATAGTAAAAAATTATGATTGCTAGACCTAAGCCATATATATCAAATTAGATTTAATTAAGCACTAGATTTTGAATTCAAAGAACATTTAAAGCTTGAACTAAAAACAGTCTAAACAAGTTGCAAGCGGAAAAATCTAAAATTAGAAATATAGCTAAGAATAAGATAACTTTAAAATAACAAATATAATTTTAAAGAAAGAAATAGTAATATAGGCCAATGTATAATTATAGTAACCTTAGTTGGCTCAGAATTAGGATTAATAATTTTAAGGACTACAAATTTTGGCCAAGATTTTACTGAAATTACAATTTTTAATAATATGATTACTGACTAAAACACAATTCTATCTAATTTTATTCATTAGCCTTAGCCTTAGTTATCTCAAATATTATATAAATTATATATCATAGAAAAAAATTACTCTAGTTGCAACTAAGAATTAGCTATCTTAAAAAGTTTAAATTGTAAATTTCAAAACTAACAAGCCAAACTTCTGAGAATGAATCTATATGCACTAGATCTCAAATCTTGAGCTGAAACTGCATTTTGCACTACTATTTTACATAGGTATAGATAGCAAAGTTATTAAATTTAACTAGAGCCCATAGTCAGGAAGGTGGCACAGTGTGCACTGGAATAAATTTTGGGGGGGACAATCTGTGCGCTGTTGAAGTGCCGTCAAAGCGCCATTTGTGCGCCAAAAGTTTGAAGGACCAAAAAAAGGTCCCCATGGACAATTTCTTCTTTACTTCTTCCAATTTGCTACATTTGGATCTTGTCTAAATCTTCGCACAGTAGTCACATTTTTGCCTATTTTGCCTATAATATTACCGATTTTGCACCACTTGTGCAGCAAAATGCACCAGAACCCTTCGTGTGCGCCAATGTGCGCCAAGACCCTTCATGTGTGCCGGAATTTTCTGCCCAAAAGGCCACCTTCCTGACTATGGACTAGAGCGTAAAAACATGTTATAATTCTAGCAAATATTGGTACCTGTCAAAAATGGTACATTAGTGTATAAAAGGCTCAATCTATCCGAATTAAAAAGCCAGCAAGCTTAAAAATGCTAGGGCTGAGACTCTTCAGAATGCAATTAAAATGGAAGCCTTTGTTATTATACTAAAGCTGCATGCATGATGCATAGGCAACGGTTTTTTAAAACATATCTTGACTTTTTAGTAATTTTACTAAATATATAATTTTGATTTGATGTCATTCCCAAAAAGTGTTGGATTTTCAGTCGGTTTCCGGTGCCAACTTTCAGGTAACTCCGATGAAACTTTTCTTAAAAAAAACACCAGATTGAATTTGATCAGAAAACAAAAAATGTTTACGAAAAAGAACGAAAACCTAAAAAATCGCATTTAATGTGTTTTTTATTATAATTTTAATACAAATTAGGCAAAGTACAGCTCTTTTTAATACATTTTATCAACGTTTTAGTTTTTATACGATTTCGTCGACGCACAAATTTAATTTGATATCATTCTAAGAAGGAGGTCACAAATTGCCGATTAGATGAATTTGAGCATCCTCTAAAGTCATATGCTTGTAAGGTCTCATAGCTTTCATTTTAATTACTGAAACTTAGAAGTAGAACTGTACCATATGGCTTTGTTTAATCGTGTGTTTTCCTTTTCTGGACTACTTTTGGTACTTGCTGTAGCCTTAACAGTCGCGGAAAAGTGTCAGAATTATGGGGATGGACAGGTATATCCCCAAGAGTCTAGCCCAACATGGAGTCACTCGCTGCATATTAGCAAAGCTCAGAGTAAGTAAGAACTTTTTTATCTTTTTATTGCTCACATGTGTAAGTTTGAGTTTCATAGACATTACAATTGCTATATTAGTGGCTAATATTTAGCCATGAAAATAAAGTATATATCAATGACTACGTTTGTTTTCGAATGTGTAGATTATTTTATTGATTAAAGTAAAAATTCTACTTAGTGATACTTTTTGACAGAACTAGCTAGCCAGTTATTTTTTTAACTTGTGTCCTCAAATATTATGGTAGGCCTATCTATAAAATAGTAATGGGCCTAGAGTGGGCGATCTTTTACTTTCCCGCGTTAAATTATTTTCGTGCATATTTCAACTTGGGGGGCTACTGCGAGTAACAAAATACCAATGTCAAAGTCCAGAAGTGAACTAGTTGACAAAGTGACCAGCTTAAATTGGTACCCCTATTCTATGTTGACGAAGTGACCATATTTTAAAAGGCTGATTAAAAGGTTGATTTACAAAGTAACTACAAATGGATTTATAGCTAATAGTTCTTATTAACAAGTATAATTAATCTTTCTTTTATTTAAATCGCATCATGCATGCAGCTTTGATTTTGTGTGCAATATTTGACTTAGTGGCCATAGATAGGTAAATTGGTTGCAGAGTAATTATTTCTAGAAAATGTCAAGATATCATCTGTTCCTAATTCTTTTCTTTGCATTTTGGTCTATATCATTTTGTTTAGCTTGAATATTGAACTCAAGTCTTTTAATTTTAATCATCTTTCACTTTAGGGCTTTTTTGTTTCTGAAGTTTTTCATCAAATTTATTAAAAGTGAGTGAGTTACTCAGGTTTGAATTATTTAATGCATATGTGTGCAATAGTTGGCCAATTTTACGACTTACCCGAGTCAGCCACCAAATCAGTTGGCTGGATTGGCCAACTTGGCCACCTGTTGCGCACATATGCCAATGTATGTCGCAAAATTGTCAATAAAAGTTGCAAAATCAGCAATGTAAGTCACAAAATTGGTGAAAAAATGGGGGGGGGTAAGTCACAAAAACGAGAGGGTTAGTTGCAAAAATGGGGGGGTTAGTTGCAAAAATGGGGGGTGTTAGTTGCAAAAACAGGGGGGGTAAGTCGCAAAAATGGGGGGGGGGTAAGTTGCAAAAACAAGGGGGTAAGTCACAAAAACAGGGGGGTTAGTTGCAAAAACAGGGGGTAAGTCGCAAAAATGAGGGGGTAATTTGCAAAAATGAGGGGGTAAGTTGCAAAAATGAGGGGGTAAGTCGCAAAAATGGGGGGGTAAGTTGCAAAAATGAAGGGGTACATAGCAAAATATGTAGAATATGTAGAAGAATTGGGAAGATTCAGGCAGAAGTGGTTTGTGGGACCTTTTTTTTGGTCCTTTGAACTTTGACCCAAACTAAGTTGCAAATTTTTGTTCAACTAAGTTGCACTGGCCAACCAAATTTTTCAAGTTGCGCACATATGATATAATGAAAGGAAGTTGATAAAGTAACCATACATAGTTTTAGATAGCCTTAATGGCTTGTTGGCAAAGTGACCAATTTTGGAATTTGATTGATAAAATGTCCAGTTGACAAAATGGCAAGGATCCTATCAACTGACTAGGATCCATAGGCCCAGTACTAAAAATCATAACTTAGAATACAATTTAATAATGACATGTAATTCTTTTTAGAGTTCACAAATTTGTTTAGCTTGGTATAATATTAGGGATTGGTTTTAATAGTTTTAAGTTAGGGTTAGACAAGTCTTTACTCTTTGCTTAGGTCTTTTTGAGCAATCTAACATTTTTGGATTAGGAATTAACTATACCTAGTTAATATTCAAGCAAAATCAATGTTTTTTATGTAATTATAGATATGTCTACTAATGGATTCTTGATATTTCCTGGTGTAAATCAGAATATATAATATTCCAATGCATGTTAAGTATACATTGTTTTCTCCAACAAATTTTAGGCTCCAGAGCAAATAATAAAAGCTCTGAAGTATACCATTGTCTATCTACACTGTTTGTATAAAAAAGTTACATGTATTTGGCCAACAAAAGCATTATATCTGATAAATATCCCAATATTTTATGTAATTTATTGAGCTAGGACAGAAATGTAACCTTTCTACTTTTAGTATGTAGTTGCTTTCTTTTTTGTTTTTTTTTCATATAATATTCAATTCCTATCAGCTCACTTATTTACAATTTTTTTTATTTTTAGTATCCAAGCCCGCGCCAGCATTTACTGGCACAGCTGTCATCAATCGCCAGATGAAAGAGATCAAACTATCCGACTACAAAAGCAAATATCTTGTCTTCTTTTTCTATCCATTGGATTTCACATTCGTCTGTCCAACTGAAATAATTGCATTCAGCGATCGTATTGGCGATTTTCGCAAGATTAACACGGAAGTTGTGGCTGCCTCTGTTGACAGTCCGTTCACTCATCTGGCGTGGCTGAAAACTCCTCGCGACAAAGGCGGCCTTGGTGATCTGCAGATTCCTCTGCTATCCGATCTGACTCATCAGGTACGCTCCAGCTCGGATTTGAGGGTTGCTTCGACCCCTGATCCTCCAGACGGGTGTCTGCCCTGTCCGCTGATTCTTCAGAGGGGTGTCTACCCTCTCCTCTGATTCTTCAGAGGGGGTGTCTACCCTCTCCCCTGATTCTTCAGAGGGGTGTCTACCCTCTCTCCTGATCCTCCAGACGGGTGTCTACCCTCTCTCCTGATTCTTCAGGAGGGTGCCTACCCTGTCCCCTGATTCTTCAGAGGGGGTGTCTACCCTGTCCCCTGATTCTTCAGAGGGGGTGTCTACCCTGTCCCCTGATTCTTCAGAGGGGTGTCTACCCTGTCCCCTGATTTTTCAGAGGGGGTGTCTATCCTCTCCCCTGATTCTTCAGAGGGGGGTGTCTACCCTCTCCCCTGATTCTTCAGAGGGTGTGTCTACCCTTTCCTCTGATTCTTCAGAGGGGGTGTTTACCCTCTCCTCTGATTGTTCAGAGGGGGTGTCTACCCTCTCCCCTGGTTCTTCAGAGGGGGTGTCTACCCTCTCCCCTGATTCTTCAGGGGGTGTGTCTACCCTCTCACCTGATTCTTCAGGGGGTGTGTCTACCCTCTCCCCTGATTCTTCGGAGGGTGTGTCTACCCTCTCCCCTGATTCTTCAGAGGGGGGGTGTCTACCCTCTCCCCTGATTCTTCAGGGGGTGTGTCTTCCCTCCCCTGATTCTTCAGAGAGGGTGTCTACCCTCTCCCCTGATTCTTCAGAGGGGGGTGTCTACCCTCTCTCCTGATTCTTCAGAGGGTGTGTCTACCCTCTCCCCTGATTTTTCAGAGGGGTTGTCTACCCTCTCCCCTGATTCTTCAGAGGGGGTGTCTACCCTCTCCCCTGATTCGTCAGAGGGTGTGTCTACCCTCTCCCCTGATTCTTCAGAGGGGGTGTCTACCCTCTCCCCTGATTCGTCAGAGGGTGTGTCTACCCTGTCCCCTGATTCTTCAGAGGGTGTGTCTACCCTCTCCCCTGATTCTTCAGAGGGTGTGTCTACCCTCTCCCCTGATTCTTCGGGGAGTGGTGTCTACCCTCTCCCCTGATCCTTAAAAGGGGGTGTCTACCGGATATTTAAAACTAGGGTCAGATTCAAAAGAAAATTAAATTGTTAAAACTGTTTTTTCCTCTAGATTTGTAGGCACCTATTTTTTAATATTATTAATTAACAGTTTTTGCGTTTAAACTTTTTTTCCGAAACCAAAATCATCGGAGTGGAAATTTTTGGTATTTTGCTGTATAATTAGTTTCGCTAGGATGAACAAAAACTATATTATAATTTAGTTGCCATGTTCGTACAACCTACTGCCAGTAGCCAGTATGAGTATTAAGCTTGCAAATTTTCCAATTTCTTAAACAAAGATCTCCAAAGACTACGGCGTCTATCTGGAATCGGCCGGTCACAGTCTCCGCGGCCTCTTCATCATCGACGACAAAGGCGTGCTCCGTCAGATCACCATGAACGACCTGCCAGTTGGCCGATCGGTCGACGAGACCCTCCGCCTGGTTCAGGCGTTCCAGTACACCGACAAGCACGGCGAAGTTTGCCCGGCCGGCTGGCGACCCGGCGCCGCCACCATCATTCCGGATCCGGAGAAGAAAGAGGAGTACTTCCGCAAAACGCATGGTAGCGATGCGAAAACCGATCTGTGAAGTTACTTTTAGCTTCAGCTCTGTCATCTTTTCCTATTGGGTCTTCAAATTATTGTTCAATGAGGTATAACAAACAGCAAAAGTTAAATTCATTTCATTCAGTCTAGGTTCGTACTTATTTGTGTATGTTTTTTTCTTTTTTTGCCAGCTACTAAGAGTAGTTATTACGCGTGTGCTTTTTGTTTGGTATCAGTTTATTTCACTCATTAATATTTTGTGTTTTTTGGCTGGTTCCTGTCTGTCTCTATGTCTCAATTTTGCATTGTTGTGTTTCAATATAAAAAACGCCAGTTGCGTTTTTTTTGGTTTCCGGTAAATCTTGTTTTCATTATTCTTTCTGTTTACTGTTAGTAGTATCGAATGCATTCTATGTTTTTTTCTTCTTTCAATTACATTGACTGGTTGTGTTTTGTTGAGCATTGTGGTTAAAATATTTGCAAACATGCGGCTTGTTGATGGTGAAATATAAAATAAGCAAGCTTGAAATTTGAGTCCTAGTTAAAATGTTTTATTGAGGAAAACGATTCGAAAATTAAGTTTCATAGAAATATATTTTGTTCGCACATTGTTTCATTACCAATTTTACAATTATCAAGCAACGGATGGAACTAAGTAACTGCGACATAAGTGGGAGCAAATTTCTAATAAAAACATTTCTGCTTTCGCGGATTTTGTTAATTTTGAAAAAAAAATTGTTTAAGTTCGTCTGATTACATGTAGTTTTATTTGGCACCAAAAAATCGAGACAGCTAAACGAGCGCTGCCATTCTTAATTTCCTCAAAAAAGCACAAAAAGCTTTGACCTTAGTCCATCTTTTTTTCTGTCTGTCTGTCTGTCTTCTTTCGTTATAAAAATCTTAACTGTCACTTGATTGTTTAGTTCATGTAATAACGTGGAAATTTCGCACGTAAGTACGCTCGTAATTTACAGACACATTTTTACTCGATATTTTAGTACGCTTGATCTCTGTTACGCACCTGATATATCTATAAAAAATATTGAGTTCTGCAATTTAAATATTCCAGACTTTTTTAAAGAGCAAACCTGTGCAGAGGAGCAGAGCAAACTGAAACAAATGCAGTATCGAGTACAAAAATGAAAAAAAACGATTGATTGGGAGACAGCTCTTTGAAAGGCTTAAAAGCACTTCACAGTGCTTTATGAATAACTTTAAACGCAATGCATTACTATACCCAGAATGATAAAAAATAATGTACGATACATGTACTTCTAAATACTGGACAGGTGCACACTTACTTGAGAAAAACTTACCCGCAGCAACCAGGAGCAAATTATTCAGATGAAACCACGTAATGTTGGAGTTACATGCGTACATAAGGTACCGCTTTCTCCACCTACCGTGATCTTCGCACAGTCTGTAGTAACCGCGAAGTTCTTCGCAGGGCACGGCAGAGTAGGCTAAGCCGCTACTCGTCCCAGTCTCATTGTTGCTGCCCAGAACGCAGAGCCCAACTCTGCCAATGCCGATCTTATTGTCGCTTAGCATGGCCGCGGCCAATGCCGCATGCTCGAAGACTGTCGCCGGTGCACCGTCGTACCAGGCCCAGTAGGCGGACAGCTTGACAACGGCGCCGACGTAAGCTAGGAATGGAGGATGGAAGCTGGCGACGGCATCCGCAATGGCTGCGTAGTACTGCAGCGATGAAACGTCTTGAGCTGCTAGCGGATGCACCAGACTGAAGTTGCACAGCTGCCAGAGTTCGACCAGGCCCGAGATTGGTTGAGATCTTTCGACTACGGATAGGGAGCCGTTGATGGCTGGGAAACATGGAATGGTGGAATGTCGCTGAAGTCATGCAGTTATATGAATTGTCTTGCTTGAAATACTGAAAAGTGCTAAGGAAAGTGCTGTATGTATTTAGGCCGATTCTACTTTTGAGCCAGTGGGAGAGAAAACTGAGCGAGCCCTATCGACTGATTTTTTTTAGACACTCAGTGTTTCGATAAGATGTACATGTACAGCTTAAGTGACAGCCACCGCTACCTGCGCGTCACATCCGAAGAGATGAGTAAAGCTGGATGGAGGCAATAAGTGGTTGAGTGTCTTGCTCAAACTACAGCGGATTATGTCTTCGAGAGTAGCGGCTTATGATCTTTAGTGTGATAGCCTATCACTCATAGCCTATAAATATTATCTTCGTGCAAAAGTGTCGAACTTCAAGGATTGAGTGAGCCTTGTAAATCTTACAAGTGAATTGTGGTTTCTTCAACGGAGCTTCTCGCAGCATTGTAGGCAAACAAAAAAAGTTGCGAACAAACTCACTAGCGCACAGGGCAAAGCGGATCCCGCCACCTGGTGGACAAGGGCACGCCAGCCAGCGGCCCATGTGGTCCACGCAGGCGCAATAGCCGCCGGTTTCGTCAGAGGCAGAGCCGCTCGACAGCCACGGTGGCTGCGGTGACACCGGCGAGTCGGCGTCTTCAACTGGCCAGCCGCCGTCGTAGTGCCAGACCCGCTGACTGGCGTTGAACTCGACTGGATTAATTTGCTCGACGGGTAGGATGAAGCGGAGGCTGGGGTGAGAGAGTGGGAGGATATTTCTCAAAATTTACCAAGTTTAATTTACAAATGTTCGCGTACGTGTACACGAACAATGTTCGTGTACAAGCTGCACAATCCGACATTCCCTGCACCATCCTATACGCACTGCAACATCATTCACGCACTGCACCATCATTCACGCACTGCACCATCCTACACGCACTGCATCATTCTACACGCACTACACCATCCTTCACGCACTGTACCATCCTTCTGTAGCGTATGAATTCTAGAAATTTCGATAATATTCCAAATAAGGTAAATTAAATTCCTCCCAATTCTAGAAAATTCCAGAAGCTTCTAATTAATTATAATTATAATAATCCTGTACGCATTAATGCTCAACAAATAATTAATTACATTAATTTTAATTACCTTTCTCTCTGCGCTGTTTCTAAGCGGTATAAATCATTTAATTTTGTTATAATGCCCACGAAGATTCTAGAATGTTCCGGTAATCCCAAATGTGTTGTATAAATATACTGTAACTGATTCATAATTACTCAAGCTTTCTTCCCGTACTAATTCGCTAAATAAAACAAGTAACCACCGCGCTCTTCGCCTCATTAATTCAACTGCACTCCTCTACAACTGGTCCGGTGAGGCGCCGAAGCCCCGTCAGGGGCAGGACAACAAACAA
The DNA here is from genome assembly GCA_950096795.1 of Macrostomum cliftonense. Lineage (NCBI taxonomy): Eukaryota > Metazoa > Platyhelminthes > Macrostomidae > Macrostomum > Macrostomum cliftonense. The sequence continues at coordinate 2,693,508 of CATNEM010000149.1, forward strand.
ACATGTAAAAATATCGCCTGAACTTTTGCCTGTCATCATCACCGTCATCAGCATCGCCATGGATCATCGCCTACATCACCAGAGAAGCACCATCAGCACATTGCATGTACCATCGTTAACAACGCCTCACAATCCACTTAGCAATCATCCGATTCCGCAGCAACTCCACAGCAACGCAGGACTCCTTCGACGACCAATCAACCACGCCAACACGGGCTAACAAAGGCCTATCGACTGAGCTTCCTGCACCGATCCAGCATCTCCAAGAGCCTTCAACCGAAGCAGTTCCGACCAACATCACCGGGGAGTCACCATTTCAAAGGCCTTACACGAGGTCAGCCGACAAACCGATGATCGTCCCGGTCACACCGTCGCATCACATCTGCAGTTTCCGGTCCATCTCATGCGCTCCCTTTGTGCTGCCCAGCCGCAGAGCGACTGCCCGCCGTTCATCCCCCGCCGTAGTCCAGGGAGTCGTCTGTCTGCAACTCAGCAACTTCCGTAGGTCGCGCCAGCCCCAGCGCCATTCCGCCATTCTGGAGCAACGCAGGAGGACGCACAAGTGGACCAGCCGCCGTTCCATTCGACACATCTACCGCGAAGCGACATCACCACATTCAGCCAGCAATCATCACCACGAAACCATCAACATCGACATCCGTCGTCTCGTGCGCTTCGCCTGGTACCCTCGGCCGCAGAGCGACAACCCGCATTTCTCCGGTGCACCTCATCCAGGGTGTCGTCTGTCTGCATCCGGCAGCACCCAGTTTGGTCCCACGTCCGACAATTCGCCAACCAGGAGACCAGTCGAGGACACGAGTGGATCGATCGTCATCACACCAGACTCCATCGCCGAATCCATTCGAATTGACAGTAACTTATCCTAAGTACCGCATTTCATCGCATATTTTTAAACTAAAGATACTGTACTTTTCCATAGGGACTCCGTCTTCCGCAGGGGGGACTGTTGTAGTGACCTTCGAGAAATTTCTATTCGTATGTTTTCTAGAAAGTTCTGTGTCTGAAACAATTAGTCATTTACTGCATTTCAACATATTTAATAATTAACAAGTATTCTCAGTCTGTGAGTAAACCTAGCGATAAATAAGTAGCTGTATTATCTTAACAATCATGTTGTTATAATGCATTATATATTTCTAGAACTTTCCGGAAGATCATCTCAACACTATAAATATACAGAAGCTCAACTGGAATCTCTTCACGAGTTCTTTTTCTAGATTCCAATAACATTCTTCTGTAAACAGTTGAACCACCGCCTTGCTCTCGCCTCATTACTGAAAAACCCCTCTACACTTCCATCCTTCACGCACTGCATCATCCTTCACGCACTGCACCATCCTACACGCACTGCATCATTCTACACGCACTGCATCATCCTACGCGCACTGCATCATCCAACACGCACTGCATCATTCTACACGCACTGCACCATCCTACACGCACTGCATCATCCTACACGCACTGCATCATTCTACACGCACTGCACCATCCTACACGCACTGCATCATCCTTCACGCACTGCATCATCCTACACGCACTGCACCATCCAACACGCACTGTACCATCCTTCCATCCTTCACGCACTGCATCATCCTTCACGCACTGCACCATCCTACACGCACTGCATCATTCTACACGCACTGCATCACCCTACGCGCACTGCATCATCCAACACGCACTGCATCATCCTACACGCACTGCACCATCCTACACGCACTACATCATCCTTCACGCACTGCATCATCCTACACGCACTGCACCATCCTACACGCACTGCATCATCCTACACGCACTGCACCATCCTACACGCACCGGGGGCGAGTGGCTCGGTGGTCTAGCGCGTCTGCCTTGTGTGCCACTGGTCCAGGTTCGACCCCGCGTTGTAGGTTGGCTATTTCCCCTAGCGCGGTTTCGTGTGCAGGGTCACATCAATTTGGGGCCTTGTGCACGAATTGGTTGGGCTATGGGCCAGTTGTGCAATTTACGCCCATGAGGGCAGCCCCCAAGGCATAGAGAGTGTACATTGCTGGAACTGCCGCTTGTACACCCTATGCGAGAGCGTGCCTGGATGCCGGCCTGTGTGTGTGCCTATGCCTGTATACCGTATTTAGTGTGACTGAACGCGCTTCAGGAGTCAGCGCAATGGACAGTCATGCCCAGTCGCTGGTTGTGGGACGATGTCGCTTTAAGCGTCAAAGTGCCTGCAGCCCTCCTGCAGATTTAGCTTTTTATCCTACACGCACTGCATCATCCTACACACACTGCACCATCCTACACCATTTAGTTCCCTATCCTACACGAACTGAAGATTTTGAAACCCACCTCTGCGGCAGTTCATGCCGGATGCTGTCGATAGCAGAGAGCAGATGGCCTATTGAGCCGTTAAATCCCAGTCGGCAGTCGTCCGTGGCGAACTGGCGTCGCGTAGTCGAGTTGAAGCCGCTTTTGCCAACCCTCTCGAAGCGGGCGCACGAGTTGACAGGCGGTCCGAAGCAGCGTCGGACGTTGGTGTAAGCCAGACAGTCCGGCAGCAGAAGTGACTGCATAGGTCTCCAGTCGCTTTCACCGCTGCACAGAAATTGAATGTCGCTTCGCCAGCCGGAGTCGGTGAGAAAAGCGAAACCTGACGGTTCTAAAGTGACGCGGAGTGTCTCACCGACGTTGACCTTCGAATTCGGGTTCAACGTGGCCTCCTGAGGTAGCTTGTGCATGCTCAAAGGAGCGGCGCAGTTAAACTGGTCGAGTTCCTCCACGCCGCATCTCGCTGCAAAGTTACATTTGCTCGCAATTATGTCCTCCAAATAGAATCTTCCTCAATTATTTCTGTAGGAGCGGAGGTCTCTAATACGAGCGTAGTTGAATAAACTATCAGAAGGTATAAACTAAAATTAGCGAGGTAACAACTGCAGACTTTCAGCTCACCATTGGCGCTAAGCAGGGGCAGCCAGAGCAGACTTGCAACTAGTAGAAGAGGAACAACGAATGCCGCTACTTTCATTTGTCCCGCACTGCTAACACGATGATGGAAAAGCTCTCTAAAATTTCAGACTTAGAGAGAACAGGAAACGTTCTATAAATAAGCTGGCGTCGAACAGATGGGGTTGCATGGATCGTTTGCAAGTTGCTTCCGCTAGTTGGTTTCCTCCTATTCACGAAACAAAAAACTTCTACTCACCATAGCACCTTCAACTGAGAGCAAAACTCTCTATATATATTTTTTAAATAAAGAAAGCTGCTGATGAACGGCAAAATGTTTAGCGCGTGCGGAATTTAATAGAGTTCTGAATAAAAAAAACGAAGTGCAAACGTTGCCAAACAATGAACTGGTGAAACAATCGAACTTGATGGAACTCATCTTTTTCAAAGCAAAGTCAAAAATCTCTTTTTTTACTATACGCACGGCAAAATAAAAGCATGATATAAAAACTGCGGTTACCCTTGGAGTTGGCTGATACATTATGGGGAAAATGTAAATAAACGCGGCTTCATTATTTGTATCATTTCCATCTGAAAAAAAATATATAGATTTTCTGCGTAGCAATCACGTTTTCAATCGAACGATGATGCATGCAAAACCATCTTTTTTTCTATTATTATCGGTTTCTATCTGGGAAAAATATGGCAAACATCGTTAGGAAGAAAGTTTTAGATGCGATAGATTCGTGATTATCGTGACGAATCTGTTATATTTTACGGATTTAATTTTTTGATAGCCATTTTTCAATATAAAAAAGTTTACAAAATAAACAAAATTTATTTTTAAAAAAATGCGCTACGATTTGCACTTTTTTAGTCGGCCTTGTTGTCTCTTTCTCAAGGAAAATTAAAAAAATGTGTATTAAATATGGAAAGCCAGATGTTGTCTACCAATTGTGACTCTTTTCTGTTACATGTGTAAACATCTGTACTTGTCTGCTAATTTTAGGAGTTGCAAGGCCATACTCCAAGTCAGCAAAAATACAGATAACAACGGGGCACGTTCGGAGCTAGGCCGGTTACCCCTTTTATATAATATCCAAAGGAGAAGCTTACAGTTATTGGGCTTCTGTAGCGAAGCGTCCAGATTCTATAATAGCTAAATTGATGGCGGACCCAGAATACCCAGTGATGTTGGCCTCAAATCCAAATTCAGCAGCAAAGTAATGCAAAACTGCAATGTAACTAGCATTCCGAAGGCGCTCAAAACACATAGAACCAATTTTGATTCCGAGTTCAGAAGGCATTGGGCACAGAAAATCGAAAATTCTTCCAAATTGAGTCACTAGTCTCCCGAAAAGTACATTAAGAATATTAGAAATCCACAGTACAGACGAACTCTGGCATCATTTAGATTGGGAAATCACAAACTTGCCTGTGAAACGCTGCGAAAAGCTAGGCCAAAAATTCCTTATGAAAACAGATTGTGCCCCAAGTGTAAAACAGAATTGGAAAATGAAATCCACTCTCTGTTCCAAATGTCCATGGGTTCAGTATCGAGTAGCCCGAGAAGATTTTGTCACAATTGTGTCAAGTAAAGTAGCAAAAATTCAGTTTTTAACAGATGAAGACCAGTCATTTTATTTTATGACACAGGAAGACGTCAAAGTAGCAGAACTAGCATTAGTAATAATAATATTATTATTAGCTCGTATTATTGCCTTTCAAGTGACACACGTCTTGTGTAATTCGGACTCCATACGCAAGATATATATATTATGCACTAAATTAATTTATTTAAAGGAATCGTAGGATTCTCTCGCACCGCTTCGACAACAAGTCAACCGTTTAATTTCTGAAAACGTAAACAACGCTCCGTCAACGGCCAGTCCTGGCAGTGAAGTCCAAAAGTGCAAATTTGGCACTAAATCGGGACCGGACTGCTGTCTAACAAACTTGTTTATTAACACACCAGCCACCAGGTAGATTATCACCAGACAGAAGAAGACGATTAATAGTACATCTCCAACACTGATACCTCCGGCACTGGAGTTGCCGTTGGTTGTCGGACAAGCATGCCGGCTTTTTAAATCAAGGGTCAGCTGAGTACCCACGGCGCCCCGAGTAGTCACTGTAGAGTCGGTAGAGTCTGCGGTTGTGTCAAGATATAGCTTTTGAATTACACATGCACAGTAGATGTACAGCTAAGATTGCATAAATTGAGACAAAAAGCCTAAAAATATTAAATGAGGTTTTAACCCAATTAGGCCTCACTGTAGAACACAGAAAGTGAAGAATAAATTTTAAAAGAATTATTAAACTCGAGAATTTAAAGGATCTAGACAACATTCGAATTTTAGACAAACAGATAGATATAGAGATAGATAGACAGACAGACAGACAGACAGACAGACAGACGGACGGACAGACAGAGAGACAGACAGAGACAGACAGACACACAGACGCAAAGACAGACAGACAGACAGACAGACAATGAATAGATGAAAATTACTGCAAATTCAGTTCGTAAAGCTTTTACCTGGATCGCACAACAGATTAACAGTGGTTGTTTGCGACATGTCGCTACTGACATAGCGAATGTACAACTGACCCGTTGACGGATTGCTGCCGAACTGGGCAGAAGTCTGGGATCCGAACTCCTTGTACGTCTGAAATGTAGGGAAAATATTGGGAGGCTCAAATGGACATAAATTTCTTGAGTTTTCTACGCCATATTCGTCCAAAATCTGCCTATCTGACAATAGGAACGTATCTTCCTTAACAATACAGTATACGAGTGTAGATGACTGTAAAACATAAAATGTATAAAAATTAAGTGATTTGACATTAAAACTGAGTCTCTACAATATACTGTTATTATAAATACGCCGCTTGCATTCATAGCTTTTTTGCTGTAGATCGTTGAGCCTTAAGAGACCTTAGTTCAAATAGATATGTGCTCATGCAGCAATACCTATGCCTAAACCTATGTATGCACTCTTCATCCTACGAGTAGCGCCTCAGCGCATTTGAGCTTCTTAGCTTCTCAGCGCAGACTGCTCCAGCAGAAAATGCCGGCGTCTTTGATCCATTATCCCCAATGATGCCATCTCTTCTATCAAGCTGGGGGAGCTATCAAAGAGTATTGAGCACCGTAATTCTATTTGGAAGCTACTAAAAAATTCAAATGTTATGCTCAATATGCACATCCATAGCCAATAACGTATAGGGAATGCAATCCCGGAATTCCGGGAATCGGGTTTCCCGGGAATTGACGAAAAACTTCCCGGGATTACAAAAGTGGCTATTTACCGGGATCATGATTGCCCGGGATTGTGTTTTACCCGGGATTTGGATCCCGGGAATGTTTCTCGACTTTCTCTGTGAAAGTTTGAAGCAAGAATTGAAGAAAAATGCAGAAAAGTTCTTATTATTCTCAAGTTTGTAAGTTCGTAATCTTAACTCGTTATTAATGGCGTTATTTATATTACGCTCGTACAATAATCATTTGATCAAATGAATTCAATCATTCATATATATTTTTTGAGTGTTTTAAAGTCCTCTCGTCACTCGTCAGAGCTCGTGTCGCTCCTCGTCTCCTCCTCTATTTGACTTCGTTTAAATTTTTTGTTACAAAATTAATCGATAGTCGATAAGTGACGAATGACGATGACTCAATAGAGTCTATTGACTCAACTCGATACATACAAGTTGTTGTGGTGTGTTGTCGTGAGTAGAACTTTTGAGTAGCTGCATGGTAGCATTGTTTTCTTATCAATATCCTTGTTTTTCTACTGCTACTGGAGTGTTGTTTTTGACTTTTAAGTGTTGTAATTAGGCCAAATTGTGTGGTTTTGTTGGAAAAATTTCAGGGACAAAATTAGTGCCTTGAAGATGGGCAAAATCGTGGGCTTTACAAGTCACAGAATCACGGTATAATTCCCGGGATTTAAAATATACAGGATTCCCGAATTTTTTCGAGTGAAATTCTCGAAATAAAGAATATAGAAAATTTTGACAATCCTGGGATAGTCAAGAGGTCGGGAAATTGCAATCCCCACTCACGTATATAATGATTAGCTTCTCCTGGCACACTGCGGCATCAGGCCTATCGGGGCCGCATTGGAAGGCCAAGCACGGATTGAACTGATAAGTGTACCCGTCTGGCGCTTCGTAATTAAACGCCGGTCCAGGCGTGGACTGCAAAGGTGACAAATCGATAATTTGACCATTGGTAAGTCGGCACGAACAGCTGCTGAGCCTCTCGGCGCAATAAACTGTTCCAGCAGACAGTGCCGGCGTCTTTGATCTGACGATGCTAGCCAAAGTAAGCGATAACAGAGCTAACAGCTCCGCCAAAGTTAGAGTGCGTCCAAAAATCTTGCGCATAACCAAGTGGTATAATTTCCACTACTTACATGTACAATAATTTGGACAATATCTAGCAAGTTAAACAAATTTTTGAACAGAAATTTAATTAAACAGCCCATTCGCTCTCCGTTAACTTTATAGCTAAAAAATTTCAAATGCTGATAAGATGAGCTTGAGTGTCCCGTGGTGCACGCATTTTAAGCACTAAAATGTTCATTTCCTCTAGAAGTTGTTGCAGGTACTCTTTATCTGAAAAAAATTCTTTAGCACCGTTCATAGACTGATCTGGTCAAAGCCAGTCCAGCAATGTCCAGTTAACCCCCTGGGATGAAAAAAATAATTATACTTACTGATATTAACTCGTTAATCATTACATAACATTTCCTATTCAATTTGATCCCACGAGCAATCAATTTAGTCCTAAATGGAGAGATAGTGCACGGCTTGCAATTGCAACAACGCCAAGGACCACGAGTGCGCGTAGCGCACGTGTGCCTATGGCGTTGTTGTACGCGCAAGCCGCGCTTCTATCACATTGTCATTTGGTCTAGCCAACAATAAAGAGAAGTCATCAGCGCAGACAATTTTCGCACAAACCAACCGAAGCCTATGTACAAGGGTCATCATAAATTCAAACCTACAGGGAATGGCACACTGAACAGAACAGAGGAAGCCAACAGATCATCATGCTGATTCGTTTGTTCTGAACGTGAAAAAATTCAGAGAATAGAAATCAGATATGTTCCGCGTCCTTGAGGCAGTTCCTCTTCTTCACTGGCTGAGCTTGTGCCGCTTTCCGAATCGCTCATCATTCAGACAGCTAAGTCTAGTTCGCATCACTTAAACTCCTCCTACGCCAAGAAAGCTCATTTAATGGGCTCTTTCTGAGCCGGGAAAGTGATCGTCTATGGTTTACTTCTTGCGTGGAATGCTAAAAATATATTTAATGGTCCTCAAAACGAGGACCATTATACGTTTAATGGTCCTCGTTTTGAGGACCATTAAGTATATTTTTAGAACAAATATCAGGCGAACAGGCGAATAAACTTTGCAATAAACTTAGCAACAGGCAATAGCAATAAATAATAAACTGTGGACATGAATAGTGCAATTAGCAGGCAATCACACAGGACAAACAATTGAGCAAACAATTGAGTAGTCAATACGCACTCACATTTTGCGCAGTAATAATAATACTTTTTGTCACTTAAACATGATGGTTACCTTTCCACTCTCAACTTCCACACTTTTCACTCCGTGCTGAATGGTAGACTTGGTAGCCTCCGTGCTGAAGGGCACTTCACCTGGCAGACTTGCTTCAACGCTAGAGGACGACAAACAGCCTTGCCCTTGCACGACCGCTGAAACGAGCCGCGTTGTCGTGCTGGAGAGTCCAATGTACCGCTCCAAGGCGGCAGACGTGTGCCCTGTGACTCGACCGATTTCAGGCCGCTCTAGACCTGCGTCTCGCAGAGCCGTTGCGCACGTCTTCCGCATTGTCTGGTTTGTGTAGCGGCCTCTGCAGCTTCATCCAGAACTCATCCAGCAGGCCAAAATTCAATTCTTCATCCATTCTCTGCTTTCTTATTAGCCGAAAAAATGAAAGTGAAGATTCTGCGGGCTTCACAGTCACTCATACTCTACAGCGAGGGTGCGGACAGTTGAATGTCTATGGCATGAAGTATGGATTCTTGGCGTAGTCGAAGATTAAATATTATAAATACCTCAGAATTCGCTGTCTGTGGCAGAAAGCCCTCAGCCACATTTAATGGTCCTCGGCTCGCTTCGCTCGCCTCGGGACCATTAAATGCAGCTTTGGGCTTTCTGACCCCAGAAAGCGAATTCTGAGGACTTTATCTTATACAGAATATGGTTTGGACTGAGACAGATCGGCCTATAATGGTTTGTGCGAAATCGAGTGCCCCCAGGATTAAATTGAATGGAACGAAACGGCAGTTTTGGCCATAGAACCCCAGAGTCTCTCTGACTTCGAGTGTCTCTTTCCCATTTAGGACTAAATTGATTGCTTGTAGGATCAAATTGAATTGGAAATGTTATATATTCATGGAATTCATAGATAATAACCATAGATTATAGCTAGAAACCTACAATTTCATTTGCTAAACAACCAGTTAACCAACATATAATCGCTGAATTCTACGAGTGTATAATAAATAAACTAAAGTCAGATCAGAACCAATTTTTCAAATTTTCAAATAAAACTTAATTAAAATAACAAGCAATGTTTTTCGCTGAATTGCGACAAAAACAAGACTTTTAATTGTTGAAAGATTAGAAAAAAGTTTCAAACTTATTATTCATAACGATAAAACCAATAACAAGCTATATTTTAATGCTGAAGGTTCGATGTTTCGTACATGCACTATTAAAATTTAAAAAAATTGCCTGGCATAGATACAGTACACCGAAAGCCATCGAACAAAGATTAGCTTCATACAAGCAAAAGCTAGGAGATTTTCCACCGCCGATAATGAAATAAAATGTCCTTCAAAATGACTGAAGTTGATTCAAAACGCTGTTTAACCTTTCATAATTTCGATATTAATAATAATAATAGTGATATGTTACTTAAAAAAACAAAAAACACTAGACCATAATTTGATTAAATTATTGAACAGATATAATCTGCAAGTTGCTCACAAGAAGTCGAATGTTTATAGACACTTAAAGCTAGGTTAATTTACTTTATACTGCCTCCGATACCCACTAGAACTCTCTAATACTGCTTGACTATGCTTTTAATCAAAATTAAAAAATACATGTTGTCACGCATCAAAGAAAATCAGTGCTTACTACTGAAAAATGACCGAAAATTCAGTAGCAAGATCAGCGAAAAAATGAAAAAAAATCGATTACACTATAGGCAGTTTGAAGCAATAATAAAAAAGCAAAATTTAACCGATAGTTAAAGCAATGATTTTTTGGCAAACAAAAAGCTAATTTCTGTAAGCAAATCGGAGCAAGAATCAGTTACTGGCAATCGGTTTAATTTATTTTTCTTTACTATCTCTTTAAGTAATACACGCGTATGTATTGAAAGAGCAATAAAAACGAAATCAAACAGGAACAAAATCTTGGAAGAAAGCACCAGGACACATTGAAAAAAAGATCAAATAGATCAATTAGTCTCTACAGCAATTCATTATTTGACAAGTAGATATGACGCAAAAAGATCAATACAATTTAGCTTATAAAAATCAAATTTCCTGATTGGTTGCAGAGAAAATAGAGGACTTCCATGAATTATGCAGTAGTGAGAGCAAGATTTTACAACTGGTCAAATTCAGCAATGCACTGTCGTTCTAATTTAAAAAAAGCCCCCCCCACCAAGCTAAAATTCATTCAAACCGGCAAGACCATCATTCAGATGGCTGGGCGGCAAGCAGACAAACGGCGCCGTGTCATTCGACGGCATCTGGAAAGTGTGGACAATGCTGATGAAGGTTGTTACGGTGCCAATGGCGAAGCCCAACAAACCGAACAATATAATGAGCAGATTTTTGCCCAGATGGCCATAGTAACGACTCGAGCTAGCTTGACTCGGTGATGAAGAACGAGTGACGTCACTAGTTGAGTGATCAAGCCCGTCTGTCTCTGATATGAAATTGTTTATTTGACAGTTACTAAACAAAAATCAGTGATCAAGCATCGATAATAAAAAATATTTTTTAATAAAAATAAATACAAAACCTTGAAAAATGACTCAGCGAATACTAACCAATAAATGTATTTAAAAGGTTAATCTTAAATTGATCATTTACGCCTCAGTACGAAAAACCAGCAAAACTTAATATTTAAAAATAATTACATATCAAATACATACTACTTACTATGCAAATGTAGGTAGTAGCTAATATAATATGTCAATAGGAATGATCACTCACCAGCTGAATCGGCAGTAAACAGCAGCAAATCAATCACAGGCGGAAAGATCAAAGCCAGACAAGAGCTACTAAACGCGCCAATCAGTGCAATCATCAGGTCCAGATGCGGCACAACAACCGCAGCTCCAAACGTGAACAATACTAAGCCGATTCTAATACCAGCTTCGGCTAGTTTTTTACGCCAAGCTCCGGCTATTTTGTTGTTAGCCCAGCCAACAATGATCACAGCTGGCACGTAGAACTGCAAGCCGTAGGAGATGTACAGAGCGCCGGCAAACAGTGGCCTTATCAGCTGGTAGATCCACAACTTATCGTTGATTGTGTAGGTGATGGAGCCTTGCACGCTGTCGTTGAATTTCAAATAGCCGTAGAAGCCCACAGCTGTGTAGGAGCACATCACAATGGTCATGCCCAGCTGCAGCACCCCGGTGAGGCCGCCGAAATCTTCTGGCCGATGCATTCGCGATTCTATTGGCAGCACCAGGGAGATGCCTTCGAATGCGAAGATGATCAGGCCGAATGCTATGGGCCAGAGACTGGGCTCCTTCACCAACGAATAGTGCCTGTAGTCTGGGATATCCTGTACAGTGTTGAGGAGACGCAAGGTTAAGTGTTGATTTACACTTGCTAGTGGCTTGTAACTTATGATCAGAAGGCCGTGGGTACGAGCCCCAGCTCTGGGAGATACTTTGTGCCCTTGAGCAGGGCACTTAATCAGGGGAAAGGTGGCTCGGCGGTCAAGCGCGTCTGCCTTGTGTGCCACTGGTCCAGGTTCGACCCCGCGTTGTATTGAGTTATTTTTTCTGTATAGCGCGTGTTTTCGTGTACATGGCCACATTAATTTGGGGGCCTTGTGTACGAAATAGGTTGAAATAGGAAAATAGGGGGAATAGGTTGATTGGCTCTGGGTCAGTCGTGCAATTCACGCCCATGAGGGCGACCCCCCAGGCACAGAGTGTACATTCCTGGAAATGCCGCTTGTACACCCTGTGTGAGTTCGCGATTGAGTGCAATACTGGACAGTCTCTGCCCTGAATTACCGTTTCGCATCGTGTGTGTGAGTTTATGCCTGCACACCGTACTTATTGTGCCTGAATGTGCTTCAGGCGTCAGCGAAATGGGCAGCAATGCCTCCTCGCTGGTTGCGGGGCAATGACGCTTAAAAGAGGCAGGGTGCCCGCAGCCCTCCTGCGAGTATTATTATCATTATTAAGGCACTTAATCCCGCACTGCTTCAGTCCACCCAGCTGAGATCGAATAACCAGTTTGAGCTGGGTAAATTTAGGGTGGGTGTTGCAGCCCCTCCAGCCCGTCAGGACTGAGCAGCTGTACACAGCCTTCAGATGCGCCGCTGTGTCGTTGTCTGTACATCTGGTCGAAATGTGTCTAAATGTCGAAAACTACTCACCTGAACGCAATAGGCGAACACTACAATCAAACCGATTGCGGTCATCACATTGGCCAGCATGGAGAAGTAGCTCAATAAGCGCAGGTTTCTAACAAAAACGTACGGCAGCAGGCAGACCATCACTAACACCTTGTAGATGCTGACATCTAAATTGGTCACACCGGGCTGCAGGTTGCAATCAACTAGCTGGTGCAAATTGTCCGACACAAACAGGATGTACACGCAGCAGAAACCGATTTGCGTTATTAATAGCGACGCGTTAACGAATGACCTGTGATTGGGGAAACGGGAAGCTTGACTGACTGACTGACTGACTGACTGACTGACTGACTGACTGACTGACTGACTGACTGACTGCCAGGGTGAGTGTGTGGCTGACTGACTGACTGACTGACTGACTGACTGACTGCCAGGGTGAGTGTGTGGCTGACTGACTAACTAACTGACTGACTGACTGACTGACTGACTGACTGACTGACTGACTGACTGACTGACTGACTGACTGACTGACTGACTGACTGACTGACTGACTGACTGACTGACTGACTGACTGACTGACTGACTGACTGACTGACTGACTGACTGACTGACTGACTGACTGACTGACTGACTGACTGACTGACTGACTGACTGACTGACTGACTGACTGACTGACTGACTGACTGACTGACTGACTGACTGACTGACTGACTGACTGACTGACTGACTGACTGACTGACTGACTGACTGACTGACTATAGGTGGGTACATGAATGAGTCACTGGGTGAGTGACTGACTGACAGAATAATTGATTTAGCACTCACTTGAGAGTATTCGCGAGCTTCTCCCGCGCGGGAAATCTGTGCAAAGTTGCCTCGTACATGACTCGCGAATAGTCCAAATAATGCACTCGTTTTCTAAAATTAATAGGAACAAAGCAAACTGAGTATGATTTTGAATCAATCAAAAAAGAAATAAGTTAGAGTCGTAAAATTCAATCTCACATTTGGCGCAGACGCTGAGCAGACTGCACTAATAAGTGCATACAGTGCGTGGCAATACAACCAATAGCGAGAATTGTCAGTGGACCAAGCTGAAAAGTGAAAGTCAGACCAGTTTATTCGGCATATGCAAGAATCGCTGAACAAGCAGTCAACAGACAATTTTTTACTCACCAGAAAGCCCAAATTCTTAACAGCCACAGGCATCGCTAGAACTCCGGTACCCAAATTGCCTTTTAACACGTTCATTAAACTGGACATGTTGCTGAAAAAAGACGGTTTGGGTCATCGGATATGGTGAAGCAGAGTTCGAATAAACAAGGAATAAAAAAATGTACGCACGAATTTCTTGAATTGTCGAATCCATGCGGATCAGAGGCCTCCATGCTGTCCTCATTATTAATAGAAGGACTCATAGCTTCCGATGTATCGTCTTGATAGGCCCATTCTGGCCCGTTCTCGCTGTCCTCCGGCTGTGCTGCCAGCAGGGCTGAACGCTCGGACATTGCTAATCAAAGTCTAGCCCCAGCTAATTCTGATTGGTTGGCGCGTAGGAGTCTGGGGTTGTTTACTCACAGCTGAAAGAATGTACATTGGGGCGGGGGTAGTTAATTTTTGGTCGTATTATCGTCCGCTAATATACTCACGCCTAGTGTACGCTAATAAACAATAAAGTAGCTATTTTTAGAACGAGAAGCGTAATAGTAAGGAATTCCTCAATTAAAAAGTTAACCAATACTTTTTCAATATAGACTTTGTTTACTAGGTTAAAATACTATAATAAAAAATGAATCAATTTTTTGAAGACTTTGATCTAAAATTGAGTCGGCCTTTCAAAACAAACGCTAATAAATTGAATAACGTTTACAAGACACTTCATTAAAAAATAAATACTTCGATTTTACGTGAAAGGCATGAAGTTTATTTTTAATCTAGCCAATAAAAAGTACAGGTTTATCGCTTAAACTTGAACAGTAACAACATGAAACTTGCACTGTCAACTGAACATGGAAATGACCAGTTCCTACATAGCCGCATCTGAATAATTGGCCAAATGCAGCACCCTGTTTGGCTGGCACTGCAGCCGGCATAGAGGACAGCGGCCAGTCAGCTGCAGGCAGCGCACAATGCACGCCCAGCAGAACACGTGACCGCATAGGGCAATGACGCTGGCCTCTTGAACTCGATCGCAGCATAGCGGACAAATTCTATTTAATCTGCTATTGTTATGCAAATCTGTTTCCAACTGTTTATTCTCATTTGATGACGTCATTGAATCGTTAGAAGCGCTTGTAGCAGCGGCAGTGGCCATGGCCGAGGCCAATGCGCGCAATCGAAGTGCAGCCCGAGTAGCAAGACGCGCCAAGCTAAGCCAGCCAATCAAACGGTAGAGCGCTTCGGTCACGTGACCCAGGCCTGGCCGAGTCCGAAGATAATTAATACCTAAAAATCGCTTGCTCAACTGGTAATACGAGCCGTTGATGTAAAACAATGCACTATTGAGCTCGTAGGCACTAGTTGCTAGGGAGCTTAAATTGCTTAGCAACGCTAATCGACGCCTGCGCACCGGTTCAGACAGATCCGGGTCGGAGCGGCAACGCTGCTCCGCCCGACGGAGCAGCCAAAGCAGCAAGTCAGGGAACAGGCACTGCAGCAGGGCTAGGAATAAACGAGCCCGACTATTAGGAAGACGGCGCCGACTTTTGTCCACCTGATGGAATTTTGCGAAGCTGGTGAAGCATTATGACTTTCGTGACAGTACAGCACTATAGTTTTAATTGATTGTTAGAGCACTCTTATCACTAACCTGCACAATATTCACATACTCTTCGCCAAGAGTCTGCAAACAATGAGCAGTAGTCGCACCGTAGTACAATGCCTTGGACAGAACTTGACCAAGTGCCGACAGACTCGACCTACAAGCTGTGTAGCGCTCCAACCCTAATACGGCCAGTGCCAGTCTGTCTAGGTGCTCCGCTATCCTACTAATCCACAGTTCGTCCATACGATAGGCTCGGACCAGTTCAGCGTGACTCGGTAGTAAGCTAGCTGCGTCTTCAGACTGTGTTGATTGTACTTTAGCATCCATTGTTAAAGTTTTTGTTAGCCGAATATTAAATATACTGGAGTCAAAGATGAGTTAGTAAGATTAATAATTGTTTTAATACTTGTGCCAGGCCATAAATATTATTGATCGCATGTTTCTAAGAAAATTACTAAAATTGAACTCGTGCGCGAAATTTGTTTTATTACGGTAGATAGTTTTGTTTTAATACAGTACGGAAAATAAATTTTTGCGTTGATAACAAAATCTAAAAATTTAGTATAAATGCACGCAGTTTAGAGGAGAGCAAAACCAACCTTGTAAAACCCCGGACCCAGTGTCAAAACATCGAGCAAACAGTTAAGCTAAGATATTCGCGAGAGCAGACTCAAGTGTTAGTTATTCCTAGAGAAATCTTCAAGACGTTTTTCTAAGAAATAGGGCTGTCTAATAGAATTGCTTTGGGATTTTAAGAAAGGAAAAGAGTTCTAGAACAACTTTTATGACATCAGTGGTATAGAGATAACTACAGCAAACACCCTTACGACACTTATTAGGACATTGTGATAAAGAACTATTCTGCTTTGGCCGAAAAAATAAACTAAAAAGGATTGCAAAGGTCACAATTGTCCCTTTTAGCGCAAATCTGCCAGAGACATAAAAATGGATAAAATCATATTTGATAGGAAATATTCAACCGTTTGGAATAAAATAAACAGAATTATTCAGTGTATTTTAGCTAGTTCATCTCGAATGGCGGATTTACTGCAGATGAGGCGAACCGGACGCCCGCAGCCGCTTGAACTCGTCAGTCTCCATGTAGGCTCGCAGACGCGGCCGAGCTGCGAACTCCGTGTAGAACGATTTCAAAGCTGGCGAGCCGGCCAAGGACTCCGGACGGAGCAGTTGTAAATAATAGAGCACGTCAAATAGGGCATAGTCGGCTACGGTTAACTGGCCAAGTGCCAGGTGCTTGGCCGAGTCCGGCTGAGCAGCCAGACGAGTCTCAAAGATCTCCAATAGGCCAGGTAGCATGTTAAGAAACGGTTGTAGCATTTTTTCATAATCGATTTTCAATACATTCCACAGTTGGTTGCGCAAGTCCAGCGTCTGGTCAAGCCACATATCTACCTGGGCCTGTTCAATACTATTGGAACCCATTAGGCCGTGCTCGCGAGCCAGGTAGCGAGCAATGGAGTGCGACTGAGCAATTTGAATATTACCATCGACAGTAAGCACGGGTAGCTGTTTGAACGGATAATTAGGCTTGGCGGCTGGCCAACTAGTCGTGTCGTACTCCGTGTACTTGTACGGAATAGCCTGATCGGCTAGCATCATGCGAATCAGATTGGCCTTGCCCTTGGCCGGTAGGTAGGTAAGTTCGTATTTCGGCGCCATTTTTTTCGACACACCCTGCCTTCAAATGCAGGGTGTGTCGAATCAAAGGCTCTATTTATGGGTATCGACACTTTAATGATAATGACACAAGTGAAGAGAGCTTCGTTTAGATTTAATAGAAACGTCTTCCAAAGTTCATAGATAAGTCTGTCACTGCTGCGCATAAGGACACCTTTATCAGTGACATTAACAGAAATCTTGGTTGCTTCCTTTGAATTTGAGGTGTGTCTCTTATCTAAATAAAGCATTGAAAATGGAACTGCTATCTATGTTCAGCTAATCTAAATAAACAAAAATTTTGTGCTAAATGCGAATTTAGAAACGAATTTTGGCCAACTGCTGCAAACGTAGAAATAAGTTCTAATTTAGCTAATAAAACAAGTATTTCAAGCCCTAAGACAGTAGCGTACCTAACGGGGGGACAAAGGAATAAATCAACCCATTTTAGAAAATTTTCTATTATTTTGCTCTTCTTTGGTGTAAAAATGGTAAAAAAATAGACTTAACACTAGCTTAAACAAACTTATCCCCTAAACAAAAACTAAATGCACAATCACTAAACTTTTAGATTACACTAAGAAAACAAAAGCTAAAAACGAAAAAAACAATTAGAATTTCTTGACTGTTATTTTCTGCGTGGAGAAAAATACTCGAAGGCATTTAAAAAATAAATTTTTTTTTACAAAATTATGAAGTCATTAGAAAAAACCTTCCCTGCTAATCATAAGCAATAAGAGGACCAAACGAATTTTATTAAAGAAAATCCAAAAGCAATCAGTCAGGCAAAAGCGATGTTGCTAGGCAGCTAGAAAAAAATGAAGCGCTTAATCAAAGTCCGCTGACGATAAATGATTTGCATAATTAGTTATCACTTTGGAGAGTTCAAACACCTTAGGACACTATTAAAGGTGCTCACTGATCGTATATCTCGACTTCTTGATATCGTCACGGTTCAAGAAGGCGGCGATTTTCTCGCGAGCACCGAACGACTTGAAGAATGCCTTGACTGACGGTGAGCTGTCGAGACAGTCAGAGCTGAGCGCCACCAGGAACAAAAGCAGGTCATAGAAGATGTAGTCAGCAACAGTCAGTTTGCCCAGCACCAGATGCTGCTTGTTACCCAGGCTGGCCAATTGCTTCTCAAATGGCTCAAGCAGAGCTGGGATCGAGTCCAAAAACGGCTGCTTCTCAGTCTCAAAGTTTCCAAAGATTGTGCGAAATAATTTGGTGCGAATGTCGATGGTCTGATCGATCCACATTTCTACCTGAGCGTGCTCAAGATTGTTGCTACCCATCAGGTTTAGCTCGCGACCCAAATAGCGAGCGATGGTGTGCAACTGGGCTAGTTTAGTCTCGCCATTGATGGTGAGCATGGGAAGCTTTCCTAGCGGTGTGTTGGGCTTGTGCTCTGGCCAAGAATCCTTGGTGACTTCGTTGAACTTGTACTCAACAGCTTGATCCTCTAGAATCAGTCGAATCATGTTGCCCAGACCTTTTAGAGGGAAGTAAGTGAACTCTTAAGTGTTGCCTGGCATTGCTGAGCTGTTAGGCTGTGCAAAAAATGCAGTTAACAATTAATTTGCTGTGAAGGCTGTGTCGCTTGGAACACTTTGTTAGTATATTTTTATGCATTTTTCGGCTTTAAATAAAAGATCGAGAAGATCTTATCTTTTATCTCGGTCCTACGTATCCACGACGTGGCCATGGCGCGATTCACACGCACCACACCTTCTCACAATATTTTTTGTTTACCATTCACTACCCTCTTCACTCACGGTTTTTTAGTACTTTTTTTGCATTCAACCTACAATCAAATCAAGTAAGCACATCTAAAGTACCCAAAGTAACTTTTGACGACCTGAATAGTAGAAGCAACTGAAAGCCTTCCAATGCGATGCCTGAAAGAGTATTATTCTTCATCAAAGTATTAAACTGAGTATTAGTGGAGCTCGAATCGGAAGTCCTCAATTCGGTGAATTTTGAACAAACGCATTCAAGTCCACGATTATAAATAGGTAACATTAAAATGAACCAGTCAAAATTTTAATAAGTTCTCGGATCTTGTCTGGATGAGTCGGAGGAAGCATATTGATCCTTAAATAACTTAATCAAGAGCAACTTGAAGGGTCCCACTGAATTTCGTGGACTCGAGTCTATGCGTAGCTTTTAATAAAATGTGAAATGTTTTTCTGAATCGTGCAGATAATCACAAGTAAACTCATAGTCAGACATACAAAGCAGGCTGGTCATAAAGAATATATTCCTTTCAGTGGGATTGTTACAGCAGGCCACGATGGTACTCCCGAGTTTAAAAAGTCACAACTTTTACCTTGGTAAACAACCGTATCCTTTAACAGGATTTTTAAATTAGGTGGCTAACAATCACTAATTTCCTGTCATCAATTTCTAACCATTATAATTCACCTACTTTTCTGGCGATTGTTTGCCTTAATAATTAATCAACTTTACAATCGATTAGTGTCGTAGAAAAATGGGACGTGTGAAGGGCACCTAGCTGCTAGGATCAACTTAATATATTGTACGAGTATTTAAGTAAACTATACACCACTAAACTAAAGAGCTAGACTTTTAAATAGTAGCTTATAAAATAAAAACTCGAAAATACGCAAAAATTATACCTCTCTTAATGTATTTACGAGCGTAAGTTACAAAAACACCGAACCATAAGAGTCAGTTCTAGATAACAATAAAAATGACTCAAAAGCTTCAAGCATCCCATAGAGATTCGATTGAAAAGACATTGATTAATGTAAAAACCGTAAACACCAAGGAAAAACAATATAATGGTAGAAGAATATTCTAGATAGAATAAAGAAATGATAACTACTTAGGATTAAATACAAAAACTCCATCGCAAACAAAATTCATTGCGTCATGAGTTACCAGCTCAAATATCTTCCGCGCGTATGCGTTGAGTTAAAAGTAAAAATTATTAATATATATTAATATCAATAGAAAACCACAAGCAGTTGCCAGTTGTATGGCAAGACATTCAAGACACCTTGGGACTCTAGCTCAAAGGTGAGGACTGCCAGTAAACTTCCAATTCTTGATATCGTCACGGTTCAAGAATGCGGCAATTTTCTCGCGAGCGCCGAACGACTCAAAGAAGGCCTTCACAGACGGTGAGCTACCCAGACAGTCAGAGCTCAGCGCCACCAGGAACAACAGCAGGTCGTAGAAGATGTAGTCAGCAACAGTCAGTTTGCCTAGCACGAGATGCTGCTTGTTCTCCAGGCTGGCTAATTGCTTCTCGAACGGCTCAAGCATGCTCGGGATCGAGTCCACGAACGACTGCTTTTCGGCTTCAAAATTGCCGAAGATCAGACGTATGAACTTTGTGCGAATGTCAATGGCTTGATCGATCCACATTTCAACCTGAGCCTGCTCAAGATTGTTGCTACCCATCAGGTTGAGCTCGCGACCCAAGTAGCGAGCGATGGTGTGCGACTGGGCCAGAGTAGTCTGGCCATTGATGGTGAGTAGGGGAAGTTTACCAAACGGTGTGCTTGGCTTGAAGTCAGCCCACTTATCAAAGGTGATGGGGTTGTACTTGTACTCAACAGACTGGTCCTCAAAAATCAGTCGAATCATGTTGCCGAGGCCCTTCAGCGGGAAGTAAGTGAGCTCGTACGTGTTGCTTGACATTGCCGAGTTATTTCCTTGGCTGCGGGAGAAAGCAATCAGCGATTATCTTTCACTATTCAACACCTCATCTCCTGACGACTTCATTAAATTAACCTTGACCTCTCCATACCGTGAGAATTTTACTCGGTGCAGCTAAGTTGTTTGCTTACACGAAAAATGGCGCGTTTTAGCACTTAATACTCGCGTGATTTCTGACCTAATTTTTACTTCGCAAACAAAATAAATAAGTCAATAAAAATGATTCGAAGCTTAAAACTTTATTTTTAGTGTTTAATAATAAACTTCCAAAACAATAATCAGAGGCAAAAGCGAATTTAAAGAGAAAAAATGACTGAATAAAAAAAGGGAAAACAGTCAGCTAAGATTGGAAAGCGGCTGGGTGGAATAAGCTTAGATTTGCGTTAAAAAAATATTTGCAAGAAACTTTGATTTAAAAAAAAACACGGAAGACTTGCAGAATTCCAAAAAAATAAAAGCAAGCAAGGCAGACTAGCAAAGAAAGAATAAAACATAGCAAAGCAGTTAATACGTAGTTTTAATCCAACACCGATTCAGTAATTTTAACAGCGGTTAACCTAATAGCTTCAGAACTTGAATTTCAATTGCAAATTTCTAGAATTGTTCAAATATTTTCTGTCAAAATCAATTAGCTATCCGATCATTTAGCTCAGATGTGCTCAGTTGCACTAAACTTGGTCTCCTTGACGTCGTCGCGGTTCAAGAAGGCGGCGATTTTCTCACGAGCACCGAACGACTCAAAGAAGGCCTTCACAGACGGTGAGCTGTCCAGACAGTCAGAGCTGAGCGCCACCAGAATGAGCAGCGAGTCATAGAGGGTGTAGTCAGCAACAGTCAGCTTGCCCAGCAGGAGGTGACTCTTGTCCTCCTGGCTAGCGAGTTGCTTCTCGAACGGCTCAAGCAGAGCTGGAATCGAGTCCACAAGCGGCTGCTTCTCGGCCTCGAAGTTACCGTAGATAACTCGATTCAATTTGCCGCGAATGTCGATGGTTTGATCGATCCACATTTCTACCTGAGCCTGCTCAAGATTGTTGCTACCCATCAGGTTGAACTCGCGACCCAAGTAGCGAGCGATGGAGTGCGACTGGGCCAGTTTAGTCTCGCCATTGATGGTGAGCACAGGCAGCTGGCCAAGCGGTGTGTTGGGCTTGTGCTCTGGCCAAGAATCCATGCTAATGACGGTGTACGAGTACTCAACAGCTTGATCTTCAAGAATTAGTCGAATTGTGTTGCCAAGGCCTTTAATCGGGAAGTAAGTGAGCTCGTAGGTGTTTCCTGACATTGTCGAGCTGTTTGGCTGTGGGAGAATTTGAGTTATACGTTAAGTTAATGAATGCCTGGAAAAATCTAAACATCATAGCAAGGCAGACTTACATTTCTGAAAATGATTAAAACGATGGAGTTAAAATTAACTATAGTTGAGTGTTAACTAACTTTGGCAGCGAGAAGAAGCTCTGCAGCTACCAGCAGTCTTATTTATGGGCTAACGGAGTTGCACAGCATGGAGGTTGGCGCAAACGGTTTGGAATGAACGCAGCGACTAAAAGCATCGATTTCTTTTTCAGCTTCGAAGCCATTGGAGGACTGACTGAAGGTTTAGGAAAGAAAAGGCGGGAACGAAAGTAAAGAAGGGGAAAGGGAATGAGAACAGAATGAAGTACCCGCTCTGCATGCATAGCACGGAATGCAAAATTATACAGGAATTGAAGCCAGTTCTTAACAGCAGCTGCAACTAAACGAGAGAGAGAGACTCACTGCAGCAGACCGGTTTTAACCAGACTAGTCACGAGACTTTACTTTTACTGGCGACAGACTTTAATGCTGCGCTAAATATATAATATACCAATAGTACATACCTATCCACACCCCTCGAAAGGAATATAATAATAATACAACCTCTAGCTCCGTTCCTAGTCGATCCTTAGAGCTTTTCAAACAAGGGCCCCTGGAACATTCGATTAGTTAGGGGAAAAATTTTTGCTAGATTTCAGCACACGCTTAAGATTACTAGTTGAATTGACAGTCACGAAAGCAGAAATAAGAGCTACCATACACTATATTCAAACCCATTGAAAGGCAGCGAGCGATACGTCCACTAGTTAGAATAATTAAAGCACATAATGCCCAGGATCAGACAACAGAATTCCAACCGTGGATATTATTGACGCAAAATACTTAACAACTACTTATGAAATCAGTAGTTATTTTTATATTCCTTGGTTTAAAAAAATGAAAAATAAATTTTTTGCACAAGACTGGACTTAATGCTAAATAGTGTTAAAACGATTATTAACGATTGAAGAACCGGTCTAAATATGGTATATTTGATGTATAAAGACGTATTTTTTTGCTTGTTCTGCGAAAAAGCAAAAAATTGTCTGTTAATAGAAAAACTACAATAAAAAGTATAACTGTCAAAAATGAAAACTTAAATAAATAAAAAACAATGTGATTCTATTTGATATGTGTAAATTGATTAGTGATTAGCTCGTTAACAGGCTTCGAAAAAAAGTGCATTCTAAGAATAAATAGTAGTAAATAATAATAGTTATGGTTATGGTTAAAGTTAGGTGCTCCTTAAAGAGTTCACGGAGCTCAGAGATGCTCTGAACCGGTGTACTTCATCGATTTGATCTCCGGCCTCTCCAGGAAGGCGTGCAGGTTCTTCCTGGCCCCGAAGCTGGTGTAGAAGGCCTTCACGTGCGGCGTGCTGTCCAGACAAGTCGGGCTCAGCGCAACCAGCACGTGGAGCAGGTCGAACACGATGTAGTCGGCCAGGGTCAGTCTGCCGAGCAGCAAGTGCGCGCTGTCCCCAGTCAGCTGCTTCTCAAACGGAGCCAAATCGGTAGCTAGCGATTCTAAGAAAGGCTTCAGCCCGTTCTCATAGTCCGTATAGATCATTTTGGTGAATTTTTTGCGAACATCGATGCTCTGATCGATCCACATTTCAATCTGAGCCTGTTCAATATTGTTGCTACCCATTAGGCCGAGCTCACGACCGAGGTAGCGAGCGATGGTGTGCGACTGGGCCAGCTTGGTTGAGCCGTTGACCACTAGTACGGGTACTTGGCCAAATGGTGTGGTTGGCTTCACCTCGGGCCAGTTCTCCCCTACAGGAGTGAACTTGTAGGGAAGCGCCTGATCCTCCAGTATGATGCGGACCATATTGCCGTAGCCTTTGACAGGGAAGTAGATGAACTCGTAGCTGTTGCTAGACATGTTTTTTAACTCGGCGTCTGAAAGGTTCGGAGTAAAACAATTAAACAGTAAACATTCTAAAAAGATAATTAATAGCGATGAATAGAGTAACTTACGTTTTAAGATAGTGTCCAAAGACAAATAGGCTAAGGAGTTTTAGCACGACACAACAAGAAGACGGCGTGTATAAAACGAGTGCCAAATGCCAGTTTTATAGATAAAGCCAGGCGCAGGCACAATGAATGGAAAGACCCAACCATTTTCCCCAGGCCGTCACGCCACACACCCCTTTCCGGCTCAAACTGGATTTTTTTTCTAAACAGAGTTCAGCTCAAACTAAAATTTGCATACCTGTAGCTGACACACCTGAAAACGGCCAGCCAATAGGAAAGCGGATTGTTTATTAAGCCTCGAGAATAAAATCTGGACGCTGTACAAGTGTGCGCATAAAAATCTCTTTCCCTGCATGTACAAAACTCCAGTACTTGCAGAGGCAACTCTGCGAGAAGAATCAACGTATTACTGACGTTTTCACACAATTTCCAACTAATGTTTTCTGCTTCTCACCTTAAGTCTTCTAACCCTAATTTTTTTAGTGATAAGCATTTCTGTGACCTTCTAGATTTTTCCAGCACTAAATTGTCACTACCGCAAGTACTGACTAGGCTGATGTAACTGTGTTTTCCGATTAATTAGTAAGACACGTATTAATAAACAAACAACTACTATTAGCGTTAAGATCTTGAAATTTTATCGACACTTAGCAGACTAGACATTAACTTCAGAGGAAGAAAAAATACAAATCATCAGTTTTTAACACATTTACATAAAAATTACTTATTCTGCACACCTATACTACTGATATGATTTTTTTACCACAAAAACTAAATGGTACATAAAAAATAAAGCAATAAGTCAAAGATACTACTTTATTTCTTAATATAAAAAGTTGAAAATTTATTTCCAATTATAAAAAATCCTGACATTGTAAATACTTTCTTCATTATCAATCTTTATAATAATAACGTACCAAAAAGTAACAGAAAAGGTTTTAAATGGAAAAAAATATAACACAAAACGCAACGCAAGAATACAGTCGTAAAAAGATGAACTTCAAGATAAAAAAAGATTTATAAAAATACTTTAAAAAGCGTAAAAAATATAAAAACACATCAGGATTAGAACGCATAAACTATCGTATTTGAAGGAAAAAACGGCAAGTACCAAAGATAACCAGAGACAACAGAGGCCCCGCCTTTGTCAAATGAAATCCAAGTTTCAAAAACTCTAACACAAACTCAAAGTGATCAAAGATTTCCAGAAAACGTGAACTTCATCGATTTGATCTCCGGCCTCTCCAGAAAGGCGTGCAGGTTCTTCCTGGCCCCGAAGCTGGTGTAGAAGGCCTTCACGTGCGGCGTGCTGTCCAGACAAGTCGGGCTCAGCGCAACCAGCACGTGCAGCAGGTCGAACACGATGTAGTCGGCCAGAGTCAGTCTGCCGAGCAGCAGGTGCGCGCTGTCCCCAGTCAGCTGCTTCTCAAACGGAGCCAAATCGGTAGCTAGCGATTCTAAGAAAGGCTTCAATCCACTTTCATAGTTAGCGTAAACTAAAGTGAACAGCTTTTTGCGAACATCGATGCTCTGATCGATCCACATTTCAATCTGAGCCTGCTTCAATATTGTTGCTACCCATTAGGCCGAGCTCACGACCGAGGTAGCGAGCGATGGTGTGCGACTGGGCCAGCTTGGTTGAGCCGTTGACCACTAGTACGGGTACTTGGCCAAATGGTGTGGTTGGCTTCACCTCGGGCCAGTTCTCCCCTACAGGAGTGAACTTGTAGGGAAGCGCCTGATCCTCTAGTACAACACGAATAAGGTTAACGTAACCTTTGATTGGGAAATAAATTAGTTCGTAGGCGTTTTCAGACATTGTTAGGACGATTTGTGTTATTATTTGTCTGAAATATCATCAAGTGTCATTGCTTGGCTCTTGATTTTAAAGATATCACAGACCTACTACCCGTAACCTATAAAAGAATTCGTTCAAATAATTTGTTTAGCGCTTGAAATAACAAAAAGTAGCAAACTATATAAGACAAAAATGATAGCTACACTTACAGTGGCCTGTAAATATTTCACATGGCCAATTTACTTTAAAGGTTAAAAAATTAGGGCAGTTTTTGTTTATTACATACAGTGAGTGAATACCTGAATACATTTTTCTAGCTTTAGACTTCACTACACTTAAGCATGCAGCGAATTCAGAAATTAATTATAAATAAATCTTGACTACAACACAAAGTGTTACAGATAGCCAATTTAGACATAAACATAAAGCTAACAACACAAAAAGGATGACCAAATTTATTCAATGTACATGAATTTTTAAAGGTTTTAATTGTACTTTAATACTATTACCATAAAATCAAAATTGCTTTAGAAAATTTATTTATCATGAAATATCTTATTACTTAAATCTTAAGAAATATAACAAAATGCAATGCTACTGAAGTAGTTTAGTCATAATGCACTGTCATTTTTATTTAATTTTTAGTTTTCTTAAATCCAATCAGTTTGGTACCCACACATCCTAACTTAAAAAGTCTTGGACTTAATATGCCTAGCAACATAAATAGCTTAGCTAAGTATGAGTAACAATGTGACAATTACATCATATTGGTTTCTTAGCAATATCCTGTGGCAATAAGGTAGCTTGGAGAATGGGGTTAGTTACTTTGCCATATAAGTAGTTTATTAGTTCCCTGACTACTAAGTAACTAAGATTTTTCTTAATTACTATTCTTAAACAAAATATTCAAAAAATCAATTGAAAAAGTATAACACTTTGCTATAGTCTGAATTTTTGTGCCATAGGAATGCCATGGGATTCCAAAATTTCTATTGGCATTCTAAAATCAAGGCAGTAATGTCATAGCGGCATTATTGTTTTTTGTCTTTGGCATTGCAATTAGATTTAAACTGCTGCTTGCCCTTGGTACACTGTCATATTTGAGACACATTAGGAGATTTCAAATCAGATAAGAAAAATTACAATTACAAAACTGAGCCTGCCATTGTGATTTTTAAGCATTATGCCAGTAGCATTACAATTTTGAGACACTGGTAACTTTTGTGCACACCATTTTCTATAGCAAGCTATTTTGAGCAAAAAAAGTTTGTGAAAAACTACCATAAGCAACCTTCAACGAGCTAATTTTGGCAAACCTTTGGTAAGCAACTTGCCATAGTACTTTCCCTGGAGCTAACCCCTCAATGACATTTTTTTGCTTTTACTAATCAATCACAAGATATATGAAATTTTCTATAGATAATATAGAGAAGGAATCCATTTTAGACTGTCCAACTATAGCAAGTATTTTGAGTAGATACCATTTTGTATTGAATTTTTTGAAGAATAATTTCAAAACTTATAATCATTCAAGTATCTTTAACTATATTATCCATGAATACCTATTTTAAATAAGTATTTAAAACTGGAAAATGATTATTTAGTCTTTATAACTAAGGTAAGAATCCAATCCAGAAAAGAAATTTAAATGAATTTTAGACCTAGTTAATTGCAAACTTTGGGCACAAATAGATTTTGTAGAAGGATACTTCTGTAACCCTGCTAATCCACTTAACCTGAATTTTGTATATCTTTGGATTTCAAAATAAGTAATCTAAGAAAGATATATATTTTTAAATTATAAGTCAACTTGGTTTAGTGTGTATAAAATTTTGGAAATTTCTAGTCCTAAAAAGGATCTATATAAAGAAAATAAGAAGCAAACTTATTAGTTTGTATTTGACTACATTTATGGGCATTCATTATAACAACATTTAAAAGTATCCAACAGCAGCCATGACAAGGTAAATAGTAGCTAAAGAAAGTAACTAAATAATACATTAAAAAATTACTTAAATATAAAGTGTAACACTTTTTTGTTCTATAGGATAGAATTTTGGCATATATAAAAAATTTCAGTTTTGAATCTGACATATATCTAGGCTAGGTTTATTTTTGTGCAATAAGGATACTACACCATCGTTACATTGAGAAGCAGGAGCATCTTGACTTAGGATGAGATTTTGCATCTTGATTTCTTTAATTCTTCACAATAAAAGACTTCTTAAATTGGACTTTTAAAAATTGCATCCTAAACCCTAAAATATCCTAAAATTAAGAATATAATGTCATTATGTATCCTATACCTAGAAAAAAAACCCAGCATCTAGGTTCTTCTAAACTATGGGTGCCAAGGTTAACAAACAGTCATAAAAGTGACTAAAAATACTAAATTCTTAATGCAACTAGATCTATGGCATGATATTACTACTTTAATTGTAGAATGCCAATAGAAATTTTTAAATGCCATGACATTTCTATAGCACAAAAAACCTAGCCTCAAGGGCAATTCTAATAAAAATGTAGCTTTATTAGACAATTATTCTATTGGACACATATAGGGTAAAGCATTGTTAACTGTAGAAGTTAGAATTCCTATTTAGTTTGTCATTATGTTGCTATTAAAAAAGAAATTCATATTTTTTATTTTCTTTACTAATTTCTGCTTACTAAAATTTGCCATATAACTTGAGTAGAGCTTTTTATTTAAAGCTGTTGCAAATGGATAGAGTTTTAAAATTACACATATAATATACTTGTAATAGTTTCCCTAAATAATTAAGATGTTGAATAAAAAAATATCATTTTCTAGTATGATTTTTCAGCATAAAAAACTAAACAAAGTAGATTCTAGCTAAATGAAGCCAGTTTTGCTGTGATTCTTTTCTTAATTTATTCTAAACCCTAAGCTGATTAATTTGACACCCCACACTTAAACTTTAGTTAAAGTCCCATGTAATTGCTTTCCAAAAATCTTAAAAAAGTATAGCAAAATTATGCAAAATATTGCTTTTATAAGTAGATACTATTTTTAAAAAAATTTGTATACCCTTGTTCGGTTTTTGGATTCCTCGTTTAATTGACGCTGCTTTACAATCTGACAGCGTGATTTGTTGCTGTTGTCAGTTGACAATGCTTTACCCTATACTATACTCTATAGCTAGGCCGTACTTTATTTCCATAGAAGATTTTTTAAAAGTTTTGAAAGGTTTTAAGGCATTAGAAATTCATATGAAGCATAAGAAGTATAAAATATTATAAAAATACTTCAAAAAGCTATCACGTTGACTGCCTAAATTAGCTAGGCCTATTTAAAAAATGTTTTGGCGAAAGTTAGAGACTTAGAATAAGTCAATTTTTTATAGCAAAGATAGCAAAAGTTAATACTGGTCAAAGAAGAATTGCTTTTCAATATATCTAGGCCTACTTGTAAAAAAAGCCGTATTCGCATAGACTAGTTCAAGCAAATTAAGTGTGATAAAGGAACAATTCGCACCGTACCGTATATAAAGTACTTTTTCTAGGATTTTGAAAAATTGAACTGGCAAATACAAGCTTATTTTAGAAAAATCAATGCTTTAAGGTCTCATAATAGATCAGTTTTTTATATTTTATTTTAGATTTTAGATTTTCTATAATTTCCTACATAAAAAATTTTGTACAATAGCAGTGAATTTGTTATAATGCTGGAAAGTTGGCCAATAAGCTCCGGGCCGTAAGTTGTTTGTGGCTGCCAATATTGCAATATATATGTAAGCTGTCCTTGGATAGTTTCGTGTACAGATAGGTGTACACTTCTTACGACAGCATTGAGGAACTGCTTTGCAACTTTAGACTAAGTACAGCATTGTACTGCGAATTTACGTATATGGCCATTCGCTTTTTGATCAGCAGCATTGATTTATTTAATTTTCGAAAAAAAACAGTACATTCCTTAAACCATTTATAATGATCCAAAACACTGACCATGTACATGTACATGTACATGTACGCTAGATTTGATTTTAAGTAATATTGCCCAACAAAACTTCGGTTTGTCTGTCTGTCTCTCTGCAAGCCCATCTTATCGTAAATGTATTGTCTTATCATAAAGCAAACGATTAAGTTAAATGGGTCTTTTATTACGGCTTTGGGCAGAATAAGAAACACTTTCCCAGAAAATTTTTAAATTTTGCAATCATGCATAACAAGAATTCTGCAATCAAATACATTTAAAAACCTTACACGTTAGACATCAAGTACAACATCATGCATAGTCCATATACTTGTAATATAAAAATTGTAGCTGCATTATATATAAATCAGATAAATACAGATGAAGCTCTTAATGAGAAATCCTAGCTGCAGCATTCCTCGTGTACGGTACTTCTGCCAGTACGGCACGGCTTTCCACTAATAATTGGCTCATATAATTTTCAGAAATTTTAAGTAACAAAATCATTGTTTTAAACTAGAGGATGTTCATTTTTTCTAAATCATAGTGAGTTACCATTCAGCAAATTTTACCATTTACACAAGCTACTAAGCAGCGGCAGTAGTAACATGCAAGTTTTCACTACTAAAAGTCGGCGGCACATCAAAAATCGTTTATTTCATGCACTTTTCTGCAGCTACTTCTAGAAGGCAAATAAATATTTAGCAGAGTCGGCACAAAAAATATTCTACATGATTGACAACACCGATCAAGTTTTTCCGGCACCATTTCGAGAACTCGCCGGTTGACGTCTTCTTCGTACAGCAATGGCCACCATGATCAGGATCACAAGAATGATCACCAGCAGTATGATCAAGGATACTATGATGGGAGCCCAATCTAGGCTGGCGGTGGAGAGTGTTGCTTCATCTTTCACTGAAATTAAATTTAGGTGACTTTTTATCACAGGAAAATTTAATATAGCACCAAAGTGCTTATTTTAGAGCCTCAATGTCGATTTTAGCGCCAAAATGCTTATTTTAGCGCCACAATGTTCATTTTAGCGTAAAAATGTTCATATTGGCGCCGCAGCGTTTATTTTAGCGCCACAATTTCGATTTTAGCGCTACAATTTCAATTTTAGCGCCACAATGTTCATTTTAGCGCCTCGTAAATGTTTATTTTAGGGCCACAATGTTGATTGTGGGATTTTTAGCGCCGAAACGTTTATTATAGCGGCACAATGTTCATTTTAGCGCTACAATGTCTATTTTAGCGCCAAATTTTTTTAGCGCCACAATTTCGATTTTAGCGCTACAATTTCAATTTTAGCGCCACAATGTTCATTTTAGCGCCTCGTAAATGTTCATTTTAGGGCCACAATGTTGATTGTGGGATTTTTAGCGCCGAAACGTTTATTATAGCGGCACAATGTTCATTTTAGCGCTACAATGTCTATTTTAGCGCAAAATTTTTTTAGCGCCACAATTTCGATTTTAGCGCTACAATTTCAATTTTAGCGCCACAATGTTCATTTTAGCGCCTCGTAAATGTTCATTTTAGGGCCACAATGTTGATTGTGGGATTTTTAGCGCCGAAACGTTTATTATAGCGGCACAATGTTCACTTTAGCGCTACAATGTCTATTTTAGCGCCAAATTTTTTTAGCGCCACAATTTCGATTTTAGCGCTACAATTTCAATTTTAGCGCCACAATGTTCATTTTAGCGCCTCGTAAATGTTCATTTTAGGGCCACAATGTTGATTGTGGGATTTTTAGCGCCGAAACGTTTATTATAGCGGCACAATGTTCATTTTAGCGCTACAATGTCTATTTTAGCGCCAAATTTTTTTAGCGCCACAATTTCGATTTTAGCGCTACAATTTCAATTTTAGCGCCACAATGTTCATTTTAGCGCCTCGTAAATGTTCATTTTAGGGCCACAATGTTGATTGTGGGATTTTTAGCGCCGAAACGTTTATTATAGCGGCACAATGTTCACTTTAGCGCCAAAAATTGTTTAGCGCCACAATGTCTATTTTAGCGCCAAAATGTTAATTTTAGCGCCACAGTTTCCATTTTAGCCCTAAAATAAAATCATCATTCTGCCAGTGCCGAGTTTGACCTTTCTTAGCCTCGCATTGAAAGCTTAGGAAAAACTTGTTTTTCGAATATTTAATCCCCTTCCACTTAGAGCAGAGTTGCAAACTTTCACCGTCTCATCCTTGAAGAATTTGCAATCTTTTTGAGTAAATTTGATCAAAATCGGTTGAGCCGTTCGAACTCTACATCGCCGTACACCCACCGACCCACAGACACACATTAGACATTTAGTATAGTAGATGTGTATTTTCGCTTTAGAATTAATTATATTTCAGCATCGAAAAATTATAATGATGTGTTCATACACACGGGTTGATATGGCGCTATTTTTGACAATTACAGCAGTTTCCAGCTCTTCAAAAAAAACTCACCAGCGACAAAAACGTGGCTGAATTTCTGTTCCGGAAAGCCCAACTGCTTAGCCACGCATTCAATACTCGTGTTCGCTGCCACCACCGCCGCTGAGCCTATCGTTGAGGTTGAAAACTCGCTGACGATGAAAGACGAGCTGTCATTGTTGACGTTCTGTTTCGTGTGGTTTCGAACGGTTTTTTATATTTTAATCTATAATTTCCGTCTCACCCTACTGTAAGTAAGAGAAAGAGTTTGACGTTGAAAATCTGCAACTGGGTTTGGACATTATTCAGAATGTAAATTTATTCATCCTTGTAGGGAATAAATTACCATAAAAGGGCAAAGAAATGAGCATTCGATGTGATCCCAGTATTTACGCGCCGAAATCTGCAGCGCTGATCGATGCATGCCATATTACAATATAATATCATCACAAGACACCAAGCTAAATCCTTTTCGTTGATTGCAGGATTTTGGACTTCCCTTTAGTAGATATTATTGCAGATCAATGCCCTTAAAGTACAACTTACGAAACGAGAAGTTTTGTTATTTTGCTGGATCTTAAGATTTAGTGTCCATCTCAATTTTACCTCATTAATTGAAGCCAGGGGTGACTCGCCAGCCAAATTGACAAGCTGACAGCTGTGCTCAACTGGAGGCCATCCTCGGGTTGAGTTGCAGCTGATTCGAGTCACACCGAGTTCTTGGTTCTCCATGAAATGGCAATAAGTTGTTGATCTTACTGAAATTTTATTAAACAAAATTGCTTATTCCGTTTGTCCCCTTGACAATTATATTTCAAAGAATGATACTGAGACGCTTTGCCATCAATACATATCAATACAAATTAGTTTACTTGCTTGAATACAAAATCTCACACCTAAAGTACGTATTTATTTTTTTCAAACCTTTGCAAATGCTTAGTAGTACTGTCCTGCAACGATTAAGCATCTTTATGGTACTTTAATTTAATTACATTCTGACTTTAAAGCATTTAAAATCGACACAAAATAGACATTCAAATTTTAGGAAATTTACCTCGAAAACTCAGTACTTGCTGCACTGTGGCTCTATTGGCGGTTAAATTTCCGTGACAAGAGTAACCAAGTGGACAGGCTTGTTGAGTCCGGCAGACCAGCTTGCGTCCGTGATACTGCTGCCAGGAATGCAGCTCCGCGGTGATTTGGCTGCTCACGCTTTTGTTGGATAGTTCCGTTTGATCTGCCTGCTAATAAAGGGTTATTTGGATAGGTTTTAGCTATATTCGATTGTGGGATTACTATGAGGAAAGGGCCGCCTAACTTACAGAATGGGGCGCTTAAATTACAGAAAGGGATTTCTTAAATTACAGAAAGGGTACTTAAATTACAGAAAGGGATTTCTTAAATTACAGAAAAGGGTACTTAAATTACAGAAATGGATACTTAAATTACAGAAAGGGATACTCAGATTACAGAAAGGGATACTTAAATTACAGAAAGGGGTACTTAAATTTCAGAAAAGGGTACTTAAATCCCAGAAAGTGATACTTAAATCACAGAAAGGAGTACTTAAATTACAGAAAGGAGAGCTTTAATTACAGAAAGCGGAGCCTAAATTACAGAAAAGGGGTACTTAAATGACAGAAAAGGGTACTTAAATTACAGAAATAGATACTTAAATTACAGAAAGGGATACTTAAATTACAGAAAGGGATACTTAAATTACAGAAAGGGATACTTAAATTACAGAAAGGGGAACTTAAATTACAGAAAGGGGTTCTTAAATTACAGAAAGGGATACTTAAATTACAGAAATGGATACTTAAATTACAGAAAGGGGTTCTTAAATTACAGAAAGGGATACTTAAATTACAGAAATGGATACTTAAATTACAGAAAGGGATACTTTAAGTACAGAAAGGGGTACTTAAATTACAGAAAGGGGAGCCTAAATTAAAGAAAGGGATACTTAAATTACAGAAAGGGGTACTTAAATTACAGAAAGGGGCGCCCAATCAACAGAATGGAGTGACTAAATCGAAGCCCCCCTCAGTTTAAAGTATTTTAAAGTACGCAAAGAAGTTTAAAAACTTTTCATAGTTTTGCGCGAATTTCTCACGAAAGCAGAAGTAAACTGTCATAAATTCACCTGGACTTTCACGTCGCTATCGTCGATTCCATCCTTAGAATCAAGAATACCGCAGCGTACTTTAGTCTTTGGCCAGCCATGCAACAATTGGCATTGAAAAACTATTGGCCCGAATTCTGAACTCAGTTCTGCTGACAGCACATCGGCAAAATTGCAGGTCAGCTGAGCGACGACTGAAAAAAAATGAAAATCGAATACTACGAGTACATTTGACCCTGATGAAAGTGTATGAACTTCTTACTTAATTCTTTTTAAGCTTGCTTCTAGAAGCTGGCCTTAAAAAAGCCAAAAAATGCTATAAAATCATCTCCTTTGCTCTCACTGTTCAAGTGTTTTTTAATGCGCTGTAGGCATGCAACTTTCAAGGAAGCTGGAACTGGCCGCATCAAACATGGGACATTATATACTAACCAAGAATTGAAATCAAAATTAGTACTCAGACGAAAAAATTTGTTTAGGCTTCAAACAAAAAAAAACGAAAAATCAAAGCATCAGAAAGAGTAAAAATGAGCTAATAGTGCAACATACCAGATATTTCATAGTTAAACCAACCAACAATGCTAGATAAACCATCGGAACTTAGGCCTCGACACGTGACAGTACCGCTCAAACTGCCATTGTTTGTTTGTTTCATTCGTTTTCTTATCAGTGGGAGTTGAAGGCCACTTAGTTTGGTGTGAATGCAACTGGAAACTGACTGTATTAAATTAAAAAAATGTTATTGGTTTAGTTTTTAGTGGCGTCAAATGTAACCTTAATCGTAGAAATAATATCATTGGATTGGACACTGAAGTTTGACTATTAGTTTAAAATTGTTTGTCCAATCAGCTACGACTTAGGGGTAGAAAATTGAGTTGAAAGTCAGCTTATCTCTACCCTATTGGTAGAGGCCCAATCAGCTACGACTTAGAGGTAGAATATTGAGCTGAAAGTCAGCTTATCGCTACCCTATCGTTAGAGGCCCAATCAGCTACGACTTAGGGGTAGAAAATTGAGTTGAAAGTCAGCTTATCGCTACCCTATTGGTAGAGGCCCAATCAACTGCGACTTAGGGGTAGAAAATTGAGTTGAGAGTGAGTTTGTCTCTAGCTCATAATTTTTTAAGTTACAGCGCTAATCAGCTGTGACTTTGGCTGGTAGAGAAGTTTTATTTGAATGAGACATAAACTGTAGCTTTAATTTCATTATTGAAAAAATTAATTCTTTACTCGTTTGTCAGAAGACTGAGATGTGAATTCAGTGACTCGATTCTCTTACCTGCCTATGTCGATAATTCGATATCCTCTCCTCAAATAAAGACGAATCAAACTGCAGATCTGTCTGGCTGTCACGAGGCTGAACGTAGCAACAGATGTCGTACTTGTGGCTGCCAAGAAGTACAATTTTGCTGGCATTTTCCAAGGAAGAGCTCACGGCTATAATCGAAGCAAAATTTAAAGCAAAATCAACAAAATAATATAAAAAACAAACAGTCCAGCAAAAACTAACTAGCTAACTAAACTAAACTAAACTAATAAAGACGTACTAAATGTACTTACTCTGGCCAGATGGGCCCTCATCGGAGTGAAGTATTTGAAAGTATTGCAGCATTGGGGACCTCTGAGCATCTGAAATTAAAGCAACATTCCGATGTAAAATTCTGCTGGTGCGAATCAAGATTTACCAACAAACTTGGCTTTTCATCCACCTACGCAAGGGTAATTAAGCGATGCACTTTAAGTGCACGTCTGAATATTTATATTTTTACGACACTTTCACTTTTGCCATAAAAACGGTTAATGTTTACTAATTTCGAAATAAGACAACTAAATTGCTGTTTTATGATCCCTCTTCAAAATTATGACTGACTATATAAATGGAAGATGCAAATGCTACATGTTGGGAAAATTATTTCATAAATGATATTGCCCCAATCTTCGCAGCTAATTTACATTACTCTCTAATGTTGCTGCGTTTTATTTGCACTTTTAATTTGCAATGCGTATAGATCAAGGATTTTTTGACTATTTGGGAAATGTTTGTCCGCTCCAGAAGTCCTTTTAGAAAGCTCCGCTGAGTACAAACACGCGTCTGCTTCACTTAGTTACTGTTTTTGTTTGTCTGTCCATCTGTCTGTCTGTCCGGGTGTCCACTTGTACCCATCCCCTCTCATCAGCGATTGAGTCATGTGACTAAAAGGCATAGAAAATGCTTGCAGACATAATTACTATATGCACTATAGGATACAAAGGTACAAATTTTCTCAGAGAAATCACTGATAGATTTAGCAGAGAGATTTCGCAAATGTTCGCAGATAGAAAATCTCCCCGAGCAGGTATAAAATCTCCACGAGCAGATAGAAAATCTCTCCGAGCAGATAGAAAATCTCCACGAGCAGGTATAAAATCTCCACGAGCAGATAGAAAATCTCCCCGAGCAGATAGAAAAATCTTCCCGAGCAGGTATAAAATCTCCACGAGCAGATAGAAAATCTCCCCGAACAGATAGAAAATCTCCCCGAGCAGGTATAAAATCTCCACGAGCAGATAGAAAATCTCCCCGAGCAGATAGAAAATCTCCCCGAGCAGGTATAAAATCTCCACGAGCAGATAGAAAATCTCCCCGAGCAGGTATAAAATCTCCACGAGCAGATAGAAAATCTCCCCGAGCAGATAAAAAAATCTTCCCGAGCAGTTATAAATCTCCCGGGGCAGGTCCCGGGGCAAAATCTCGAAAAATGTAGAAAATCTCTTCGAGCATGTGGAAAATCTCTCCAGCAATTTAGAAAATTCTTAGAGTAGGTAGGCACGCAGTCATACTCTAATTTTAGCTTAGTAGTTTTAAGTTTTAGAGGTCGAAGATTCAACGGTTTGAACCTAATGGGAAATCTCTCAGCTTAGGAATTATTTAACAGATGGTGCATTAGGAACTGCGTTGGCAATAATAAAAAAAAGTGGATTTTAGCATTTCATCGTCATCAGTTTTTAATGTTTATCCCAAAGCTCTTATCGTATATTGCAGTATATCGAATATCGTATATCGAAGGCAAAAATCGGGATTTTATTGAATATCAGGATAAGGGCAATTGAAAGTAAAGTGGACTGATATATTGGACTTACACAGGGTTGATTCATTTCTGTCTTGACTTTCAATCAGAAAGTACAGATTTTAATGATTCTCTTCAAGGCTACTAAGGGTAAATTGATGGCTTTTAAGGGAAGACACTTGTCTATTAGTTGATCTGGTTTTGATGCAGAAATCTAATTGAATTATTTTTTTACGTCAGCAACCTCTAAGGGTCTGCAGTAATGCAAGAAATGAATAATTTTAGCATCAGTGAATGCACCATTGCTGTCTGTCTGACGGACAGACAGAAAGACAGACAGATAGGCAAACAGACAGACAGACAGACAGACAGACAGACAGACAGACAGACAGACAGACAGACAGACAGACAGACAGACAGACAGACAGACAGACAGACAGACAGACAGACAGACAGACAGACAGACAGACAGACAGACACACAGACAGACAGACACACACACACACAGACAGACAGTCAGACAGACAGACAGACAGACAGACAGACAGACAGACAGTCAGACAGACAGACACACAGATGGACAGACAGAGGGATGAACTGGCAGACAGAAACATTAGATCAGTGGCATCAGAAAGGCTTGCAGTGACAATAAACACACGCAGAGGTCCAAACCAGCAAGCCAGTATCGGTAAATCCCCCAGCAACAGACCCTGCGCTAAAAAAAGGCTCGAACTGTCAGAGCGCGCAGTCCGGCAGTCAAATGACATCTGGCAATTTCGCGGTGAAACAAAGACAGCCCGAGCAACAGAGGTAAAGCAACGCTAAGGGAAACTTAAAGCTCGGGTGTCAAGAAGCGCATACGGACCATATACGCCCAACTTTCGCTACTCCCGACCCCCTCAGCTGTTCTTCCTCACTATCTTGCACGTCAAGGATGCTAGCAGACAAAGGAGGGTTGGCCACCATTAGAAGCAAGCAGTAAAGCATCTTACCGCCCTCTCTCCCCTTGGCCAACCGTTACTACACCGCGGTATGCTTGATAGCCTATAGGACTATTTCCTAATTAGGGTTCTGACAGTTGCGAAGATTTACTGCATGGAGCAAACGCGGGCGCCCAAGGACTACTTCCTGAATGTAGTTTATAATGTTACGTACTACCTTAGCAGGCTATTCCTATTCTTGTCTAGTGGCTTTAAAAATGTGCTTGCTACCTTAGTTAGCTACCAGTGTAGTAATAATAAGACTATAGGTAAAATTTAAGTACTTGAAGACTGTTATTGAACAAAATACTGTTGTTTGTTTGTTATATTTTGATCGAAGTAATAAATTTTTTTATGCTTATTGATTTTCTATATTTGTAATCTAAATATAGCGTAACTTCGTATTTAAATCGGTAAAAAATTTGTATATCCTAGTGGCTAGGGCGTCTGCCTTATGACCGGTAGGTCGTGAGTTCGAGCCCTGGTTCTAGAAAACAACCTGTACCTTTTAGTCAAGGAACCTAAACCCGCATTAGCTTCAGTCCTTCCAGCTAAGAAAATTTAGGGTTAGCAATTATTCGTTATTCTCGTGTGAATGTAGCTACTTTAATTTGAAATTTATCTAAGAAAAATAGGCTCTGTTAAATGACTGGTTCTATTTTTAGTACAATTAATATCTACGTAACCAAAAATTCACTATACAACGCTTGTAGATATTCATGTATTTAACACATGCCTCCTATAATAATACATATTAAACTCAGCTAAATTACTTATACCCTAGCACATTTTTGTACCGGTAAAGTACATCTTTACATTTGCAGCGAGACCCATTTAGTGAATAAAAGTACATTCGTACTCGTATTCAAATTACTTGATTGAAGCAAAGATCACTGCAGCCTTCACTAAGGCTACTTATATACTCGTAGAAGACGAGAATAATCTTCAGATCAGACAGACAGACACTAGCTACTTCACATAGCAACCTAAACCATCCCGCTTGTTTTCTTGGAATTTTACCAGCTGATTTGGGGAGTTTTTGGGCTAGAAAAAAAGATTGTTTTTCATCCGTCAGACATTCCAATGTTAGGTAGTTGGGCTATATTTAGAAGATAGTGAAGTAATAATGATTGATGATGCTTGGCATAGCAGATTGGTATGACATAATGGCACAATGAAATGTACATGTACTGACGCTGACCAAACTGACTTGGACACTTGGGTTGCGTCTTTTGTTGTTGCTGTTCTTGTTGTTAAGCTTGTTAAAATCACACTCTTTACGACTCTCAGCTCTTTACCCCCTGCTTCTACTATGTCTAACTTCGGTAATATTTTCAGAGCATACATAATCTTAGCCTGTTCCTTGAAATCTTAAATAACTGTTAAATATAAGAGCCGCAGCATAGATATCTTACAAACAGATTCTAGCGTCTGCCTAAGGTCGTCGGTTCGAGTCCCGGTCCTAGGAGACAATTTGTGCCATTGAGCAAGGCATTTTAATCCCGCATGGCTTCAGCTACCCAGCTGAGATCGGGTACCAGTTTGAGCTGTGAGGACTGAGCAGCTGTACACAGCCTTCGGATGCGCTGCGCACCTGGCTCCGTTAGATGTACATTTCAGTGTCTACATTTTTCTATCACCTCAGCTCCAGGCATTGGTTAATAAAGTACACGTGCAAGAAGAAAAAAATAATAAAAACAGCTAAACTCACCCAAACAACAACAGTTAATCAGTATGAGATAGACCAGAGCTACGCAGCTAGCTAAGGCAGTTCCTATTGTAAGATGCAATCCCTCTGCAGATGCCATCAATCAGGTTTTTATACCGGCGCTAGCAGGTAATAAAATGTATTATTAACAATTATTTTTACCTACTTCTAGTTGGGATACTAAAATCAAAACGAATCGAATGAAAAGAGCAGTTCAAATAAATAGTTGTTCAACTGCATTATGGAGACGAGTCTTAAAGAAAGATGGGAGATTTATAACGATAGTGAAAGTGGTATAAGCGTCTCTGGCGCCCATTGATTGGCTAGACTCGGAGCAAAAAAAATAATGATGAAGCACTTCCTGACAACTGGTAACTGGGGGAACTATACGTGTACTTGGTCAAGTCAAGGAGTGCGAAACTGTAGGATCTGGATAGGAAACCCATGCATTTATACACGCTATCAAGTATTGAGAAATTGAAATTTTTATTATACTACCCCAGCTCTCGAAGCAACAAACAAGAGCTGTCCAATTGAAACTTAACACTTGTTCAATTTCCACTTAGCTAACCAGAGCCGAGGGGGGTCTCTTAGAAATCCACCAATTTAATGGAAAAGAAGAGCCGCAGAAAAAAATGAATAAATCTTGCATTCCAAATTTCCTTGAGCATTTCCCCCCGTCCTAGTGGCCTTGCACTTCTCAGCTCCTTCTCGAGGAATGCTTAGGGTAGACGGCGGGGTCTCAAGACGAGCCTCCTCTAGAAGAAGAGACGATGAAACTGATATCCCAGCCATCAAACTCTTCCCTCAGCTGACTAATATAAACAAATACTTTATCATACTGATTTAATAAGTTTATAAGGTTCGTCAAAAAGTTTGAAATCCCATAGAAATTTTTTTCGGTGAGATTACATAGAGTTCGGCAAGAGATTTGCCGGGTATTTTACTGTTAGCTCGAAGATTTTCAAACCCCGTATAATCCTCCTCTTTATTCGGGATATTTTTATAAGAATTCAAGGCAAAATATTCAACAAACCAGTGAAAAAATTAGTGAAAGTAAAGCACAGCACTTAATTAAAGATCCTTAATTAATTTGTAAAATATTACAATTTTATTTTTTATCAATCAATCGTTCTTTATAGTAATAGACTGACTTAATTAGTCCAACATGCTTTAGTTCTAAATAAACTGTCCCTAATGCGAACTACACTACTTACAATGGTCGACAGTAGTAGTGCATAAAGAAAATATTTCTATGCGTGTTTTAACATTTCAGCTCAACAAGGCCTCCTGTGAATTGGCAGAGTTAAAAGGAGTCAAGGGAACTATAGCTATGTATTTATTCAATGGACGGAGGAAGAAAAACCATAGACAATAGAAAATTGTTCGGGAGAAACACTGTCAAAGCAGTTCTTAACTCGCTACTGCTCATCTAGACCAGCAGTAGAAAGTTAAGCATTTTTTGTCAAAAATAAAAACATAATTGTTCAACAAAAAATACCCACCCAACACATTGAATATTAAATAATCACAACTGCAAAGGCAATTGGGCATGCATCTGTGCTTGCAGCATGCCTAATCAAATTGTAATGTTGTCCAATCATCCTGAAAATCATATTCCAATGATCCTCAATAAAAATCTTCGTCGTCCTCGGCCTTGCGTCGCCGATACTCGGCGGCCGCCTCGGGGCCGAGCAGTTCGAGATCGGCCTCGGACAGAATCACACCGCGCGGCAGGTAACCAATAAGCCTGCGCGAATGGGTTTTTATGGTAGGGATTTCTCCTGAAATCTCTTAAGATAGATTAAAATCCCTTATTCCTAATTTCACATCGGAATCATTTAATCCGTGATTCTCTATTAAGATCCTTGGGGGCGTTTCACAAACCCGAAATTTAACTTCAAATTTAAAAAACTCGAAATTTCATAAACGCGAAATTTCATAAAACCGAAATTTCAACACTTCAAAATTTCATAAAACCCGAAATTTCACAAACCCGAAATTTCTGAAACCCGAAATTTCATAAACCCGAAATTTCATAAACCCGAAATTTCATAAAACCCGAAATTTCATAAAACCCGAAATTTCATAAAACCCGAAATTTCATAAATCCGAAATTTCATAAAACCCGAAATTTTATAAAACCCGAAATTTCATAAATCCGAAATTTCAAAACTTCGAAATTTCATAAAACCCGAAATTTCATAAAACCCGAAATTTCACAACGTCGAATTTAACACTGCGGAGATCGAACTTCAAATCAAACCAGAGTAAACCCGTATTTTCACTTCGATCTTTTCAGTATAACTAGGGAGACTACAATTAATTCTAATTGCAAAAGGAAGATTTAAAAGAAAAACAACAAGAAATGCCTGTTAAGTTGAAGTTGAAACTTCGACTTTATGAAATTTCGGGTTTCTGAAATTTCGACGTTGTGAAATTTCGACGTTGTAAAAGCGCCCCAGATCCTTTAATCCTTAATCCAGAAATTCCTGATCCAACCTTCCCAGTTCCGAGTTTCAACTCACTTGCTAGCATGCTCGCGCACAAGTTTCTGCCGCTCCTCTTCCACAATACGGCGCCTGTACTCCTCCTGTCGGCGCTCCTGCTCCGCCGCGGCGTCCTCGGCCTCGCGCTGGGCAGCGAAAGCCAGCCGGCGCTCCTCCAGCAGGCGTTCAACTTCGCGCTTGTGCTCGGCCTGCTTGAGCCGGCGCTTCTGAGCGTTCATCTGCTCCAGCCGGTCGTCCTCGGCGAATTTGGCCATCATCTGCTGACGGAAACGATCCTCCTCGGCTCGCTCGGCGGCTAGGCGGGCCTCCTTGGCCTGCAGCTGCTGTTCGTGATCGGCGCGCATCTCTAGGCGCTGACGGATTCGACGCTCGGCCTCCTGACGCTCAAGTTGGCGAGCTCGGGCGGCGGCCTCTTCTTCGACGAGTTCTTGGCGAACCTAAATGCGTAAAAGTTGTGCATAACGAATTAGTGTTTATAATCGAGAGCTAAAATACAGTAAAACCGGTTTCTTATCTATCCTGCACAATTAAATTAGCCTTTCCCCCTCTTTTATTAAAGCTGTTGAATTCAACCACTAATTGCC
This sequence comes from Macrostomum cliftonense, assembly GCA_950096795.1. Taxonomy (NCBI): domain Eukaryota; kingdom Metazoa; phylum Platyhelminthes; family Macrostomidae; genus Macrostomum; species Macrostomum cliftonense. The sequence continues at coordinate 2,736,656 of CATNEM010000149.1, forward strand.
CGCCTCAATAAAACCAGCCTCTATACCCCATTTTATTAGAGCTGTTGATTTCAACCACTCTAATTGCCCGCCTTAATAAAACCAGCCTCTCCCCTTCTATTAGAGCTGTTGATTTCAACCACTCTAATTGCCCGACTCAATAAAACCAGCCTCTATACCCCATTTTATTAGAGCTGTTGATTTCAACCACTCTAATTGCCCGCCTCAATAAAACCAGCCTCTATACCCCTTTTATTAGAGCTGTTGATTTCAACCACTCTAATTGCCCGACTCAATAAAACCAGCCTCTATACCCCATTTTATTAGAGCTGTTGATTTCAACCACTCTCTAATTGCCCGACTCAATAAAACCAGCATCTCCCCCTTTTATTAGAGCTGTTGATTTCAACCACTCTAATTGCCCGCCTCAATAAAACCAGCCTCTTTACCCCATTTTATCAGAGCCGTTGATTTCAACCACTCTAATTGCCCGCCTCAATAAAACCAGCCTCTATACCCCTTTCATTGGAGCTGTTGATTTCAACCACTCAATAAAAATGCCTCGCACCCTCTTTCAAAGCTATTGATTTTAACTAGTTTTATTGCATTTACAAACAACAAGCCTCTTTCCCTTCGATCAGAGCAGTTAGTTTTCACTTAATCAAGAATCTAATTAGAAGCACAGTCAGTGTTCGCGTTAGCTGACCTCCTCCAGCTCTCGCCTAGCGGCCTCCTCAGCTTGAATACGGGCGTGCAACTCAGCCCTGACTCGGTCTTGAGCCTCCTCGCGGGCCCGCCTTTCAGCCGCGACAGCCGCCTCTCTAGCGCCCTGCGACTGTAGAAATTTCTTAATCCTGGCATTTTCTTCTTCAAGCCGGCGACGCTCAGCTTCCTTCCAGGCGGCCCGTTCGGCTTGAAATTCGCGGATGTACTGCTGAGTGGCGTGACGCTTCTCTAGCTCGCGTTGACGCTCGCGCTCGTCTTCTTCGTGCAGTCGGCGGACGATTTCGTCGATCATGAGTTTCTCCTTGAGGAACTCGGCGTAGGCTGCCTGCCTGGCCCGCTCCTGGTCTTCGAGTTGGCGCTCCAGCTGAGCCTGGTATTCAGCCTTCTCCTGCGCCTGCGATTAGGGAGATGGAGGGGAGAAAAAGATCAGGCAATTTGCCATCTGCCGGTTATTTTAAAATATTACTTTGTTAAGCATAAAACATACGAGTTATATAACATGTGTAAGCCTTCACCAACTTGAGACACTGGTAAGGGGGCTAAATCTGCAGGAGGGCTGGTAAGGGGGGACAAAATAGCTAGTCCACTATACTAAACATGGCACACAACCTCCGTCCATTAATGATCGGTTAAATACGCTAAAAAATACCTTAATAATGCGACGCTCTTCATCAGCAATTTTTGCTCGTTCAGCTTCCTCGGCCATCTGGCGCATCAGCTCAGCGTCGCCGTGCATCTCGTCGTATTCGCGAGCCCGACGCTCGGCCATCTGGGCGGCGCGCTCTTTGGCAACGTAGGCGGCGCGAAGTTTCGCTTCCAGTTCGCGAATTTCACTGCTGCCCTCGCGAACCTGATTAAAAATTAGGTGATTCGATTTTATTTATGGTGACAAATCTTGGGACCTGTTTGAGACGGTTCTAAGGGGTGGTTTGTGACTCTTCAGACCGGTTTCCTGACGATTCTAAGGGACACTTTAGAGACGATTCTCAGGGGCAGTTTAGAGACGATTTTCGTTGACAGTTTGAAGACGATTCTCAAGGACACATTAGAGACGATTCTCAAGGACAGTTTGGAGACGATTCTCAGGGACACTTTGGAGACGATTCTCAAGGACAGTTTGGAGACGATTCTCAGGGACACTTTAGAGACTATTCTCAGGGACAGTTTAGAGACGATTCTCAGGGACGGTTTAGAGACGATTCTCAGGGGCAGTTTAGAGACGATTCTCAGGGACACTTTAGAGACGATTCTCAAGGACACTTTAGAGACTATTCTCAGGGACAGTTTGGAGACGATTCTCAAGGACGGTTTAGAGACGATTCTCAGGGACACATTAGAGACGATTCTCAAGGACAGTTTAGAGACGATTCTCAGGGACACTTTAGAGACGATTCTCAGGGACAGTTTGGAGACGATTCTCAGGGACACATTAGAGACGATTCTCAAGGACAGTTTAGAGACGATTCTCAGGGACACTTTAGAGACGATTCGCAGGGACAGTTTAGAGAGGATTCTCAGAGACACTTTAGAGACGATTCTCAAGGACAGTTTAGAGAGGATTCTCAGAGACACTTTAGAGACGATTCTCAAGGACAGTTTGGAGACGATTCTCAGGGACACTTTGGAGACGATTCTCAGGGACACTTTGGCGACGATTCTCAGGGACAGACAGTTTGGAGACTATTCTCAGGGACACTTAAGTGACGATTCTCAGAGACAGTTTGGAGACGATTCTCAGGGACACTTAAGTGACGATTCTCAGAGACAGTTTGGAGACGATTCTCAGGGACACTTTAGCGACGATTCTCAAGGACAGTTTGGAGACGATTCTCAGGGACAGTTTAAAGAGGATTCTCAGGGACAGTTTGGAGACGATTCTCAGGGACACTTTGGCGACGATTCTCAGGGACAGACAGTTTGGAGACTATTCTCAGGGACACTTAAGTGACGATTCTCAGAGACAGTTTGGAGACGATTCTCAGGGACAGTTTGGAGACGATTCTCAGGGACACTTTGGAGACGATTCTCAGGGACACTTTGGCGACGATTCTCAGGGACAGACAGTTTGGAGACTATTCTCAGGGACACTTAAGTGACGATTCTCAGAGACAGTTTGGAGACGATTCTCAGGGACACTTTAGAGACGATTCTCAGGGACACTTAAGTGACGATTCTCAGAGACAGTTTGGAGACGATTCTCAGGGACACTTTGGAGACGATTCTCAAGGACAGTTTGGAGACGATTCTCAGGGACAGTTTGGAGACGATTCTCAGGGACACTTTGGCGACGATTCTCAGGGACAGACAGTTTGGAGACTATTCTCAGGGACACTTAAGTGACGATTCTCAGAGACAGTTTGGAGACGATTCTCAGGGACACTTAAGTGACGATTCTCAGAGACAGTTTGGAGACGATTCTCAGGGACACTTTGGAGACGATTCTCAAGGACAGTTTGGAGACGATTCTCAGGGACAGTTTGGAGACGATTCTCAGGGACACTTTGGAGACGATTCTCAGGGACACTTTGGACACGATTCTAGAAAAACGCTGTCCAACCGATTCCCAGGATGCTTCGGAGAGGATTCTTATGAGCTATTGGCACGAGGATTGTTAATCCTAACGAAAGTTTCTCAAGCTCGATGGTTTTTAGCCCAGCACCTGCTGCCGCATCTTCTCGTCCTTCGTAGCCTCAGCTTTGATTCGCTCCAACTGCCTGGCCAGCTGCTCCTCCTGCTCTCGTTGCCGGTCCCTCATCTGACGCTCGGCGGCTGCCCGACTCAATCGTTCGCCGAGCTCCAACTCCTGGCGCTGCTGCTCAGCCAATCGAAGTAGGCGCTTTTTCTCAATCTTAAAAATGGTTGATGTGCAGGTGTGCGCTGATTAAACTACTGTCAGGAGTATTAGTAGAATATGTAAAAAACTATGATAAAATTAATGCAATATTAGCAAACGCAAACCTTCTCATCGTTGTGCAGGGCCTCTTCGGCTCGACGATTGTTGAGAATTTCGCGGGTACGGTCCTCCCTCGCCTGTTCCATGCGCAACTGCTTCGCCTGCTGTTCCTGATAGGCCCTGCGCATTGACGCCATGCTGGCTGCTGCTTTTTTTCTAGCTGTCTTTTTTATAAGATAAGTCTTCTACTGATTTGAGATGATTGGAGTTTTGTGAAAATTAACTGGAAGAATTGTGTTTTAATAATGTTATTCATGAAGCTTTGGCATAAAAGTGTGTGAAAAAAACAAATTATATCATTTTTGTTGCAACAAAAAATTTTTAGTAAAAGAAATATACATTGGGCATTGCTTGATGTATTCATAATAATTTACTGTCCATTATAATATAACTACATTATATTATTCAGCAAACAAAAATGTTTAGGATTTTGTTTTTTGAGTAAGCACATGAAAGTAATTTTTTACTTAAATTAAAACAAACACAATTTAATATTCACTGCAAACTGGCCATCATTCAATTAAAAAATCTGTAATTTTACTTTCAACTGCAAGCCAACATGGACATTCCATAGGTTTACTATTACTTTTTATATGCAATTAGAAATAAAGCATATAGGGTTAGATACAATGTAAAAATCCAGGCATCTCTGAAAATTAAGAACTGTAAATACGTAATATCTGCTTATTGCAAATGTCTAAATTTTATTGTATATAATATTTATTTCCTTATCAATAGATATCAAAATATCAAATATCAAAATAGAAATTTGTCTACAAACAGCAAGATCTATTTATATAAGCTTCACACATGTATTATTTAAAAAATCTATGCAAAAAGTCATACCATTTAAGATAAAATATTCTGAAAATATAGCTCAAATATACATTGAATTATTAGATACAAAAAATTACAACAGGATATAAAAATAGACAAGCAAAAAATTAATAAGTAGAAAAATGTTGTCAATCCAAATTATATTAAAATATCTTAAGTCTAGCAAGTTCTACTTATAATCATATAATGAAATGAACCCTTAGCTGCACCGGAACACTGGTTTGCATCCAGACAAAGACAACCCAGCTGGATAGCCTCTGTTTATCAACAACAATTATAGTTAAGATGTTCAATCAAGCCATATAAACTTTCTAGGACGATTTGGGGCATTTTTATGTGAAGAAGCTGTAATTAGTGATTGTTCTAGAACACTTTATAGCAGAAATTAACTATTTCCGGATTCCGATCACAGTATGCTGCTTACACGAATCACGATGCGATATGTAACATGTAGCACCTATTTTGTAACAAATATGAATAAAAAAGCTATTAGCGATATTGAAACCGAACGGCAACACCTAATAATTGTTTTCTGCATGAATGTACATTTTCTACGACTTTGAAATCCCCTGCTACGTAAATCAAGAACCTATATATCACTCTCTGTATAACTTCGAATTTTTTATGGCCAGAATCAAATCGGAATCAAATAATTTGAGTGTTTCGTACTGTTACTAAGGTAGATTTAAAGAATTTAAACAATTTTGCGTATATAATAGGTAAGGATATCGTATAAAACAGAAAAAGAACAAATAACTATACAATTTTTACCACCTAAATTTCAAAAATTACCTGAACTACTAATTTCACATAGTTGATACAGAACTCCACACGTCAAGCTGAGGAACAAGCAAACGAAGTCCAAAATATTTAGCTACGTGAACGAAACTTATGTGATCCGTGATGCAATTACGTCCCCAACAGAAAAGGGCAACGCACGTCTTCGACTATTAAATGTATTTTACGCGAGGTAAAAAAATGGTAATAGGTGGCATAAATCGTGCTAATTAATATGCTGAAAAACAGGATTTACTTTTTTTCAACTATAATGTGTAGCTCTTCCGTGCTTTGATTTCTAGATATTGTAATCGCAGAATATCAAGAAACGCGCCTACACTATTTAAGTAGTATCGCACGAAAAACATTACGGTAAATAATACATATAAATACTGACTGAAAATGAAAACACACACGACGATCGAATAAAATGTTGAAATGTATATTCTGCTCCTGCAAGCAAAGTTTTGCCTGCAGGGCAAAGAAATCCAGCCATGGTTAACACGGAGTATAAAAAATTGGCTCTTAAACCTGAATATAAGTTACAATAGGAATGAAACGTCTCTTCTCACTTCTCATGAAATCGATCCCATACAATAATACTGCCAATGGTTTGCGCAGGACAAAGTTATAGTCAAAATCGATACGAGTTTATGCCTGATCAAATAATTTTGAGCTAAGCTCAGATCCGCCCTGGTATAACAGCAGCTGGTTCAATATCTCACTGGGCTCGTATTACTTAGATACTCGTACATGTAGCTGGGGCTAGGTGCATACGATAAAGTTAACTGTAAATGTCAAGAATGACTATCTATCTATCTATCTATCTATCTATCTATCTATCTATCTATCTATCTATCTATCTATCTATCTATCTATCTATCTATCTATCTATCTATCTATCTATCTATCTATCTATCTATCTATCTATCTATCTATCTATCTATCTATCTATCTATCTATCTATCTATCTATCTATCTATCTATCTATCTATCTATCTATCTATCTATCTATCTATCTATCTATCTATCTATCTATCTATCTATCTATCTATCTATCTATCTATCTATCTATCTATCTATCTATCTATCTATCTATCTATCTATCTATCTATCTATCTATCTATTTATCTATCTTTCTATCTATCTATCTATCTATCTATCTACCTATCTATCTATTTATCTATCTTTCTATCTATCTATCTATCTATCTATCTATCTATTTATCTATCTTTCTATCTATCTATCTATCTATCTATCTATCTATTTATATCTATTTATCGAAGGGCTAATGTACGCATTCGTATTTAGAAAGATAATTGAACTCATCAACTTTATTTTAGTATTTTTGATAGACCCTCAAGGGCAGACAGAACAGTTAAAATCCTTAGTAATGTCAGAGTTACGAGTACAAAGTACACAATGAGTGACAGTATTGCCTAAGGAACTAAAAAAGCGACACACAGCAATGGGATTAACGTCAAATTGCAAATAGTACCGAAGGTAAACGGAGAAGATTGTCACTCTATGACAATTCTTTGCCATAACTGAGCCCACTTCATAAACCGCAATGCTCACAGCAACGCTCTAATGAGTTATATCACTTGGCAGATTGTGTAGCAAGAGAGACAATGTGATCGGATCGCGATGGAGAGAGCCAGGGGCATTCAAATGAAAGCAGTTCAGTATTTTCTATACACTGCAGGAAGTGACGAGTGCGTCTAATGCATGGTTGCAGGACAAAATTGTGCAGTTATGCTCTCGTTATCATGCATGCCTTTTAGTTGCTAAGGACGACGCACGTACGAAATTAGCAAATCCTCTCCACCGCTAGCGACATTAATCGGTGCCATCTTGCACAACGAATATGCCTGGCTTTTAGCCAATATTTTTCTGCCCTTTTTATAACTCCGCTTTTTAGAGCAGATAAAATAGGCATTGAGTCATAAAAGGTCAAAATTTATTACTAGCTTGTGGATATTTTTTTATAAGATTTGACACTTTCCGAACTGTCAACAGTAGCCTTGATGAGGAAGAGGAATTATGTCGCCTAGAGATGAATCCCTGGCCGAAAAAGGCAATGCATAGTGATAAATATTTCGTCATTGAAAGAAAAAATGCGTCGTGGAGGGAATTCAAATGTTATTGCAAACGTTTATTGGTGATAAAGAAATGTTCATGCGTCACTAACGAAAAATTTTGGTTCATGAGTCGTAGAAAAGTAACTAGTCTTGGTCTTAAAGAGAAATTGGAGGTCATAGAAGCAAAGGGATGATTCTTATAGGATATTAGCAGGTCATGGAGAGAAATCATGAGTCATATAGGCAATTCATGGGTCATGGAGAGAAATCATGTGTTATATAGGGAATTCGTAGGTCATGGAGAGAAATCATGAGTCATAACGGGAATCTGTGTGTCATGGAAAGAAATTATGAGTAATATAGTGAATTATTTGGTCATGGAGAGAAATAATGAGTCATAGAAGGAATTCATGGGTTGTAAAGAAACACCATAGCTGTCATAGCGGTAATTTATGAGCCTATTCCAATGTAAATGAGATTTGGTAATCATTATGATTCTATTTTTAGCAACACTGCGCGGATGTAGGGTATTCAGTTGAAGTGTTTACGGTATCTGCCGGTGAGTCATAGAGTTGAAAAACAATAGGCAAACGGTTTCGCAGTTTATGAACCGCAGGGCACAAAATTGAAAGTTAGTGGTTCACATTCCATTCTATGTGAAATTAGAAAAACGATATCAAGTCTCGAAATCAGTCAGGCAGATCGCCACCATCGCCCATTGAGTTGTCAATAAGTGACTAAGAAGCCACGCTCACGGGGTCTAATGCAAAGCCAAGGCAATTCAAAGTTTTGGCACTGGGCGTCCAATAAAAAAATCAGACCCAAGAAACGAGCTGGACAGAAATAGCAAAGAGGAACAGACCAAGGTTAAAGCTTTAGGGGGCGGCTGCGGGGCTGACTAATGCGAGCGAATGAAATGCTTGAGTACGAGAGACGAGAGCATCTAGCAGCTCCGATCCCCATACGACAGCAAGGGGAAGAAAAAGTCTACCTCTGCGCCCAATCCCATTTCAGTCCGAGTCCTGAGAGGGATTCCTACCTAACCCCCGATCTGTACTCTGGCACAGAATCTGTCTGATCAAGTCTTTCTGACTTCCTCTTATTGCCATTTTTAAAGCCCCTCTGCTGCGATTGTTGTCCTTGACAACCGTGCCCGTTGCCATCTTAGCTTTGTTCGTCGCTTCCTGCAAAAGATTTTTTAGGTTGCTGCCGTTACTGCACTCATACTCATTCATTCATCGCTGCCGTTTTGAAATCGATTGAGAAAGAAAGAGAGAAAAGTCTTGGAAAGGGACCTCACACACAATCGGAGCCCATTTGACCAGTCATAGCCAGTTCTTCTTCTGATCGTGGAGTCAGGCAAATAAAAGAGCTCCGTTTGACCCGTTGCTGTGGGCATAAATATGCTGCGCAGAAAATCGCTGTGTACGCATTGTTGCCCAAGAGTTGTTTATACCGAGTTGCAAGTTGCTTGGCAACGGGAGAGGCGACAGCAAAATTTGACATGTCGACTCTGAGCCGCTGGCTTGTGCCCGAGAGCGACGCCCTGTTGCAGCAGCTGCTGCTGTGGCTGCGTCAGCAACTTTTCGAACTGCCCGCATTCGCCAATGTCACTCTGAACAGCACCAACGCATTGTCTGAGCCCGTTATCAGCGGACCGTTCGAACTGATTGGCAACCAGGTTCGCCGGGACTCGGCCTATTTTGTCGCCTTCTGCTGCGTCCAACTTTTGGCCGTGCTGGCGCCGGCCCTGCTAGCTGCGCGCGTCTGGCGACAAAAAAAGCGACGTCGTCGTGGCCGGGAGCGGTACAACGTCCAGGGACAGCGTCCGGACGCGGAGGAGCCGCACAATGGAGACTGCAAGTCGAACACGACAGAGATGTCAGTTTACACAATTGGCGGCTTAGCTGAAGGCGTGGCTGGCGAGTCAAGCAGCGATCGGACCTCCGTCAGCACATTCGCCACCGAGGCAGACTCTGTCGAGCACAGGTGCACGTCCAAACACGCTACTGATGGCGTTGTCGAGGTCAGTCAGCACCGCTGCCTGGTGATTTCCATGCTGATACTGTTGCTGTTGCTACTAGCAACCGTTGTCGTGTCCGTGGCTCTGCTAATCAACTTTTGGAACAGCGGCAACAAGCTGCAGTCGCGAATGCTAACGGAAAGAAACAACCAGTCGGCAACATTTCGAACTTCCACGGCGGAGTTGGTGTCGCAGGTGAACGGTCTGGTCGAGGGTCTCATTGATTCAAGTAACGCCACTTTAATTGACGAATTTCAAGCAAACTTCTACCTGATACAAGACTTCTTTAACGGATTTGCGCGTTACGTCATTGGTCAATTGTTCCAATTGTTGAAACTGCAACCGGTGCTGCAGCAGCTGGACGCTTTCATCACTAAAATCGAGTCGGTCGTGTCGATTCAATCGCAGGCAAGCGTTCTGGTGTCGGAATTGACGAGCGCATCAGCCGAGCTAGCCAGAATTCGCGCCGAATTATTGGAGAGCTGCGGAAATCTTTGCGACGCTACCAAATTCGTGGAGTGCCCGCAGATTCTCGCAAATCTGAACAACCTGAAACTGCAGATCGGCCCGAGCGCCGCTCAGTTGGACAGTCTAACTACCGTGATTACCTTCATGCGAAAGAGAGGCATCAGTGCTCACCAGATGCGCACGGACTTCACGGCGACCTACGCGAGCATCAACCAGTCGCTCAAAATCATCGATGCCGAGGTGCAGAAGCTGCTCAACTCGGTGACAGTTGGTATTGCTAATGAATTTGGAAAAATTAAGAACTCGAGTTTCAGCCTGACAGCCAGCCTAAGCGAGACGGCTGAATCCGAATCCGTTTGGTCGGTGGTTCGGGACGCGAGGACTTACTTCATCCTGGCCATGGTGCTGATGAGCCTTGCCTTGATGCCATTCTACGTGTTCGCCGCCCTGCTCGGCACTCATCTGGTCAGCTGTCTGTCCTGGCTGTTCTCGTTGATGTCCATGGAGAATCGGGATCAAAAACTCAGTCGGCTACGACTCACCGACATTGGCAGCATCGGCGCCGGTCCCGAGCGCATCGGCAACTTCTCCGTGTCGGCCGTCAGCGCAGTTGACTTGCATCGCCAGGCCGAGCGACGCAACAAGCTCCAGGAGTATCGCCGACGTTGTCTAGGCAGCTTCCGCCAGCTGAGCGGCTCGTCAAGAACTTATGCTTGCGGTGTACTTCTGGTCTCCATTGTGTCCACTGTGGCCTTCAGCCTGCCAGTGCTGGTGTACTACGCGACAAGCGTTGCCGACGTCCGACTATGCCGGTACTTGCAAACGCCAGAAGGCCGAGCTAAACTGGACTCCAATTTGGACTCGTTGTTGCTGCAGCACATCTGGCCAAGTGTGACCGACTTGCTGGAGAAGAGTATTCAGCTGCCGCTACCGTTTGATTTCAGCAAGCAACCTGACCAGCTGTTCACCCGGCTAAACGACCAGTGCGACAACAGCAGCGTCTCGCTGTTCTCCGCCCTGCAAATGATGAACGTCATCAATCTGACGGCGTTTGTTTATTCGCCAATAGTTCAGCAGAACTTGGACTACGGCAAGGGCATGCTGCACACGGCGTTGACTGGCCTCACACCGGACAAGGTGCTTTCAGCCGATCTGCGCAGCATCGGCGAGAGTGCCGAGGTTGCCGCATTAGGCGGACTTATCGATGATGAACTGTCCAGACCAGAACTACTCGGCAAGCTCGACCAACCGTTACTGGGCGTGGATGCTGTCGCTCTGACCGACACAATCAATCGACTGACTGTCAGGGTCGACTCGTCTGGCCTTAGAGACGCTGTGATCGCCAAATTCTACAGCGACAAGTTACGCAACGAGTCGTTGCCTCAGCTGGACCAGCTGCAGCGCATGGCCGCCAACCTGAGCTCCGCAATCAACGCGTCGGCACAGGGACCGCCAGCCAAGACAACAATCCAACGCCTCGGAGAGAATATTGCGGCCTACAAGGCGGAATTTGTCAGCACGAAAGCAGTCACTGACGCAGCCGATCGGGTCTACGATAGCACGGTGGTGAATTATCTGCCGCCGCTAGTGAAACTGCTCGATCCGATGAGGCTGAGGATTCTGGAACAGTTGCTACCCTGTTTGGGATTTAAGCAAGTGCTCGACTCCGGATCCAATCTGGCTTGTTCCGATGTGATCGAATCGACACTTGGTGTAGCTCTGGCCCTACTGCTCGGCCTAACAGCCCTGCTACTTGCTATCTGCGTCTTCCTTGGATTGCTTCTGCAGGCAAGCGGATTTTGTTGCGTACTGCGCGGCTGCTGCTGCTGCTACCGTTAGTCAACTGTCCATGTAATAAATTGTGTTATAAAGCTACAAAAAGTCTACCCTAAATATTACCGATCTTTACCGAAGCAATGCGGGATTAAGTGCGGTTTTCAAGGATAAAAATAGTCTCCTAGAGCCGGGGCTCGAACCCACAACCTTTGTATAATTATAGAATAGATTTTGTTAAACAGGAATCTGGTGTATAGGGGAAAATTTTCTGTCAATTTGATGAACTAATGCATCCATGAGCTCAGTAATCAGTCAAAAGAAGGAAATATACATTTCTGGGATATTTTATTACCCCCGTTACCATAGCTGCAGGGATATAAACAAGCATAGCTGAGTGCCGCCCATGTCAGTACAATAGAATATACAGACAAGGACCAATGGGGCCTCATAATTAAAACACATTCCTAATGTGGCTAAGAATAGCCATAATGATATTTTTTTTGGTCAAATGTAGTGCCTTCTGCTTTGTAACTGATCTTCCGCATGAGAGTAATTTTGTTTCATTAGATTTTAAAAAAGCTTAAGGATTCAAATTGACTAGAAATTTCATTGTATTTTCAATTTACGTAACAATCATATTTAATTTTGTCGGATATTTGCAACGTAAATAGCCTTATCTGCTCACACACTGATTGCTTTCATTTTACGCTTTCATTTTATATTGCTCCGATTGAAATTGTAAAAAAACTCAGAAAAACGACCATAATTAACCATGTTTCTTGTAAACGTACCGTCCGTATTTCAAAAAAACTGCGCAGCTAACGGCTTGCCAAAGAGCAAAGCCAGGGCAATGCGCAATTTCACCTGTCATTTTGACTGCCCGAGTTCTCCATTAAATTCTAACAAAAAATTCTGAATAAATCGGATCTGTGTGCCCCGCCTTCAGATTGTCTATGATTTTTACATGAACTTCCGTCTTCAAAATAACAGCGCAAGCAATTTTCATGACTTTTTTTGTCAAAAAAGATGTTCAGATGTAGTCAGTGCTTCAATTTATTTTTTGTTTACGTAAATACAACATTCAAATTGCTATCATTGATGCATTGCTATCTATCTATCTAAATTGATGGATAGATAGATGATGGCATTGGATTGCGTTGAAAAATAATAATTAGCTCTGACTTCAGCATTTAATAGCAGCAAAAAGGACAGACGGATGGACAAGTAGATATAGAAAGATAGATAGATAGATAGATAGATAGATAGATAGATAGATAGATAGATAGATAGATAGATAGATAGATAGATAGATAGATAGATAGATAGATAGATGGATAGATAGATAGATAGATAGATAGATAGATAGATAGATAGATAGATAGATAGATAGATAGATAGATAGATAGATAGATAGATAGATAGATAGATAGATAGATAGATAGATAGATAATAGATAGATAGATAGATAGATAGATAGATAGATAGATAGATAGATAGATAGATAGATAGATAGATAGCTGACCTAAAATAGATCATAAGCGCGTCAATTTATTTTTTGCTTCACATCGTTATTGATAATTATCTGCAGTCAGCAATAAAAAATGATGGAAATAGAGCAAGGCAAACCATCAGGAAAATACAACCCTCTTATCATTTCCTTGCTGAAGCTCCATGCTGACATGAAGCCGCACTTAGTGGAGTACCAATATTGTTGCACACGAGTTCCCGCTTTGCCCGCACTTAAGCATGGTTGATTGCTGATAATGGTGTTGTCTAGCTGAATGGGATACTGTAATAGACAGGCAGGTAAGAGGAGCGCAGGAGGTCACGGACCTGTCTGTAGCTAAATAAAAAGGCATATTTATAGGCAATTAATCAATAGAACAATCAAAAAAATATATCTGAGCTAAATAAAGGCATTCAGACTGACAAAGACGGAGATATAGGCGAAAAAATTCCTAAAATACGATTTTTCCCCTCGCGCTAGCTATTGCTGTCGCCAAAAGAAAAAGCAAAGCTTTGGTAATTTGACAAGGTTGAAAACGTTTATAAAATTGATAAAAAATCGTAAAGCAGGCAGTGCAGAAATTGGGCTAGCTAAAGCCCGTGTACTTTTCATCCAAAGCTGAGGAAAGTGACGGACGGACAGGCGAGCCGTGAGTGGCGGCCACTACTAGAATCCAGGTGACAAAAAATTCCATCCCGATTTTTTCGTCTCCATGGATACGCCAACTATATGGGCTTGAAGAGGGAACGGGTTCGAATCCAACGAAGACTTACAGTATACACCCGAGGAGGCAGAGAACGAGAGCAAGGCAAAAAAATTGATTGCTTTTTTTCGTGCCCTACCTAGCCTGTCTGTCTGCCTGTCTGTGTATCGCTCTGCATGCTCTATACTTTCCCATAGTTCTCTTCCGCTCTGGGCGCAGTTCGCCTCACTTAATCTTCCCCAAAAAGCAGTCTAGAAAAAAGCTTGTCTGCTTCTATTTTATCACGTTTCTAGAAAGTGACTTCGCATGTGAGCTATGAGATTTCGCCTGGATTTCTCTCTTGGGGTAATGGAGTGGGCAACTTTGAAGGGGATATCGAGAGCGGTACTTGGGGCTTAAGGAAAAAGGAAAATTGGTTGACAAACATGTGAGAGGCTCCCAGGTAATTAGCCGAGATCTGAGAAGTCTGAGGCAAGACTATTCAAACAGGCAGATATGAGTTTGTCTAGCAAGTCAGTCGCGATCTGTTTGGAGTGCCTGGACGCTTGTTAACGGAAATGAAAGCTAAAATGACAGAGAAATGGCATAGGCATGTGGGATCGCCAAGCGGAAAATAATGATCGATTGTCAGAGTTCCGCTGGGTGACCGAAGTGCCTTTATTGACAGAGGGAAAATGAGGAATTGAAGTAAAGGATCCGACGGAAGAAGCATGGAGTGGGAAGGCAAACAGACTGGCAGACAGACAGACAGAGAGACCGACCGAAAGACATGGACACATTGAATAACACTCAGACAGACAGACAGACACAGACAGACGCAGACAGACAGACAGATAGACAGACAGATAAATAGACAGACAGACAGACAGACAGACAGACAGACATACAGACAGACACGCAGACAGACACACAGACAGACAGACAGACAGACAGACAGACAGACATACAGACAGACACACAGACAGACAGACGCAGACAGACAGACGTAGACAGACAGACGGACAGACAGAGCAGACAGACAGACACACAGACAGACAGACAGACAGACAGACAGACAGAAAACAGACATACGGAGAGGGAAAGACAAAAACAGACTGACAAACGTATAAGAGACTGACTAATCATAATCTTCACATATATCCCGTCGAAAGTCAAGGTTCAGCATAAAAGTACACCTAGCTCGGAGCGGCAGCTTGCCATTCGGCAGTCAGAGAGCATGAAGGGCCCACGGGTTTTAAATTATTAAGCGTCAGAAAGGGACCAGGTGCGCTGGGCAGCTGCTAAAATTGCCACGCACGTGGAAGCTAAATTCAAATTCCAATTTTTTGGCTCTCCTTGAAGTCTCGCAGCCGTCATTGCAAATCAATTTCTTCGTACACGATCGGCACTTCACGGCCGCTAGATTAATTGGGTGAGGATGGAGGAAAAAGGGAAAAACGCGCTCTCTCTCTCTCTCTCTCTCTCCTATGTGGCCCGCCGCCGCTGCGCCCAGAAGAAGCCGATCAATTAGACAGTCAAAAGCCTCCAGGTGGGCCGTAGATGGCTGAGGAGCTGGGCAGCGGGCTAATTAATCGGGAGACTAATTAGCCTAGCCTATGGAGCTTGAGGTCTCCATCTGAAAAGAGTTTGGCATAGATTGCCTAAGAGATTTTGCGTCCATGGTTTCAGTCATCAATTCTTACACACTGGGTTTAAAATGTCTTGATGATTCCCCCCCCCCATAGTTACTTCAGTCACAGCCACGAGTTCTTTAGGCTTCATTTCCAACTCTAAATCTACATCTGCATTAAATCATATGGTTGCATTGTTGGCATCATGCTTAAGGAAAATATTCTATCTTAAGTTTCCTTTGCATCTCAAAAAGCAACAGTTGGCGAATTTTCCCTTGCTTAAAAAGCGTACATGCAGTAGTCCTGTGAGGAAAAAAGTCTTCCCTCGTATTGTTGCAAAGTTGAACCATTGTAAATTATGTGTACACGCTTCAAATGTACTTTATATAGGTATTCTCGTGTCTTCAGGTTGGCAGCAAACCTTGCCGACTTTTGTATCAAAAGGGTAAAAGCATACTAATTCTATATTAGTTACGTTTGAATAGAAAATAGCTTTGATGAAGCCTATCTGCAAAAATCTAATTATCCTGCTTACAGCCCTAATGGAAGCCATTCCATCCATAAAAGCATTCACAAAAAAGGAAAAACAAGGTAAAGTTTTGGGGACTATTTAGCTCAGGAATAATAAATTCATAAAATGCGCTTGTAGGTTCAACAGTAGAACTTGCAGTTCCCTTAGTAAACTAAACTAACAAACTAACTAATTATCTAATTGATAGGAGCATCATGCACTTTAAATTTGAATTATACGAACGTACTTATTATGCTCGTAACGAGAGCCAAACATATGAAAAACTAAGTAAACTAGATAACCTGATTGCAACACAACTTTTCTTCTACAAAACCAGAGTAAACTCTCACTAAATTCTGTAGTGATTATAAAATATCATGCTGACTTAAATTAAATGCGAGTATTTAGCCCCATGCACATGTAATTACTGAAAATAGTAAAAAAAAATTTGATCGACAAAAAATTTTCCAGTCATTTAATAGATTTATTTTCAATATATAGCAGAAATTAAAAAATATTTTTCCTATACACTCAAAATTAAATAATTTTAAAATAGTCGCTACGCTAAGAGAGTATAGCATGTAGCCTAGGGTTAAGACAAACTAAATATCAATCAATAGTAAATAAATTATAAGTCCTGATTAGTAAAAATGTTTCACTCACATAACACATAGTGCGAACAGCAATCCAAGAACAGTAAGGGAAATGGGATATTAATTCATACAGGAAGAAGAAAAATTTTACAAAATTAAAAAGCTGCTGAGTGGCTATAAGATATAGACACGCCGCTTTTTATCCATCTGTGTACTTTGATTCTTAAATAATAGGATTTTAAAATAATTACTTAAATATCGCCTTAGCAAAAGTTAGGTATTTAAAAATGGGGGGGGGGGTTTAATTGCTAGTCCTATAAACTAAATATTAGTAGGTTTCGGAATCGGATATCATAATGCGGTAATCCTCAAGGGGGATAAATTCCTACTCATATTATATAACATCTAAAAAAATTGAATATTACAATGCGATTGTCCTGAAGGGGGCTAGAATATCTAGTCCTCTATACTAAATTTGAGCAGGGTGGAAAATTATGCATAAAAAGTCTGAATTTTAAATTTGGTAAAGTTTCTACCTTTATTTTACCTAAGTTAAGTAGTCAGCACAGAATATCAATACGGTTTGAATGGAGCTAGTCCATAAATTGTTGGGCGCATTTAATGCCAAAGAAAGGCAGCTCCAAGACACACCGTCAAAAAAATAAAAACGTGTGATTAAAGAGAATTACAAACCTTTGTTAAAAAGCAGACACAATGTTCAATCTACAGTATACCGACCGTCCAGATACAATTAATCAGTACATAAAGGAGAAATCGCGATAACGATAATTCCACTTGCCCTGCTTGACCAGCGCAGCTCGGGCCTTGCCATACTGCTCGGACGTGAAGTTCGGATGAATATCGAAGCTCATCACAACCCGTGGCATTGTTGTGTGAAAAAATGTGAACCGATTTGTTCGACGCATTCGCGGCGGCAGCGGCTTCACGGTCGGCTCCGGCACTGTCACTGAGACGGGCTTGCGGTCCGGGATCAGGTGGCGTCTGAGGAATGACAGAAAATTATATATGTCATACGATTTACAGATTGTATTTTTTTGTAGCTTGCTTGCTTTAGATAGTAGTTTTGATTTCTTGAAACAAAAAAATAGAGACATCCGACCTTTCTATCAGATGTACAACTCACGGAGCATCCGAGCGCTGTGTACAGCTCCTCAGTCCTGACACCCACCCTAAATTTTCCAACCTCAAACCCGATTTCAGCTAGGTAGACTGAAGCAATGCGGGATTTAGTGCGTTACTAATGGGGCTCGAACTCAGGACCTTCTGTTCATTACAAAGATGTGTAAAAAAACACTATAATTTTTATAAATCAGTGACTCATGAAGATTATCATTCATACTTAAATAGAAATCATTTTTTTGCTCAGACGTCGAGCTGTCACTCACTTGATGCCGAAAGGATCACCGGGCACCTCCATTCGCCAGCCGTGCACAGCCAGCGCCCTATCGTAGGCCTCCGACAGTTGCCTGATGCCGACGCCGGCGCTAGTAGATTTTGCCGATTTAGCGCGCTCCACTGGCAACAGCTGGTGTCCTTGAATCTGCAGTCCCGAGCCGCTGGTCGACGCTGCAGTTGCCACTCGACTAGGCGCGGTTTTTGGTCGATAAAACCGCGCGGCCGATGCGGAGGATGCTGGCTGGGGTGGCGGCGGTGGCGGTGGCGGTGGCGGCGGCGGCTTCTGTTCATTTTTCGGAAAATTTTCCAAGAAATCAACAACCGACAAAGGCGTCGGAGTTGTCGGCGTAGCTCGATGAGCTGCTGGCTGAGGCGCCGATTCTGCAGCGGCTGGATCTTCAACTTTGTCATCATTTTGTTCAAGTTGACCGTCTGCAGCCGGTTTGTCGGCGGATCTGGAGGCCGGCGCCGTGACAGGTCTAGAGGTCGATGCGCGCGGACTGGACAAGTCGGGCTCCGGGTAGATTGGTCGCCAACCGGGCTCTGGCTCGCGCGGTGCCTGCTGCTGTTGCTGACGTTGGAGTCGCTGACGCGGCGGCCAGCGGGCCGACGCCGTGGCGGGACGTCGATTTGGGGAACCAGGATGCGGCTGTTGAGCTAGCGCCTGCGGCTGCGGTGGCGGCGGTGGCGACCGAACGCGGTGTAGAAACTCAGCTGAATCATCTGGGAGATAAGAAGATTTTTTGCTATTTTTTCGCCTATCTATAGCTCTTCTAGCACATGAACGTTGCCGAAGCGTACTTTGTTGTTGTTGTTGTTGTTAGCAAAAACTCACCCAGCGTCTTGTAGAACTTGTAATCTGGCCGTCTAAATCTGGTGTCAGTCGGATACTGACCGTACGGAGGGCAGCCTTCGCCACCCTCAGGCCCAATGCGGCTGGAGCTCTGAATTTGTTGGTCGTCGAAAAGTTCGTCACTAACTTCTAACGACATGTTATTGACTTATAATGTTGGACTTTAACCGATGTGGGAAAATTGAATGGACCGCACTGGTTGCTTCTTTTGATTAATATTAAAGAAGAATCACGTTTTTTTGTAATTTATGTTCTTTTTTGTAAGTTAGCAACTCTCCATTGCTCATTTTCCGTTTGTAGCTAGCTGTACGCATCGGTGTGTACGCGTTTGCACGAACCCTATAGACTCTATCGCTAGGCCGTTGTCAAGGCAAAACTGAGGTTGGCCCTTATATATACACACATACAACTTGAGAAAGCGACAGAATTCGTGGCCGGGCGAGTTGGAGAGAAAAACTTTAGCTGAGTGAGGAGAGAGCAGAGTAGGAGAGAAGAAAACAATTTTATCTGGAGTACCCCAAGAGCCAGATAAAATGAGATCGAAAAAAAAGTGAGCAGTGTTTATATAGAGAAAGAAAATGAAGATCCAACAGAGCAAGCTAAGACTGCTGCAAAAGATGGAATGAACAAAATTTAGTTTGAAATTAAACTGTTAGGCTAAGATCGAACAATCCAATTTAAAGACGTGTAGGTAACTAACTTAGCGTCTCCATTTTGAGAATGCCGACGCCTTACTCATAGTAGCCACTGACGGACATAAATAAAATAATGCATTTATTTACATTAAAAACACAGCAATTTTTAATGCTTAAATGCTTAACTGTTTAAATCGTTCCTTTTTTAATTTTTACTAGTTTAGAAATAAGCCAAATTATAATTATAATTTTCCGTGATTATATTTATAAAGCAATCAATAAACGAAACATCCACATAAAAATCAGTTTCTTTTCCTTGAAAGTCCTTGGAATAGATTATTTTAAAGTGCTAATATTTAAATCTGTATTTTTAACCTCGTTTTTAATATACGATAAACAGACAATAAACACGAAAACGAAACATTTCAGAATGAATGTCAAAGAAGGACGCCATTGAATTAAATAGAGACACTATTTTTTTCCACTTTCTAATAACAAGAGCGTTTCATGATGATATGAGCAGAAAAAATAATAATAAGTTCAAGTTTTCTCAGAAAGCTTTGGACACAACAGGAACTTACGCAATCGTATTTAACAATCACTCACCGACACCTAGATCAAGATGTTGATAGTGTATGTTATTTAAAAATAAGCACGCAATCGATTTGTTATACAATGCAATTGATTTTAGATCTGGGAGTCCGCACAGGGCGAAAGGGAAACCCTGGGAAATCATCACCATGCACCAACGAGAGCTCAAAAAATGAATTTTTAAGAAAGAACAGCAATGTTAATTTACATAAAGTCACACCTTTTTGCAATGTTTTTAAATTACGAGTAGATAAGAAAAATTAGTCCTTTCTTTAAATTCCAAAATTTTATTTAGTAAAAACCAACAACAAAAACTGACGCAAACATACTCAAGGTTGCTAAATATGTATATTTTTTAAAAATCAATTAAAACCTAAAGCATTAACTAATTTCATACGCCAGTACGCAAGCATCGAAGCAGAAAACTATAGTTTTTGTTGAAGATAATGTTGTCTTTCGGGTCCAAGTTTTCTAACCAACCCACATGGTACGCCAAGGGAGAAGCCAACTATTCAAAAGCTCATTCTTCAATAGGCAGGCAACGATGACCGTCAAGATCTTCCGGCAGCAGAGTCTGAGCGCAAGAGTCGCACACGGCTAACTGGTTTATCAAATTATCGTCAGTCAGTCTGACACGCAAGTCTCTCTGACGACCAATGCTGGGCAGGGTGGTGATCAGATCTGGCGCCACTAATCGCCATTCCTCGTCGCCAAGAAGATTGACAACTTGGCTTAGAAACTGTTCGGCTTCGAGTTCGCCTTTCAGATATTCGGATGAAGCTTTGGCAAAGCTGGTGAAATCTTCGTCATCAGCTAGACAGGCTCGAAGTCGGTTAAGCAGACGGGTCTGTCTATCGGACAGGCCGTCAGGCGGAGAATAGACGTACTGCTCGCGTACTAGCAGATCGCACCAGGACGCGTTTCGAGGCGGCTGGTTCTGCTGCTGCTGCTGCTGCTCGACCATGACATTAACACCTGACGCTTCGGATTCGTCTTTTCGCCGCTGTTGTTTCTTTTGCTTTTTCTGCTTTTTAACACCAGACGGTGGCGGATTATTGTTACCTAATCCCAGCGGCGTAGAAGGAGCAAAAGCAGCAGCAGCAGAAGCAGCCGCACCAGACTGTTTCATCTGCGCTTGATGAGGCTGAGGCTGACCGTCTTTGCGCCACACGGGCGCGGCTAGCTGGGATCCGGCTGCTCCAGACAGGCTGGGAAAATCTTCCGGCCTACCAGTAAATTTCTGTTGTTGTTGCTGTTGCTGCTGCTTCCCACTTGAATTAGTTGTTCTACTTCCAGCAGCGGCAGTCGGCCACGATGACCAATCGTCGCCTTCTTCAACGGCACCATTTTTGTCGAAAATACCAACAGTATCAGTCAGAGCAGCAAAACGATTCTTCGTAGCATTAGTCTTATTACTATTACTACTACTAGTAGCCTGCTTATTACCAGTAGTATTTTTAGCCTTATTTGGCAAGCCGGGAAAATCTTCGGCCAGAGAAAAATTCGCTTTAGATTGTTGCCGCTGAGCTGGATGAAGCTGATCGGCCGGCACGCAGACCACCGAGTTCATCGGCCGGTAAACGGTCGGCTCCTCTGCCTGCAGGGTGACGCCGCCGCTGTGCTGATAGCGCAGATTCTGGGCTGGTCGATACTCAACGGGATCTGGCGGCGGTGGCGGCTGCGGCGCTGGTGGCTGCTTGGGAGCTTCGGCTAATGTCTGCGGCTGCGGCGGCGTCGGCGGTTTCGTCCGCGGCTTGGGCGTCACCTTGATCGGCACCGACGTTGTTGGAGGCGGACCCGACGGCTTCGGTAGCGATGGGAAATCGTTCGCGCTACCGGCGGTTGGCAATGGAGCCGGCGCCGCCGCTGCTGCCGCTGCCGACGCGGTTTTCTTCGGCTTAGCAGCGGGTGCCGCAGAGCCCCAGATTGAATTAGCGGCGGTCGCGGCCGACGGCCGACCCAACGAAGGATATTCCTCGTCTAGTTTGTTGCCAGGCCGGCCGCCAGCCGACGCCGAGGCAGAAATCAAGCTGCTGAACGGGGCCGGCGCCGGCACCCGCCGCGGCCCGCTGTACACCGGCGGCGGAACCGGCGGCGCTGCCGACGACGAACCCGACGTTGTTGATGCAACCGACGCCGCCGCCGCCGCCGCTCCGGACAGACTGGGAAAATCTTCCTCGGTAGTTTTAGAGCCTGCTTCACGGCCAACAAATTTAGTCTGCGCGTGGCCAGATAGCGTAGGAAATTCTTCAGGATTTTCCGAGTAGCCGTCGGCGCCTCTTGACGCGGCCGATTGGGCCAGGGCGTTGGCGGCGAATTCGCGGACCCCCGGGGCCAGGTTGACCAGCTGGTCGAGCGCCTCCCTGGCGGTTGGCATGTGCGGCACGCTGGGAGCAGCCGCGGCGCCGGCGCCGCCCCTGCTGGCGCCGCCTCTACCGGTGCTGGCGCCGCCGCTTGGACCGCCACTGGCGCCAGAAGCGCCGCCACCGCGCTGATATCTGGGGATAAATAGGGATAAATGGGGGGATAATACAGTAATCTAGGATGTAAGGGCACACAGATGAGGATCTGATAGGTTGTGAGAACACAAATGAGGATCTGGGAGGATGTGATTACAATCACACATATGAGGATTTGGGAGGATGCGAGGGCACACAGATGAGGATTTGGGAGGATGTTATCCCAATCAAACAGATGAGGATCTGGGAGGATTTAATCCCAATCACACAGATAAGGATCTGGGAGGATGTGATCCCAATCGCACAGATGAGGATCTGGGAGGATGTGATTCCAATCACACAGATGAGGATCTGGGAGGATGTGATTCCAATCACGCAGATGAGGATCTGGGAGGATGTGATCCCAATCACACAGATGAGGATCTGGGAAGATGTGATCCCAATCGCACAAATGAGGATCTGGGAGGATATGATCCCAATCACACAGATGAGGATCTGGGAGGATGTGATTCCAATCACGCAGATGAGGATCTGGGAGGATGTGATCCCAATCACACAGATGAGGATCTGGGAGGATGTGATTTCAATCACACAGATGAGGATCTGGGAGGATGTGATCCTAATCACGCAGATGAGGATCTGGGAGGATGTGAGTAGACCTCACCTTATATCGATATTAAGCCTCCGAGTTTCCCTAATCAGAGCCTTGTCCATAACGCCGCTGTGCTGACTAATCCGATGCGCGCGCAGTTCGTTCTCCGTGGCAAAGACATTAGTGAATTGGTCTGACTGGCAAGGGCCTGCAGATGTAAAAGAGTTGAAAAATCAAACCGCTACTTACTGAAAGACCCCAAATATAAAACAAACGGAGAACAAGCGGCAACTGACCTTCCTGACAAACATAGTGACAAGCAATAAAATGCTTGTTCAACTGTTCATAATTGCCGTAGACAGTGCGCTGCTGGTGAAACCGTTCAAGAGTTGGCAAATTCTCGCATATGTGGCACATAAAATGCTGCCGACGCAGGTGATTGTACCACATTTCCGCGTCGTAGAAACTCTCGCTGCAAATTTGACACTTCGGGTGGCCATGGTTCGGTTTCTCCGGTCTCCAACGCTTGTGCTCGGATAGCGTCACCTCGTCAAATAGCAGGTGCTCGCGGGGAAACAGCTGGGGATTTTTATTGCATAGGAGGATTTGTAATGTCTCTTCGGATTGGTTACGCAATTCTGCAGATTCTAACCAGCGTACAGGGGCGATTCTAAATCTGCACTGGGGCGATTCTAAATCTGCACTGGGGCGATTCTAAATCTGCACTGGGGCGATTCTAAATCTGCACTGGGGCGATTCTAAATCTGCACTGGGGCGATTCTAAATCTGCACTGGGGCGATTCTAAATCTGCACTGGGGCGATTCTAAATCTGCACTGGGGCGATTCTAAATCTGCACTGGGGCGATTCTAAATCTGCACTGGGGCGATTCTAAATCTGCACTGGGGCGATTCTAAATCTGCACTGGGGCGATTCTAAATCTGCACTGGGGCGATTCTAAATCTGCACTAGGGCGATTTTAAATCAGCACAGGGGAGATTCTAAATCTCCACAGGGGAGATTCTAAATCTCCACAGGGGAGATTCTAAATCTCCACAGGGGAGATTCTAAATCTCCACAGGGGAGATTCTAAATCTCCACAGGGGAGATTCTAAATCTCCACAGGGGAGATTCTAAATCTCCACAGGGGAGATTCTAAATCTCCACAGGGGAGATTCTAAATCTCCACAGGGGAGATTCTAAATCTCCACAGGGGAGATTCTAAATCTCCACAGGGGAGATTCTAAATCTGCAAAGGGGGCGATTCTTAATCTACAAAGGGGCGATTCTTTAATCTGCACAGGGGCGACTCTGAAGACGTACTATAAATACAATTTCAAATAGGAGCGTAAAGTACAATAGCTAGTCATGCGAAAAAATTTCTCACCTGAAGATGCTCAACGCAGATTAAACAGAATCTTTTCTTGTGATCATTATTAACGTGACGCTTCAGAGCGCTCATAGAATTACAGGGGGCGCCGCAGTCTGAGCACTGATAGCTAATCAGATCTGTGTAGTAATTCAACACTTCCTGATTTTCGAATAGAAGATCTTCGTCTGGCAGGGACATAAATTTGTCCGTTTGAAAGCTGTTGTACTTTTGATGCGATGCTGCTATTAGAATCTGACCAGCAGAAAAAGAGGTAAAAATAGCATTATTTGTTTACGCTGTTCTCAAATTTTTAGTCTCAAATCTGTTTGAAATAATAACTTACCCGAGAGGACTTGTGCCGACAGATTGGACAATCGGCAACTTTGCAAATTACTTTTAATCTAATTGCACATTTGGCACAAACTGTGTGATTGCACTCGCCAATGCCGTAGTATTGGCACTCTTCTCGGCACACTAGGCAAGCATTGCTGTCATCTGTTGTTGACATTATTTTGCTGTTTTGTGCTGACGAATAGCTAGCTGTAAATTTGGGATAGTGAAAAAAGTGAAACAATAATTGAGGTAAAAAAATAAAAAACCCACTTTTTGAGCTTCCATTAGTTTCTCATGAAATTATAACTAGAGATATAAACATACACATCATAAGACCTTGATGTTGGTTTAAATATACTTAAAAAATCATTGAACTATTAGACCACCACTTACCTAGTCATCCATTACATATTCTACATATTGGAAAAAGGGTTTAATATACCAACTATCATAATATGTAGCTTAGGCAATTAATTTTACCATGGATCTTCTGAAAAACCATTATTACAATTGTAATAGGCCTTACTGTATCATTGTAGTCAAAATCATTTCTTAGAAAATATGCACACATTTGTTTTGAATTGCAATAATTTTTTTGTTTGAATTGAACAATGTGAATAAAATTTTAACAAAAATGTGAATATTATTTTGTTAAAATTTTATGAAAATAGTGAGCATTATAACAAACTGTAATAAAGTTGGTATAAATAGATGTGAGAAGATCTCCAAAGTTTTAACCTACACCAACCTCAAATATTATATCAAGAGTAAAACTTAAGTGAAGCTTTTGCTAGACTTAGTTATTTATACTTGCATTGCTAGCAGAGATTAAAATCACCATTTAGAAGTAAGCTATTGGGAGGAGAATACCTGCTATAAAGCAGAGAAAGGGAGACCACCTGAGAGGCAAGAGTTAGAGGTTACCTGTGAGAGGCAGAGAAACTACCACCTTATGTTAAGAAAGAATACCTACTAAGACAGAGAATATACCACTGGGAAAGTGAGATAAACTACCATAGTACAAGATATAGGGAATTAGGAAATTAGGGCCAGGAATATTAGGCATTAGGAATGTATAGGCTACAACCCTCTAATCTGGGAAATGCCCAATACATTTTGGACTGGGTTTACTGCTTAGCCTAGCAAAAATGCTATTAGATTATTTGAGAGTTTCCTAGAAATAATATTAGTAAAAGATCCCCAGTACAACTTTGGTGTTAGCAGTAGGATCAAAATAATTGTATTAAACAACCCTACAATACAATAAAGTTCTTTAGATTTCTTGGTTTATTTTCTAAACCTATTGTTTTCTTGCTATCATATGCAAGGTAAATATTTGTTTATCCTTGCAAATATATAGATTTTTAAGTGAATATATATATATATAAAGCATTGTTTATTAGAATAATTAATAAGAAATCTAAAAAACATTATAATATTTATAAATTTCTAATAACAGCTAA
Source organism: Macrostomum cliftonense (assembly GCA_950096795.1). NCBI lineage: Eukaryota > Metazoa > Platyhelminthes > Macrostomidae > Macrostomum > Macrostomum cliftonense. Next base: position 2,762,913 of record CATNEM010000149.1, read on the forward strand.
ATTTTGTTTAGATTATATAAAAATAAAATACTTTTACTAATATAGCTAACTAATATAGGCCAATTTTGCATAACTTAACTATCCATACATAAAATTTTTATAATAATGAATAGTCAACTAAATTATACTACGAGGGGCACTGCAAAAGTTTTAAGCCATGACTACATAAAAGCTCAGATCTGCTTCATATTTCACACGTTTAAAATAGCACATTAGAGAAGCCTGCAGGTCAATTTTCAAACAAAAAGCTTGCAGACCTGTTTAGCTACACTTAATTTCCCAATACACTTTCAGCATCTGTTCCATCTGTGTTATGGAACTGAATTGGGAGCATTTTCGTGCAATGATTTACTATGATTACAAATCTGGTTTAGACTGCCACCAAAGCCATCAAAGGCTGTCAGCAGCTTTCTTAGACTCTGCCCCATCCTTTGCAACTGTCACCAGCTGGTTCCGCGAATTTCGGCGCGGACGGGATTTGCTCAAAGATGAGGCTCGGGCAGGCAGGCCGCCAACTGCAATAACACAGGAAAACATTGCAGCTGTGCGCAGCATGATTGAAGCAGATCGGCGAGTGACCTATGAGGAGATAGAGGCGACCCTGGGCATTCATTCGCATGCCATCCAGCAGATCCTGCACCATCACATCGGCATGCACAAGCTGACGAGTTGCTGGGTGCCTCACTTGCTCACAGCTGAGCAGAAGCAGGCCAGGTCAGATTGGTGCCAGCAGATGCTCCGGAAGTTCGAAAATGGCCAAGCCAAGGCAGTTTCCGACATCATCACATGTGACGAGACTTGGGTCTACTGCTACGAGCCAGAGCAAACGTGTCAGTCGCGTGTGTGAGCATTTGCTGAGGAGGCACCTCTGACCAAAGTTGTGCGAGGCAGGAGCACTGGCAAGCTGATGCTGGCTGTGTTCTTCAGGAGAGGCGGCCATGTGGCAACTGTGAGGCTGCAGCAGCAGCGCACAGTCACAGCTGCCTGGTACACAGACATTTGCCTGCCTGAGGTATTTACCAGCATCAGAAAATCACAACCAAAGACAGGAGTGAGGGGCCTGTTGCTCCACCAGGACAATGCCAGCTCGCATACTGCACATGCAACGCAGGATTTTCTGAGGTCCAGCAGTGTTTCTCTGATGAGCCACCCACCCTATTCACCTGACCTCACCCCGTGCAACTTTTTCTTGTTCCCGAAAGTCAAAGATCACATGCGTGGCAAGCGATTTACTTCGCCTGAAGATGCTGCTGATGCCTTTGATGAGCTGGTTTCCAACATGTCTGATGCTGAGTGGCGCCACTGCTTTTCTGCCTGGTTTGAGCGCATGAAACTTTGTGTGCAAGCTGGCGGCGAGTACTTTGAGAAGCTGTGAAAGTTTCATGATGATAGCTTGTTCTGACCAGGCATGGCTAAAAACTTTTACAGTGCCCCTTGTATGAATAAAGAATTTCTAAATGATCAATGTAATGCTTATATTTATAATTAATTAGCAAAGTAATTAGAATAAAAGCTTTTTAACCCAGAATCTATTCTACTTGCTTAGATAAGAAAATATAGAAAAATCATTTGATAGAAATGCTATGCCTATAGTCTATAGAATTATTGCACCTAAAACATTAATTAGCTATCTAGGAAAATAATAATTCATGCCTATGGCAATTTTTATTGCTATTGCTACCAAAAATATATTCATAAAAACAAAATAAATGGGCTATTTGTAGCTAAAGCTGATATAATAAATTGCTAGTTAATATAAAGTATAAAATATAGCTAGTAAAAAAATATAATATATAGCTAGTAAACAATAAGCAAATAGAAATAGAATAAAGAACACTAGCTACTTACTAATTTTTTTGTTTGGTTGACAATGCTTTGCATTTGCCTTGCCCTTGGCCTAACTACCTATGGCTATATAAAAAATCATTATGGGGCCATACTAGGTTAAGATACCAACAAAGTAATTGCAGGTTTAAATGGCATACCTGCAAGTAGGCCTACTGATTGATTAGGTCTACCTTCTATAATCTAGCTATAATATAGCTAAGCTAGACTGAGGCCTAGTAGAGGCTATAGCCACAGACAGAATGTACAAAGACATGCAGTCAATCAGGTTCTGTGCAAAAAATACTTGATTTGGTAAAGCCTGCTAACTTAGGCCTATCACTCACCAGTGCATAGTGTTAGCTATATAACAGAAATACGCTTAACACCTTAAGCTTACACAATTCTATTTCTAGGTTAGGTTGGCCTAGACCTGCTTGTAGGCCCTACTAGTGATAGACCTCTTGCTAGCCTAGGTAAAAAGATTTTCGCTATATATATACCCAGATCAAACTGTTGCATAACAAAGCAGATGGTTTTGAAAAAGTGAATCATTGGAACAATAACGGCAGTGGTGTTGTAAGCACGCGATTTACGAGTTGCGTGACGCAAAGCGAAAATTGCGCAATTTAGCGTACGTGCGCACATTTTTAAATTACGTTTTACATTCATCCGTTAACATTTTCCATTAGCTTAGTCCAGCTCTCATATAAAAAAGCTAACTGAACAGTCATAATTTTAATGATAATTTACGGCTTCTATTACTTACAACATTTTTATACGCAAATAGGCAAGAGGAAAACGATAACTAGCCCCTAAAATCCAATACAAGCCCCTAAAAATTACGCCAGCATAAAGTATAACAATAAAAGCAATAAAGGCTAGAAAATAATAGACCGCTACTTATTTCCACTATGAATAAATATTTAATTTAGAACAGAACAAATTCACTGATTTTTCTTGACACAAAAAGGATGAGTTGACAAATTTGACTTTGTAAAAAAACGTGTTGAGTTACAAGGTAACTTGATGACCGGTTTTTCAGTTCCAGTTCCGAGTTTAGAGCGGAAAATAAGAAAGTGCTGAAATACAAGAAAATAACCATCAAAAAGCAAAAATCAATGCGGAACTAAATTTTACCATCTGAGAACTGTTCTTATACCAAAATTCAGCTCTCCAAACTTCATAGTTGCTTCAGTGCACGCCTCCAATCTTGCACAGCGTGATGTAGCTTCTGTTAAAATCGGCCTATGCGGGGTACAGGCTAAAAGTAGCTACCCTCGTATTTTTATGAAACTAATCGAAAAGTGAAAAATATGCATATTTTTGCAATTTACCATCTGAGAATTGTTCTTATACCAAAATTCAGCTCTCCAAACCTCATAGTTGCTTCAGTGCACGCCTCCAATCTTGCACAGCGTGATGTAGCTTCTGTTAAAATCGGCCTATGCGGGGTACAGGCTAAAAGTAGCTACCCTCGTATTTTTATGAAACTAATCGAAAAGTAAAAATTATGCATATTTTTGCAATTTACCATCTGAGAACTGTTCTTATACAAAAATTCAGCTCTCCAAACCTCATAGTTGCTTCAGTGCACGCCTCCAATCTTGCACAGCGTGATGTAGCTTCTGTTAAAATCGGCCTATGCAGGGTACAGGCTAAAAGTAGCTACCCTCGTATTTTTATGAAACTCATCGAAAAGTGAAAAATATGCATATTTTTGCAATTTACCATCTGAGAACTGTTCTTATACAAAAATTCAGCTCTCCAAACCTCATAGTTGCTTCAGTGCACGCCTCCAATCTTGCACAGCGTGATGTAGCTTCTGTTAAAATCGGCCTATGCGGGGTACAGGCTAAAAGTAGCTACCCTCGTATTTTTATGAAACTAATCGAAAAGTAAAAATTATGCATATTTTTGCAATTTACCATCTGAGAACTGTTCTTATACCAAAATTCAGCTCTCCAAACCTCATAGTTGCTTCAGTGCACGCCTCCAATCTTGCACAGCGTGATGTAGCTTCTGTTAAAATCGGCCTATGCGGGGTACAGGCTAAAAGTAGCTACCCTCGTATTTTTATGAAACTAATCGAAAAGTAAAAATTATGCATATTTTTGCAATTTACCATCTGAGAACTGTTCTTATACAAAAATTCAGCTCTCCAAACCTCATAGTTGCTTCAGTGCACGCCTCCAATCTTGCACAGCGTGATGTAGCTTCTGTTAAAATCGGCCTATGCAGGGTACAGGCTAAAAGTAGCTACCCTCGTATTTTTATGAAACTAATCGAAAAGTGAAAAATATGCATATTTTTGCAATTTACCATCTGAGAACTGTTCTTATACCAAAATTCAGCTCTCCAAACCTCATAGTTGCTTCAGTGCACGCCTCCAATCTTGCACAGCGTGATGTAGCTTCTGTTAAAATCGGCCTATGCGGGGTACAGGCTAAATGAATCAACGGAGAAGGCACAAGAAAAATAGTTACTAATACAATTATTCATTTACTTGCTTCAGAGAATAAGATTACTAGACTATAATCGATATATTTTCGCAAATTAACAACATAACATGTATTTTCTCGCCCCGTATTTGCGATTGGCATTTCATACTGCTATGGTAAATTTCAAGCAAAATTGAATAAATTGGTAAATAAAATGCTAAAGAAGTAAGGTAAATATTTACATGTAAAGAACCGCAAAAAATTTCTGTGCTAAAGCTCCAGATCTAGATGCTCGATTGGCAGCAGGACTATAATTTCAAGATGTTTATTTGGTATGATGCTATGTAAAAAACATATAACGGTAAAACATTAAATCTCTTGTGTAATGCTGAAAAGCTGCTGATGACACAACGGAAGAAGTTCTACATTTTTAGCATGGAAATTTTCCATCTGCACTTTTAATAAGCTGTTCGACTGCTGCATCAGTTTCCTGCTTCGATGCTCTTCGAAAAGTAGCATTTTCGTGACATTGCTCGCCACGGATGTTGATTCTCACTATTCCAGAATTCACGTCACATAATGCAGACTTCAGAATGCATATTTGAAATGTTCGCCGGCAAGTTTCGTGTTTACAAATTACCTCCTGCTTTAGCCACACTTCTGATTCCGCTTCGGGACCGAAACACTTGGTAGTGTAGATTGTTCGCTTCTTGAACACAACGACGCAGGTCGTGTGTTCTTCCAGTTGTTTTAGCATCGCCTCTCTCCACTCTCTAGCTGTATTCTGAGATAGTTTTCTGTATTTGGTGCCTTCTTCCAGCACGCTGCGCCAGAGCTGACCACAGAGGTCTGTTTGGAATTGGTAATACGCTTCGTCACCGTCGATCTCGGTCTGGAATTTAAGCTCAGCTTCTTGATCGTCACAGTTGGAGGTCTGAGCTTCATTTAAAGTAGCATCGAAATCTGCAGTATCATCAGCTTTTTCTTCTGGAAATTCAGACGTTGTCTGAGCCTCATCATTGCCAGAGAAAGACGGGCTGCTCTGCTCGATTTTTGGCGTCTCAAAACATTCATCTTCCTTTGTTACTTCCTCCTTGTCAATTGGAGAGCTTGATTGTTCTGATTCCGATAAATCTGATGTGAATGACGAAGCTTGATAAGTTTTCACGATCTGCAAATACTTTATTTGCAGTTTCCTTCGGTTTTCAATACGATTCGCGACACCTAGAAGATGACATGCCGTGCCCCACGAACTTCGCGCATCGCGCCAGTGACCGATGGGGCATAGGAGAGTCCCCTTGCTGATTAAGCTTTGGAGTCGCAGCAGTTGAGACTGAAACAGTTCAAGTTGGCACTATGGAAGCTCCAATCAAGTCAAATAGGCCTATATCAAACACTGCATAAGCAAGAAATATCACGTAGTAAAGAGGTAAACTTCAAATTAGAATCTTGTAGAAATAACGAAGACGGAACCGCGAATTTGATTTAGCGAGACGAGTAGCGAGACAATGCTATGCAGTTACAATCTCGACAATATAAGTCCTCGAAATCCAGCGGGCCAACAATCTTTGACTCAACGAAATGCAGGGCAACTGTATTTGAATCTTTTTATCATTTAATTGCTATAACAAATTACTAACAACTATTTAGGTGAGTCAAATATGAAGGAATAAAATCATAATAAAGCGTTAACCGAAAGCAAAGTATAATTATTTACATAATATTGCGCTCGAATAAAACAAACAGGAGCGAGTTCAAATGCATTACTTTACAAGTACTACATTACTCCCTTCTCAGTAAAGGCAATGTCCTCATTACATAAACAAGTGACAGGAACAATCGCACAGGGGGAGCAGCTAGCTAGAACATGCGCAGAATATACATGCATTAGTAGTACACTACTATGCAAAGCTGACTCAATGCATGAAATCGCGACGAAAACAACTAAGTGAAGCAGTCAAACCGACACTGAACTCGACCACAGCATCATACCCGACACTGGAATGGTGCAACCGGGACAATCGACGCATTCGATATCAAAAGTACAGAAATGCTTGAGTCGCCTGCACTACACAGAAAATATACCTGCATAAACGCAGTTCACCTACGACAGACCTACAAGTACATACATGTACAGAAAGTCTTTTTTGCATTTTAATAGCAGGATTGCAGGGATGAAACATGATGTGAACGAAGAAGCTACATGTACATTAGTATAGTTACCGGGATCAAACATGAGACAACGCGTGATCTGCAGCAATTGATTACTAACAGATTGCGACATGCACCCGACTTCTCAAAATATTTGAACTAGATGTCATAAAAAATGCTTGTACACGTACATGTAAATGAAACCGATTCGATTCACAGAAAAATAGATAGTCCATGGTCCTTTAATCCGCTATCAAATGGCATGTAGCAGCGGGTGGCTCCTCCGCTGGCACTGTTGATGGCTCCTGCAGACTCTAGTGAACGCCTCCGGATGAGCAGTTGATTGATTTCTTTTTGCAGCTTGGACTTCATGATCGTCAGTTCTTCCACTTCTCTCCTCAGCTGGCCTGCCGCCTCCGCCTCACCATGATCCTTGCTCAGGCTCGCTTGTGGATCACTAGCTGAAGATGCGTGTAGGTCGACTGGATCAGGGGCAGCCAGTACAGCTACATGAATGGCGGCATCCCCCTCCGTACTACAACCTTACTACCCTGTTTGTTTCTAAGAGCGATTAAACGTGGTGCAACTAAGCCAGAAATCTAGCCAGGAAACTGGGGGCAAGACTGAAATTGAAAGGGGTGGTGGCCCTTTATCAAAAGGGCGCTAGATACTACGTATCGTCATTCCAACAAATGGAACAAATGGATAGTAATAGTTTTATTACCCAGTGGTATCCCATTTTGTTTTTGGCAGTTAAAAAAAATTGTTTGACCAAAAATTGTGAAACTTTTAGTTGATTAATAAAGTTGTTGGAAAACATGACTTTCTTGTTTAGTTGATGATGCTTTACCCTAGTAACATTTGGCTCATGCAAATGCCGGTTTGGACAATCAGAAACGAAAGATATATTTAAGTAAGTAATCGTAAGGTGCAAGGAGCAATATAGTTTAATTATTCGCCATTTCTATTGTCATAGTTTCTTCAAAGTTTTATTACTCAGGAAGCTTTTTAAACTTTTTTAATGTACTGTTTCTATTATTCTTTTTTCAACAAGGCATGGGGAATTCGATTAAATGTGTAAAACATTGTTTTCCTTTTTTAATATTGTAACTCCGTTAAGGCACGATTTTAAACGAGGTTTTAGGAACTGGAACTGAAAAACCGGTCATGGTAACTTGAGTAATATCTAAAATAAAATAAGGTATTTTTATGCTATCTTTAGAAATATGTGTTGCTTTTGTGTAAAATAATTTGTAAGTATTCACATTTTCCAAGCAATATCCTATAAGGCTATACGGCTCTCTAGGCCTCACATGCCCTACGATGACTAAGAGTCTACGGTACACTGCTCTAGGCCTAAAACAAATATAAATAGGCCTCTAGCTAGGCCTAATAATTAGAGGCCTCGTAGGCCTTTAGGCCTACGATCTGTATGTTTATACTTTTAGTGGATTGGCTGTGGAGAGTCGAGACTTATATTTCATTTCAGTATAGAAATGCTTAGGCGTAAGCACCCTATGGGCCTATCCTGGCTTTATTTTTCGTCTGGATTGTCCTGTCAGCTGACAGGAGTCATCCTGTCATTTCGAATTTTGTTTTGCCGGGGTCATTATCCCAATGGTTCGTTATCCAAAGTGCCAATTTCATTCATTTCAATCATGGGAAAAACTGAATACCCTACTGTTGTAGCCTCATAGGGAATTTAAGCAGCTTTCTATCATTTCTGAATTCTGGTCTCTGACTTTAAGAAATCTCTGACTTGGATAAATGTTGGAAAAAATTATAACCATTCTGTCAGCTGACAGGACAAAGTGAATTTGGTCATATCATTTCCTATTTTATCATGCCATGACACCTGTGACCTGTTTAATATAAAAAACCTAGGGCCTAAGCCTTTCTTTTTTAGCAATGCTTAGAAACTTTATTGATTTTTTTCTTTTATGTAATTGCCCCTAGCCCTTGGCCCTAGCCCTAGCCTGCTGACCCTGTTTTTGTTTTAAAGAACTATCATATGGCATATAATTTATAATTCTAAGTATCAAGGTGTTGGCAATCCTTTGGTTCATGATCACCTTGACTTCTGCATTTTGGTTCATGATCATCCATGTCTCTATGCCATTTCAGTACCAAAATAATGAAGTAGAATCACACTATTGAGAGCTTTCAATAATTTATTAAAGTTAATCAAAATGTGTTAATCAAAAATGACTATATTGTTTATCTCATATATATATCCACTTTGATATACAATAATTTGCAAATAGCTATCCTCATTAGAATGATTGCAAACCAAAGCTGGGTATATATTATAGTCCAACACTCTTAAATAAAGACCATAGTCAGGAATATAGCCTTTTAGGAAGAAAATTCCTATGCATACAAAGGGTCTTGATGCATATTGGCATATAACCTGGTGCAAAGTTGTTGATATAATTGGCAAAATTGGCTATGTAAGTTGCAAAAAGGTAAAAATGTAGCTAATTTGCAAAGATTTTGAGGAGTTTAGTTACAAGCAAAAGTGTAGCAAATAGGAAAATATAGAGAAGAAATGGTTTGCGGGAGCTTTTTTTGGTCCTTCAAACTTTTGCCCTAAGTAAGTGCACAAATGGTGCATAGACAGTTCATAGATTGTCCCCTCAAAATTTATTAAAGTATATACTGTGCCACCTTCCTAACTATGAATAAAGAGACAATGGGAAGAGAATTTTAACATACCCAGCTTTGGTTCACAATCATTTAAGTAGCCTAGTAGGGTCACTGTATTAATGATTGGGAAACAAAGGTAAGGGGGTGTAGCAGCACCTTAGGCAGTGTCTTTTGATGACATCAAATATGAATACCCATTTCTTAGGGCACTGCAAGCTATGTATGGCCACTCCTATATATTACCTTTGGTATACTATATACAATCATTTGCATGTCCCTGTCCCCCTTGAATGATCATAAACCAAAGCTGGGTAACCATTTTTTTAGATTGCTTACTAAACTGTGGGCATGAAAATTTTGTGTTATTTATCTCCCTAGCTTCAGTTTGCAATCATTTAAGGGGGCAAGGACATACAAATGATAATATACCAAAGTTGATATATAGAAGTGGCTGTACATAGCTTGCAGTAACCTAAGAAATGGGTATTCATATCTGATGTTGTCAAAAAAGGCACTGCCTAAGGCATAGCTTCCAATATCAAATGGTTGTCCATTTGTCCAACTGTCGTCATAATAGACTAATCTGGAAATTTTGGAGCTTTGGACTTTCTATTCCTTTTGATAGTGATTGCATCTTCTTTTAATGGTGATTGCAACCTTCTGGAATGATTGTGAACCAAAGGAATGCCAAGGGGTCTATGTTATGTACATGAGCCATGAGTCATTTGTAACTTAAGTACAATTTGTTAGACTATCAAATCAAGCTTTGTTTTGCCTATTTAATTGGCCTTTCTTAGTGCACAAACAGTGGCACAGCTATAAATTTATTAAGGAGACAGACCCTAATAAATAATTTTTAAGGTTTAAAGGATATAGAAAAACAGTTAAGTATATTTGACTTTTATGAAATTTTGCTTGGTCCCTTTTTAGCTTAGAACTTTATTATTGCTGTATTGCTGTAAAATATAATATAATAGAGTCCAAATCTCTATATAGAGATATTGTAGGAATGTATCTAAGAGAGCTAGTACTAGAATTAATAATAGACCTTAGAAAAATATAGTAAGGATAAAGACCTAACTATTGAAAATACAATAGGCCTTAAGATAACCAAGATTATAATGGTAAATTATTGACAATAAGAAGAATTAACAATAATAGCAAACTTAAGAGTCTAATTATAGATAAAAATATTTATATAAATGTATATTGCTAATTATAAATTAAAACTTCTGCTATAATAATAACTATTCCAAGGCTATGCATCATATTTTAGCTAATTATTATGAATATAATTTGACAAGCTTATACAATAGAAAAATAGGATGCCTCTATAAAAAATATTATTTTTAATGTCTAGAATTGCCTATTTTTGCCTACAAATTAGTTTGATATTTAATTAGCAATATTAAGGGCATATCTTACTATGTGGTAAGATATGTGGTCTGTAGGTTATTATCATACTTTAAAATAGTTTTATTAACTTAAAAAATTTCAAGCCCTTGCTAAAATTTTCAGTTAACAATTTCACAAGAAAACAGCAATTAATGCACCAACTGATCTAAATTAGAGAATGCTATAAAGTCCCACACTGGCTTTGGTAGCCATTTTTTCATTAGCATGAGTGAGGCTACTGTGCAGTCTAGCAACTCACAGGCATTCGCCTTCACCGCGCAAGCCTTCAATAGCCTGTCTGGTCAGCAGCTGGCGCTCCCTAGTGGACAGGAGCAGCCTGTCAATCAAGATGAGCAGCAGTTGAAATCTGGCTTGCCAGCATCCAGAGTCAATGGTCAACTTCAGCAGCCTGATTTAGCTTCCGACAGTGCTGATCCGTTGGCATTTTTAGACGATCCGAATTTCACTGTTGGGTCTGAAAATGGCAACTCGGACTACAGAAATTCTGCGCGTAAGTTTCTTTATTGCTTTAAGTTAAAATAGACGCATCCCAGATCCTCTGGTTGATGGTTACTAGCCAGACAGATGCTCGAGATTTTGATTGACTTGATCTGCGAATGATTTCAGCAGATACCGCTGGCAACGACAACCAGTCAGCTGGTCACGCCGCGGCAGCGGACATCGGCGCGATCGACATGGACTGTCTGGTGTCGGACGAATGCGACCCGAGCCAGTTTCTGTTTGCCGAGTCAGCTAATCCTACTGTTGACGAGGCTGTTGACGACGGTTTCAATGCCGATAATGATGAGAATGGAGATTCTTCCATTGATGAGGATGACGAGCTGGACAATGAGGAGGATGGTCTGGCTGGATTGGCTGAGGATCTGCTACCGGCTGGGGTTGATCAAAACGAATTGATTAAGGCTGCGGCCAAGGAGGCCCGGTAAGATCTGCCGTGACTTTCACTGTCTGGGTTGGCTGATGCGGTTTAGTAGGTTTAAGGGTCTGGTACACCTTCACGGTTTATTGTAGGGTTGGGGGCTGCTACCCCTTTCACAATTTACTGTAGGGTTGAGGGCTGCTACCCCTTCACGGTTTATTGTAGGGTTGGGGTCTGATACACCTTCACGGTTTATGCTAGGGTTAGGGGGCTGCTACCCATTCACGGTTTATTGTAAGGTTGGGGTCTGCTCCCCATTCACGGTTTATTGTAGGGTTGGGGTCTGCTACCCATTCACGGTTTATTGTAGAGTTGGGGGCTGCTACCCATTCACGGTTTATTGTAGAGTTGGGGGCTGCTACCCATTCACGGTTTACTGTAGGGTTGGGGGGCTGCTACCCCTTCACAATTTACTGTAGGGTTGGGGGGCTGCTACCCCTTTCACAATTTACTGTAGGGTTGGGGGCTGTTACCCCTTTCACAATTTACTGTAGGGTTGGGGGCTGTTACCCCTTTCACAATTTACTGTAGGGTTGGGGGCTGCTACCCATTAACGGTTAATTGGGGATGGGAGCATCTGCCCCTTTCTTCTACCCTTCGTCTACACTGTCTTACGCTTTATTCGTCTCCCACTTTTGCCTCGTCTTCAAGTGACAACCGTCGCCAAGGCGCCAACGCCCCGGCAGCTGAGGACGGCGCCAGTCCAACTAAGCAGCGCGCCAAGACTCAATTCGAGCGTCGGAATATTCGACGAATCCGGGACGCCAAGGTTGACGAAGCCACGCTGGTCGCCCAGCAGGCCGAATTGGAACGACGTCGACGAATTCAAGAGAAACAGCAGCAGGCGGCGGCCGCGGCCGCTAAGGCCTCTTCAACGCTGGAGGCGCTGTTTCAAACTGATGAGGATTGGAAGAAGCAGAAAGCATCAGCAATGATGAAGCCAGACAAAGATGAAGCCGAGGCGGATGAAGACGATGACGCCTGTTGCATAGTTGAGCCGCCACCAGCCAAACGATCAAAGACATCTTCGCCGGACTTTCTCAAGCCGCTGCCGCCGCCGCCACCGTTGTCGTCGTCGTCGTCGAATTTCACAGTCGGCCGCAGCCTGTTGAACCGGGTGCCGCAGTACAGCAGTTTGAATCAACTGCTCAGCAGCCGCGGCGTGACTGGGCTAGCTAAACAGCCCGAGACCATCGTGATTGACAGCGATGACAACGAGGAAGCCGACGACGAGGAGGACGACGAAGAGAATGCAACTGACGCCGATAAAGACACGGATGGCAAACACGTCAAGGATGAGCAGAACGTGCCGGACGGATCCGGTCGCGTGCTAGTGAACGTTAGCCATCCGGCTGAGGATCCGGATATCTTTCTGACTGGCCGAATTGCTAAGGCTATCAGGCCCCATCAGATTGGCGGCGTCAGATTTCTCTACGACAATGTTGTGGAAAATTTGCAATTGTTTGCCAATACGCCCGGGTTTGGTTGCATACTGGCGCACAGTATGGGCTTGGGCAAAACTCTGCAGGTTTGTTGCTGCCTTTCTTTTGCTTTTATTCGTGCGTCTGGGTACATTCAATATGAAATCTATTATATATACCTCTTAGACATCAATCAAATCTCCTATACGTCAATATAATCTTCTACACGTCAATCTAATCTCCTCAAAGTTGATCTAATGTCATTGACGTCAATCAAATCCTCTAGACGTCAATTTAATCTCCTAGACGTCAATTTAATCTCCTAGACCTCAATCTAATCTCCTAGACGTCAATCTAATCTCTTAGACGTCAATCTAATCTTCTAGACGTCAATCTAATCTCCTAGACGTCGATCTAATCTCCTAGACGTCAATCTTATCTTCTAGCCGATAATCTAATTTTCTAGCCGTTAATCTAATCTTCTAGCCGTTAATCTAATCTCATAGACGTCAGTCTAATCTTCTAGATATCAATATAATCTTCTAGACGTCTATTTAATCTCATAGACGTCCATCTAATCTCATAGACGTCAATCTTACCTCCTAGATTCCTTCAATCTATAATCTTCAATAGGTAAATGTATAAACTTACTATATATCAATCTTATCTCTGTTCTGTAGGCTGCATTATTTATTGCGTCAATTTTATTAGTTAATTGCATGTGTCCAAATATTAATAAAAATGGGGTTAGAAGTTTTTATGAGGTTAATTTACAACAGGCATATTAAATAACCAATTATAATTTTTGTTAACAAACTATCCAATACTAATTGCAGGTTTGCGCCTTCTGCCACGCCCTATTCAACGGAGTTAACGTCAAATCAGTGCTAATCATAGTGCCAATCAATACCATACAGAATTGGGTTGCCGAATTTAATCATTGGTTGCCAGCTGACGAGTCTGCCTGTCCTGATGAATCTGATAGACGAAAATTTGCTTTGCACGTTATTAGCGACTCGTGCAAAACTATGACTGCTAGGTAAATAGATCTGTCTGTATTAATCTTGTAGGTATTGATGCTTATAAATGTGATTGATTGATCTATAGATTGGTTAAGTAGGTAGATAAAGCGGCTAGTTATGTAGTTTCATTTCGTAAAAGAAAGGGTTGTAGAATGGTTGAGTGGAGTTGTAGCCTTGTGGCTAGGGCGCCTGCCTCATGACCAGAAGGTCGTGGGTTCGAGTCCCAGGGTCTAGAAGACAATTTGTGCCCTTGAGCAAGGCACTTAATCCCGCATTGTTCAGTCCAGCCAGCTGAGATCGGGTACCAGTTTGAGCTGGGTAAATTTAGTGTGGGTGTTGCGGCCCCTCCAGCCCCTCAGGACTGAGCAGCTGTACACAGCCCTCGAATGCAAAATTTTCCCAGCTCAAACTAGTACCCGATCTCAGCTGGGTGGACTGAAGCAAATGCGGGATTAAGTGTCTTGCTTAAAGGCAAAAATTGCCTCCTAGAGCCTAGGACTCGAACCCACGACCTCCTCTACATAGCTACAACTCTAGATCATAGATAGTACTTAGACATAGCTTGATCATGTAGATTATCAGGTTTATTTAAAACTCATAGAAGCAGCAAAACAAGCAATCGATTTTCACTCCAGGCACCGAGTAATCAGCCAATGGCGCGACGGAGGCGGCGTTCTGCTTTTAGGCTACGAGATGTTTCGCCTTTTGTTGCAGAAGCGGTACAGAGCTGGCGGCGGTGGCGGCGGGTCCCGTTCTATGAGCCGCAAGTCAAACAGTTCAGCTAGCCTGCAGAGCCAATCAAAACCGGACCCAGATCCCATTGTTATCGATGTTGACAAAGAAGACGAAGCCCTAACCATGTGGGAGGAGGTTCGCTCCGCTCTGGTTGATCCCGGACCTCAGGTGGTCATCTGCGACGAAGGTCATCGAATTAAAAACTCCGCCGCCGGGATTAGTAAAGCGTTGAAAAATTTAAAGACAAAGCGTCGGGTAGTGATGACTGGCTACCCGTTGCAGAACAACCTGCTCGAATACTGGTGCATGGTTGATTTTGTCAGGCCTAATTTCCTCGGCACTAAACAGCAGTTTTCTAATATGTTTGAACGCCCAATCACCAATGGTCAGTGCATCGATTCTACCCAGTCAGATCGGAAGCTGATGCGCTACAGGGCCCACGTCCTACACGAATTGTTGTCCGGTTTTGTGCAGCGTCGGTCCCATTCGGTGCTGCAGAAATCCCTGCCGCCCAAAACCGAATTCGTCCTGCTGCTCCGGATGAGCCCGATCCAGGAGGCTCTGTACGCCCGGTTCATGCAGAGCCTGCAGACTGACACTCTGTCCGGCTGGGCCGCCGCCAATCCGTTGAAAGCATTCGCCGTCGGGTGTAAAATCTGGAATCATCCGGACATTCTGCACCACCTGTTGATGGCCAAATCGTCGAATTTGGCGGCCGCCGCTGCCGATGATTTAGACATCGATTACAGTTTGGACGTCGATGCTGGCAAAGACTCCGTTGGCGGCTCGCTTCCAGCCGTTTCTAGCGAAGCCTCACTAGCTGAATCCGTAGCTTCCAGCTCGTCGGCATCGACAGCAACGACAGCGTCGAAGAAACGACCAGGCCGACGCAGTGCCGCTCAGCAGCGAAGCGACAACAGCGACCTGTTCAGCAACGCCGGCTCCATTGCCAACACCGACAACGCCGTGTTGTCGTTGGACTGGGCCGAAGAGATCATGAAGAATTATACGCCTAATCTGTTAAAAAATGGCGCCAAAATAGTCGTTTTCCAACGCATATTAAACGAGTGCATTTCTCGCAACGATCGTTTATTAGTATTTAGTCAGTCTTTGTTTACGCTAGATTTGTTAGAAAAATTTTTGCGCACCTGGCCAATAGATCCTAATGAATCTTCCGCTGTTGAAGAAACCGCAAAATGGTGCAAAGGCGTGTCCTATTTCCGATTGGACGGCTCCACTGCGGCTAGCGAACGAGAGAAAATGATTAACAGTTTCAATTCGGCTGACAGTCCGGCTAAGCTGTTTCTGCTAAGCACCCGAGCTGGCTGTCTGGGCATCAATCTGATTGGGGCCAATCGGGTTGTGGTGATGGACGCCTCCTGGAATCCCTGTCACGACTGTCAGGCTGTTTGTCGCGTGTACAGATACGGCCAGACTAAGCCGTGTTATATCTATCGATTGATTACTGATAATACGATGGAGCGTAAGATTTATGATCGACAGGTGTCTAAACAGAGCGTAGCCGATCGTATTGTTGATGAAATGAATCCGAATTGTCAGTTTACTAGGCAACAAGTCATGCTGTTGATGGATTATCGGCCTACTGATCCGGAGCTGCAGCCGCCTTCTGATGAAGCCGTTCAGGTAACTAAGATTTGGTTTTTTTTATTTTGGTCTGCTAGAATCAAGTGGTCGGGATCCTTTGTTTCTTTATTTGCCCTTTTCTTAGTATCATTTTCTGAGAAACAATTGATCCTTCCTATTGTTGATATTCTAAGAAACAACGAGTGGTTCTTCTTATTGATTTTCTAAGAAACAATTGATCCTTCCTATTGTTGATTTTCTAAGAAACGAGACAACGAGTGGTTCTTCTTCTTATTGATTTTCTAAGAAACGAGTGGTTCTTCTTCTTATTGATTTTCTAAGAAACGAGTGGTTCTTCTTCTTATTGATTTTCTAAGAAACAATTGATCCTTCCTATTGTTGATTTTCTAAGAAACGAGACAACGAGTGGTTCTTCTTATTGATTTTCTAAGAAACAATTGATCCTTCCTATTGTTGATTTTCTAAGAAACGAGACAACGAGTGGTTTTTCTTCTTATTGATTTTCTAAGAAACGAGTGGTTCTTATTTTTATTGATTTTCTAAGAAACAATTGATCCTTCCTATTGTTGATTTTCTAAGAAACGAGACAACGAGTGGTTCTTCTTATTGATTTTCTAAGAAACAATTGATCCTTCCTATTGTTGATTTTCTAAGAAACGAGACAACGAGTGGTTCTTCTTATTGATTTTCTAAGAAACAATTGATCCTTCCTATTGTTGATTTTCTAAGAAACGAGACAACGAGTGGTTCTTCTTATTGATTTTCTAAGAAACAATTGATCCTTCCTATTGTTGATTTTCTAAGAAACGAGACAACGAGTGGTTCTTCTTCTTATTGATTTTCTAAGAAACAATTGATCCTTCCTATTGTTGATTTTCTAAGAAACGAGACAACGAGTGGTTCTTCTTATTGATTTTCTAAGAAACGAGTGTGTCTTTTATTGGTTCTAAGAAACGAGTGGATCTTTTTATATGATTTTCTAAAAAAATGTGTGTTTCTTGTTCAGATTTTCTAAGAAACGAGTGGTCCTTTTTGATGGGACTTTTTAAAAAGGTCTGCTAAGAAACCAGTGGTCGTTTTTTTATGTGATTTTCCAGGAAACGCGTGGCCCCTTTTGATATAGCTTTCTAAGAAGCAAGTGGGGGCCTTTATCCATGGTTTCTGAGAGAGGCAAACAACAAAACACAAAATTTCTTTAAAAAATTATTTTGCTCTTTTGTCTATTTCTTAGAAACGAGTTTTACAAACATGGCCATCGTCCCATTCCTAAATCCTCAGGCGGCCATCAAAGAATCCCCAGATTTCATGCTGGAACAAATCCTATTAGGCAACGGCGCCGAAGCTGCACCCGACTCCAACAGCGAAAGCCGCGGCATCAGCCGAGTGCTCACGAAGCCGCCCTTCACCCACGAATCGTTGCTGCTAGACCGTCAGGAGGCTCGCCTAACCCGAGCGGAGAAGCGCAAAGCTCGCGAATATTACGAGCGCGACAAGATGACGTGCGGCTTGTCAGCTAGGCAGAGTCTCCGAGACAATTATTCAATGCAATACGTAGCGCCGAATAGCGCCTCATCTGGGTCAGGCTCGACCGGTCCAATCGTTGATTTGCGAGCGTTTCCCAGTTTTTATAAATCCTCATCAATGGGATCCTACGGTTCGGGAAGTCATCTGAACCGATTTATTAATAGCGGCGGTCAGCTAACGGCTCCTAATCGTTTCGGCAGCTTTGCTATGCACCAGCAGCAGCAGCAACAACAACAACAGCAATACGAAAGACGCGAAGCTTTTCTTCGTTCAATGCAACAGCAGGGCTTCAATATTGAACACATTGTGGTCACCACGGATATCACCGTGTGCAGCAAACCTCCGCCCGGCGTCAATACCATCGATGGCAAGCCGGTTCAATCTCGAATCCCCGCTGGCACCCCGGTTACTATGCTGAAAAGCGCTACGGCCTCCTACATGCAGCTGCCCAATGGGAAAATGTACGCTGTCAGACCGAAATCTTCCGTTGCTCAATCGTCTCAATCGTCGTCGTCGTCGACATCAATTTCGACATCAACGTCGACGTCTATATCGACGTCTATGTCGACAGCGACGTCTATGTCGACAGTTTTTAGCAGACCGGTTGCAGCTGGCGCTTATTCTAAACTACCTCATCATTCCAAACCTCAGCAGCAGCAGCAGCAGCCGCCTGAAGTGACGTCATCAGTGACGTCATCGGTGACGTCAAACAGCGGCGGCGTCGGTGCCGGTTTGCCCGCCCGTCAACTGTCGCAATCGGATATCCAAGCTATCGCCGCCACTAACGCTCAAATCGAACAATTTGCGGCCAAGATGGCAGCCGCGAAGGGTAAACCCAGGCCGGCAACTTTGAGCGTTCCTTCCAGCTATCAACAGCCTCCGCCTGCGCCTCCACCAGCCCCTACAGCTCCGAATGTTTCTCCTTCGTCTGCTCAGCAACAACAGCCGCCTGAGCAGCCAAATAAAATGCCTGTAAAGGTTGGTCAAACTCAACCGACGCCGCCCCAAACTGCTGCGGTTGCGTCCTTGTCTGGCCCTGGTCATTCTGTGGAAAGTTTTATAGACGATTTTGTTCGCAGCATATCTGAGATGGATTCGCCAGAAGCTGAGAATCGTCTGGCTCAGGTGAGAATATTTTTTGCTCATTTTTTGGATTTTTAATTATAAAACTACGTGCAATAATTTTCATAGAATTATAGCTAATGAGCCGAAAAAAGTTTCAATGACAAATTGTAGGGAATTCCCATGTTTTATTGTAGGGAATTCCTATGATTCTTTGTAGAGAATTCCCATGATTCTTTGTAGAGAATTCCCATGATTCTTCATAGGGACTTCCCATGATTTTTTGCAGGGAATTCCCATGATTCTTTGTGAGAATTCCCATACTTCTTTGCAGGGAATTCCCGTGATTCTTTGTGAGAATTCCCATAATTCTTTGTAAGGAATTCCCATGATTCATTGTAGGAAATTGGCACGATTTTTTGTAGGGAATTCTCGAGATCAATGTAGGGAACTCACATGATTCTTAGCAGGAAATTCCCATGATTAATTTTAGGGAATTCCCAATATTTATTTTAAAGGAAGTCCCATGATTAAACTTAGGGAATTCCTGTGATTCATCTTAGTTAAATCCCATGAATGATTTTAGGGATATCCTTTGATTCATCTTAGGGAATTCCTATGATTTATATTTGAAAATTCTTGCTGAACACAGCCAGAAAATGCCTAGAATTCATACTAGGAAGTTCCCAGGCTTGACACTGGAATTAACTTAAAGGAAGCATATCATAGGAACTGCGCATAGGTTATATCTGTCAACCAACTATTTAAGACATAAAAAACATAACACCGCCAGGCCCTAAGCAGCAGCGGCATCAGCCGCTGGTCAGCTGCTCCTTCGCCTAAAACGCCAGCCTCAGCCGGCGCCGCTGTCGCTTCGCCTCGGACCCCGTCGTCGTCGACAGGCCAGCAGCAGCAGCAGCAAAAGCAGCAAAAGTCTAATAGTAAAAAATCGCACAAGAAAAAGCAGCCGGCGGCGCCTGCCGCAGCTCCGCCTCCTGCGCCACCTCCGCCCCCGCTGCCGCCGCCTCAGCAGCCAGCTGTCAATCAGCAGCAGCAGCAGCAGTTTATGCAGCCGCAGCACTATCAGCATCCTCACCAGCAGGGCTATTCAATGATGCAGCCCAGTCCGAGTCCGCAGTCTCAGCAGCAAATGCCTTCGCCAATGCTTGTTCCGTCTCCTCAACATCAGTCAGTTTATCACCAGCAGCAGCAGCACCATCAGCAGCAACAGTTGCCATGGCAACACCAGCCGCAGCATCCGGCATCTCAATCGATGAATTGGTCGCCACAGCAGCAGCAGCAACAATACCCAGCTAACCAATACGCTCCACAGCATCAATATCCAGTAGCCTACGGCAATTCTAACAATTCGGCGCTAGCAAACCTTCACAATCACACGCATCAAGGACAGGCAGGCTTCAGTGAGTTCGATCCATTCTCGTCTGGGCCGCAACCAATTTCTCAGGTGCCACAACAACAATATCAACAACAACAGCAACAGCAGCAGCCGGCAAGTTTAGACACCAACAGCAGCTCCCACGCGCTGCCAGACGATCTATTAGATTCCATATCGGGTCTTGACGCTGACTGGGGCGTTAATTTGTTGATGAGCGGCGGCGGCGGCGGCGACTCGGGACTGCCTTCGTTTGATTCGACGTTTAACAAGCCGTTCTAGCAAGACCTCCTTCCGTGCTGCTGCCGAAGCATCGTGTGTCTGTTTAATGAGATCAACAACAAGACAACATTCAATACTGTGTTTTTGCGTTGTTTTTTTTGCTTGCTCTACTCATAGTAGGCTGAGTTTGTGGTCTTTTTTCTATTTCAAAATCTGTCTAATAAAATGACTGTTTGACTGACTGAGTGACTGACTGACTGACTGACTGACTGACTGACTGACTGACTGACTGACAGGGTGTGTGAGTGACTGACTGACTGACAGGGTGAGTGAGTGACTGACTGACTGACTGACAGGGTGAGTGAGTGAGTGATTGACTGACTGACAGGGTGAGTGAGTGAGTGACTGACTGACTGACTGACTGACTGACTGATTGACTGACTGACTGACTGACTGACTGACAGGGTGAGTGAGTGAGTGACTGACTGACTGACAGGGTGAGTGAGTGACTGACTGACTGACTGACTGACTGACTGACTGATTGACTGACTGACTGACTGACTGACTGACAGGGTGAGTGAGTGACTGACTGACTGACTGACAGGGTGAGTGAGTGACTGACTGACTGACTGACAGGGTGAGTGAGTGACTGACTGACTGACTGACAGGGTGAGTGAGTGACTGACTGACTGACTGGCTGACTGACTGACTGACTGACTGACTGACTGACAGGGTTAGTGAGTGACTGACTGACTGACTGACAGGGTGAGTGAGTGACTGACTGACTGACAGGGTGAGTGACTGACTGACTGACTGACTGACTGACTGACTGACTGACTGACTGACTGACAGGGTGAGTGACTGACTGACTGACTGACTGACTGACTGACTGACTGACTGACTGACTGACTGACTGACTGACTGACTATCAAACTCTATATCTTTCCCAGGCGAATCCCTCCAAATGTACCCCAGGAGCAGCTATGTGTAAATTTTGTTCACACAAAACTACCTTTGCTACCTTGTATCTATCAATTGATGGAGAATATTTTGACAACAGGCTATTTTTGTGCATCCTTGAATTGCTGAATAATCAATATTTATTGTTATGCACTGCTTTTTCTCGAAGCACGCTCTCTTGTTCATTCGATATTTTGGCTTCGTTAGGTGCGGGAGGAGCGAACTTGTACCAATCAATGCCATTTTTCACTTCTGTGCGCATATAATTCTTGCAAGCTTTATTCAAGTATTATAATTTTAAAAAAAATTTTATGTAAATTTGTCTGGCCCATTAAATTATTTTGTTGTTGTTGTTAGTGACGATTCATTGTGTATTTATAATTGGTTTTCTCTCTGTCCTACTGTTGGAAAGTAGTATAGTTTGTCTGTCAATTGTTAATTAATAACAGTAAAAGTTTTTTGGAGCCGATATCTATATCTTGTCTATAAATTTGTCCCTACTGCTTTAACATGTTTGCTAATTTTGTTTTATTATTATTTTTTTATTCGACTAAGTTTTTCGTACTAAATGTTTACCACACTATTGTTTGTGCTTTGTAAATATATGCCTGAGAATTGTGGCTGCTTATAAAGTGAAAAATTGATTTTCTATTACTGTCCTAAACTAGGAGTTCTGAGTCTGAGTTAAAACGTTTAATTACTTTTGTCTCCTGCTTGTGTCCATTATTCTTTATCTGTCCCTCATCAATAGAGGTCCCTTTCATTTTAGTCCCTTCAACCCCAGTCCCTTCAATCTCAGTCCCTTCAATCTCTGTCCCTTCAATCCCAGTCCCTTCAATCTCAGTCCCTTCAATCCCAGTCCCTTTAATCTCAGTCCCTTCGATCTCAGTCCCTTCAATCTTAGTCCCTTCAATCCCAGTCCCTTAAATCTCAGTCCCTTCGATCTCAGTCCCTTCAATCTTAGTCCCTTCAATCCCAGTCCCTTAAATCTCAGTCCCTTCGATCTCAGTCCCTTCAATCTTAGTCCCTTCAATCCCAGTCCCTTCAATCTCAGTCCCTTCAATCTTAGTCCCTTCAATCCCAGTCCCTTTAATCTCAGTCCCTTCAATCCCAGTCCCTTTAATCTCAGTCCCTTCAATCCCAGTCCCTTCAACCCCAGTCCCTTCAACCCCAGTCCCTTTATTCCAAGTCCCTTCAATCTCGGCCCCTTCAATCCCATTTTTCCTTTAATTCTTTCACAAACAAATATTTCTTGTAATTTTGGGCTACTTTTACCAAAATAAAGCGCAATTTGGACTCAACAAAGTCGTGTACATATAATCGCCTATATAGAAATGCAACCATTGCTTGCTTACTTCGTAACCAATTGCAGTGTTATAGGACTCAAAGTTTGTTGTTCGGCCAAATGAAATTCAGTTAGCTAATTTGGGCGGAGCCAAGACAAATTTTCACCTTATCTTTTACACCCTTGTATAGCTAATAATGCGATGCTACGAGTATAAAAGCCAGAAAATGAGTAGAAAAATTTTGAAAATTTAAAGCGGTAAGATCTGCATAGATACAGTAGTCCAGTATTACCTACTACTAACTAAAAGTTTAGTAATGGATTCGGTAACTTTAATCCGAAAAATTGTCATCCTTGTCCCCCTGCTGCTCGTATTGCTGCTACTACAGCAAGTGCTAGTTCAAGCAAAACCAGCGGCAGCAGGAGCAGAGCCGAAGCGAATTCTAAATTTCACTCGGATAGCCTCTTTGGAACGGAACGTCACGGCTGTTAACGGCACCGGTTTCTATGGCAACAGCCGTCCGACGCAACAGCCAAGTGGGGAAATCAGTCTCACTGTTATTGTCGCCGGCGGGGGTGGCGGTGGTTTTGTATCGCTGGTTCTGTTTATTACCTGCATCTACTGCTGCTGCTGCAAGCGATAGACGTGGGATGCAAGAGCCAATAATATATTTGAAGTTGAAATCTAACCTAACTATTAATTTTTTACTGATTTTGTCAAATTAAAAAAACAACCACATTTTTCGTCTGATTCGGTTCATTCAATGACCTTAACTCTCTACTTGTGATCTGAGATTATTTTAAATTCATAGCTAACAAATACAACACCATTATAAGACAAACTGAAGAATTTAGTTTGTGATTTTTTCGTCTAAATTGATGTTTGTCTGTTTGCTTGTTAGTGTTGCTATGGAAACTAATATTTTATTAATCATTATATTAAGTAAAGTTAGACACCCGATCTTTCGACCAGATAGATGTACAGCGCAAGACAACACTGCAGCTGCATGTACCTCATAGGTGCAGGCTGGAGGGGCCGCAACACCCACCCTAAATTTACCCACCTCAAACTGGTACCCGATCTCAGCTGGGTGGACTGAAGCAATGCGGGTTTAAAGTGTCTTGCTCAAGGACACAAATTGTGTCCTAGATTCTGGGGCTCGACCTACGACTTTCTGGTGATAAGACAGGCGCCCTAGCCACTAGGCTACAACTTTCTGTAGTCATAATGGTATATGACGTACATGAGAAGCCGAAATGGAAAATGATTTTATTATGTT
Source organism: Macrostomum cliftonense (assembly GCA_950096795.1). NCBI lineage: Eukaryota > Metazoa > Platyhelminthes > Macrostomidae > Macrostomum > Macrostomum cliftonense. The sequence continues at coordinate 2,786,819 of CATNEM010000149.1, forward strand.
TCTGTGAAGATATACGCATTTTTTTCTAAAAACCGGATTAGTTACCATGGAGATACAATCAATAAACAACTGACGCAGTGGCCAGCTCAGTTTGCTATGAAAATGCTTAATCGTTTTCTCCTCCTGCTCTGCAGTGTAGTTAAAGCTCAAATTTACGCGGACAAGAATCTGATAAGGCCCTGGGGAAGGTCAAAATACTATGCGTTTAGGGTCAGTTAAAATCGAGTGGTGCGACGAAATTTCTTAAAATTGAATTTTTCCGTAAAACAGAATCCGGGAGTCTCTGACGACACGTTGTACTTATCCGACTTCCTTGTCCGAATCCTTAACTTAACGCGCATTAACTTAACCAACTGAGTCTACAGTATGCTCTACAGTCCACGCTTACCGTGCTACATTACTCGCAAGTAGTGATACATGTATTGTAAATGTGTTGTAAAAAAAGTCTGCAACTGCTTTGACATTATTTATTTTATAGCTTATTATTTTGTGCAACTCATGTTAGCACCAAGCACGGCGCCAAATAGAGCATCACGGCGCCAAATAGAGCATCACGGCGCCAAATAGAGCATCACGGCGCCAAATAGAGCATCACGGCGCCAAATAGAGCATCACGGCGCCAAATAGAGCAACACGGCGCCAAATAGAGCATCACGGCGCCAAATAGAGCATCATGGCGCCAAATTGAGCATCACGGCGCCAAATAGAGCAACACGGCGCCAAATAGAGCATCACGGCGCCAAATAGAGCATCATGGCGCCAAATTGAGCATCACGGCGCCAAATAGAGCATCACGGCGCCAAATAGAGCATCACGGCGCCAAATAGAGCATCACGGCGCCAAATAGAGCAACACGGCGCCAAATAGAGCATCACGGCGCCAAATAGAGCATCATGGCGCCAAATTGAGCATCACGGCGCCAAATAGAGCATCACGGCGCCAAATAGAGCATCACGGCGCCAAATAGAGCATCACGGCGCCAAATAGAGCATCACGGCGCCAAATAGAGCATCACGGCGCCAAATAGAGCATCACGGCGCCAAATAGCGCATCACGGCGCCAAATAGAGCATCACGGCGCCAAATAGAGCATCACGGCGCCAAATAGAGCATCACGGCGCCAAATAGAGCATCACGGCGCCAAATAGAGCATCATGGAAACAAATACAGCAATATGGCATGAAATAGAGCTAAATAGAAAAGCATCCTCCCTCGGAGAAATCATGACTTGCATCCACGTTTCGGTGCTGTAGGGCCCCGTTTTACGTTATTTGAAAACGAATGCCTGAGCAAATCAACACTGCGCAATGTTTAATTTACCTACTGACTTGGTAAAGTTTTTTTCGGTTTTTTTTACCCTTCTCTTTTTTTACTTACTGCCTACGGAATGTCGATTCAATTTCTGAGGCTAAATCCGTGTTTAAGCTTTCCACCGGCTTTCCACTGGCCCTCCACCGGCGACGTCGGACGGTGGCAGCAATGTCACAGTGATCGGCATCGCTGGCGGAGGCGGCGGCCTGGTGTTTTGCATCCTTTGCCTCGCGTGCCTGTACTGCTGGTGCAAATAATGCGGGAGGATTCATTGTCTAGCATTCTGTTTAAATCAATAGCGGACATTTTAGAAACTGATTTTGACGAAATTCAGTCAAATACGTGTATTTTTCCTGCCTCAGATGTATTTATCCTTGAGCTTTTTTAATGATAGATAGATTTTAATTGCTTGCAGTTTCCACTATTTTATTTCTTAGACGTAAATCGCTATTCTCAAATTACAAGATAACGGTAATTATAACAAAAAATTAATAAATGAGTTTTAAATATTCTTGTACAAGAAACTAAATTTAAAAATAAAATAAAATAATGCAAAGTTTTGGTCGTGTTAACTGTAAATGAATTGCTTAGCATAATTATTCATTTGACTCTATTGATTTATTGATTCACTTCATTTGGCAGTGCAGATCGGTAAGTACTTTCTTAATCCTAGGGAATCACTCTTCCCTCATGCCTCTTTTCTATTAAAAAGGAGACCTTTATTTCTTAATATTCTGAAATAACTGAATCGCATATCCAATTTATCCTTGTTGTTTGAACTTCTGCAGATCTTTATGAGGCGTAGTTTATAGTGAGGATGTAAAAAAAAATTAAAAAATTCAATGAAACAGTGACAATTTTTTTCGGCATCCTCGTCATTCTTAGAATAATAAAGAAAGTTTCTTGGAAAAAAATCTCTAAATTTCGCTTCAAAGATCTATATCTTCCCTTTTACAGCCAACAGACAATTATGCATTGTAGAGGCCCAACCCCACTCAATTCTTTCTCATATTTTAGATAGTATATTCTCTGTGCCAAGCTGTAGTGGATAGAAGACCGAAAAACAATTCGATTGTAAAAATTGCCAACGCATTCCAACCTACCTTTTGTTTCGAATGAAACACAGCGCAAGGCATGGCCTGTGAATGCAACTGGCAGAGTTTTTGTAGAGCTTAGCCAAGTAAAAGAAACAAAAAAAATATTTGATCGGTTTTGAATACTTAGCATTAAGCTTTGCCATTTTTTTCAAACTTGATGATAAAATAAGTATCCAGCATCTCAATGGGTGATTTCTGTCAAGTGTCTCACGGGTGAGATTCTGTCGGTTACCTCAGAGTTGAGATTTCAGTCAGTTATCTCACGGGGGAGATTTCAGTCAGTTATCTCACGGGTGAGATTTCAGTCAGTTATCTCACGGTTGAGATTTCAGTCGGTTATCTCACGGGTGAGATTTCAGTCAGTTATCTCACGTGTGAGATTTCAGTCAGTTATCTCATGGGTGAGATTTCAGTCGTTTATCTCGCGGGTGAGATTTCAGTCGGTTATATCGCGGGTGAGATTTCAGTCAGTTATCTCACGGGTGAGATTTCAGTCGGTTATCTCACGGGGGAGATTTCAGCCGGTTATCTCACGCGTGGGATTTTAGTCGGCTATTTCACGAGTGAGATTTCTGTCCGTAATCTCACGGGTGAGATTTCAGTCGGTTACCTTCCCGGTGAGATTTCAGTCGGTTATCTCACGGGTGAGATTTCAGTCAGTTATCTCACGGGTGAGATTTCAGTCAGTTATCTCACGGTTGAGATTTCAGTCGGTTATCTCACGGGTGAGATTTCAGTCAGTTATCTCACGTGTGAGATTTCAGTCAGTTATCTCATGGGTGAGATTTCAGTCAGTTATCTCATGGGTGAGATTTCAGTCAGTTATCTCACGTGTGAGATTTCAGTCAGTTATCTCACGTGTGAGATTTCAGTCAGTTATCTCATGGGTGAGATTTCAGTCGTTTATCTCGCGGGTGAGATTTCAGTCGGTTACATCGCGGGTGAGATTTCAGTCGGTTATATCGCGGGTGAGATTTCAGTCGGTTATCTCACGGGTGATATATATTTTACAACATTTAATAATAGGTTATAATGGGTTATAATTTAGCTATCCCATGGGTGAGATTTCATAATTCAGTTATATCACGGCATGGTATAATGGTATTTTTGTAAACATTTTTGAAAGGGAAAGCATTATAAATTCAAAACTACCTTGTTCAACTTAAAGTTAGTGGTTTAGCAGTTTTTTATGTTTATTGACCCTCCTCATTTTCACTCACCGCCTCCGCAAGCTTCATTTTTTTCTGTGCATTGAGAAACTCGAAATTTTTATTAGCCAAAAAAATTAATTTCTTACGCTGCATCCGCATGCCTTCGAAGCTTAAAATTCCAAATTTTCTTTCCCACGCATTCTCATCGAAGCATGTACACAAAAAATAAAAAAACACCGAATCGAGAATATAGAAGTGGATGGATAGGATGCGAAAATCTATTCACAATTGGCTTGTGCAAATTCAGGATGTAGAGATAGATAAACACGTGACCATATTAATTCGCCCAGCTTGAGTATATATATCAACGATCTCGCTGCGTTGCCATTAGATTTTGCAATCTTTTGTAGATCAGCAGCCGTGCTATTGATGAAGAGTTTCTGTCTTCTTCTGGTGCTGCTGCTGCTGCACCAGCTAGCCAGCATCGAGGCGAAGCCGGCACCCCAGACTCCCATCTTAGAACCTGTCAATCCGTTTGAGCAACGAAATGCCAGCAGCGCCTCGTACCACAGCGGCGGCAGCGGAAGCGCTCCGCAGACGAGTTCAGGCGGTGGCGTTAATGTCAGCCTGATTGGTGGCGTTGGCGGCGGCGGTTGCGCCTTCGTCATCCTGTGCCTCGTGGCCCTGTACTGCGCGAGGAAATCAAGGGATGATTGATTGTTTAGTTGGCTGACAATTGGTTATTTAACATATTATGAGAACTAATAGTTATCACTAGGCTGTTTTGTCCTTTTAAATCCTTTATTTATTCTCGACCTGTCTTAGTATTGGTTCACGTTAAACACAAGATTTATTGCTACTGAATAATGAAGTACAATTGAAATATTTTTCTATCCAAATAAATATACTTTTTTACGAAATATAAATATATTAATGGAAGTTTTGGTCATTTTGAGGTTAAGTAATAAATGTGACATAAAATTTGCAAGGGATATATCCACGATTTTCCGGTAAAAAAAAGCGTGGTAAAACAAAGCAAATCGGTAGGCATTTGATCTTTTTTGTTTTATTTCACTAGAGAGACCTTGTTTTTTAGTTTTCACCGCAGATCCTTATTAGCTAGGCGCAGTTTAGGAAGGATGTAAAAAAATAAGAAATGTCAAAAAAATTTTAAGATTTACGAGCTTATTATCGTTTGTCGGCATTCATTCTCCCATAGAGTTTTATTAAAGTTAAGTTGCTTTGAAAACTTTTTCTCACTAGAGTTGCATTTCAACGATCTAGGTCTTTTACGGTATACCAAGTAGGCAATGCATGGTATGAAAGCAACCAACCCACTAAAATTTCTATTTCATCTAAGTTAAATGAATTCCCTGTACGAAGACTCTTAGGCGGCAAGCATGGGTTGAAAATACGTTTATTTAGTTGTAAATTGGCCAAGAATTCAGCCGTTTATTGTCTTTAGTGGAATAGAACGCGAGCTAGAAAGAAGTTTTTTTAAGCTGAACAACTTAAAAGTTAAAAAAAACTTTCTTTAGCTTTGCTATTTGTCTCACATTTGATTTGATTGTCTTTGCTTATTAAAAGTTTATATTAACCATTTCAAGAGTGAGATTTCTGATTTGTGAGTTTTCAGTCAGCTATAGGGGGTGAGATTGCAGTCAGCTAGAGGGGGTGAGATTACAGTCAGCTAGAGGGGGTGAGATTGCAGTCAGCTAGAGGGGGTGAGATTGCAGTCAGCTAGAGGGGGTGAGATTGCAGTCAGCTAGAGGGGGTGAGATTTCAGTCAGCTAGAGGGGGTGAGATTGCAGTCAGCTAGAGGGGGTGAGATTGCAGTCAGCTAGAGGGGGTGAGATTTCAGTCAGCTAGAGGGGGTGAGATTGCAGTCAGCTAGAGGGGGTGAGATTTCAGTCAGCTAGAGGGGGTGAGATTGCAGTCAGCTATAGGGGGTGAGATTGCAGTCAGCTATAGGGGGTGAGATTTCTCAAGTAATATAACTCACTGGGTTAACCCACCCAGTGAGTTAAAATGCCCCAACAAGGCTATAGTAAAACACATAATTTTTCGTCTGCTCTGCTAGAAAAATATTTCTTCACCAGATTTTTTCACCAATAAATAGTACGGTAAATTCGTTCACTATACTACTGCTTAATTGTAGCAACTGTTTTTATCATGCCTACTTATAGTAGGTTCGAAGCAAACCCAATCTAAAGTGTCATCTTAATCAAAAGTGGTCTTTGGCACGCGTTAAAAAATATGACAGATACACGTTCTATACTACTTTGGGTAGCCTTTTCCGTAATATAAAGTTAAATTAGGCTATGTAATCAATTTTTCGATGAGCTATTACAAAAATGCTGTGTAGAATAAACCGAAGGCTTGTAAGTAGTAATTAAAAAATATTACTTTGAGAAATCGCTAAAGGCCGCAAAATTTTACTTTTTGCAAATTACAAAAGAACCTAAACTGCATCAATAAAGCATAGTAGCGCCAAATAGAGCATCACGGCGCCAAATAGAGCATCACGGCGCCAAATAGAGCATCACGGCGCCAAATAGAGCATCACGGCGCCAAATAGGGCATCACGGCGCCAAATAGAGCATTACGGCGCCAAATAGAGCATCAGGGCACAAAGAAGAGACTTCTAGCGCCTAAAAAGCCTCACGGCGCCAAAAAGAGACATTTGGTTCAAAAGAGTGCCATAATTTGCGTAAAATTTTGATACACAAATGCATTGCGCATTTATTAAGTAAAGTAGCTATTAAGAATCACCAATGAAGCCCCATATACATTTACGATGCTTACGATGCTATTTTTATTCCAAACAGGAGACTGAGAAAAGACGGTGACAGTACAATGCCAAAAATGAGCCCATTTTGCTAGACTATTCTGTATTTTCTATTGGAATTCTTTGGACTTTATAGCTGCTATTGTTTGCTATTTTATTCTTTGACTAGCCGTGTTTCAAGTGGACGATTTCTGTTATTAATTCCACGAGAGCGATTTCTTTGAGACTTCTCATGAGTAAAACTTCAGTGAGACTTCTCATGAGTGAGATTTCATTGAGACTTCTCATGAGTGAGATTTCATTGAGACTTCTCATGAGTGAGATTTCATTGAGACTTCTCATGAGTGAGATTTCATTGAGACTTCTCATGAGTGAGATTTCATTGAGACTTCTCATGAGTGAGATTTCATTATTTCATTGAGACTTCTCATGAGTGAGATTTCATTGAGACTTCTCATGAGTGAGATTTCATTGAGACTTCTCATGAGTGAGATTTCATTGAGACTTCTCATGAGTGAGATTTCATTGAGACTTCTCATGAGTGAGATTTCATTGAGACTTCTCATGAGTGAGATTTCATTGAGACTTCTCATGAGTGAGATTTCATTGAGACTTCTCATGAGTGAGATTTCATTGAGACTTCTCATGAGTGAGATTTCATTGAGACTTCTCATGAGTGAGATTTCATTGAGACTTCTCATGAGTGAGATTTCATTGAGACTTCTCATGAGTGAGATTTCATTGAGACTTCTCATGAGTGAGATTTCATTGAGACTTCTCATGAATGAAATTTCTTTGATGCATATAATTAGCCAGATTAATTCGAAAGATCTAATTGGCGAGATTTTTATGAGTGAGACATACAGCTTATGGGTGAGATTAATATGAGTCATCATGCTATCTTGCTTTCTCAAGGATATATGATGGTGATGCATCTTGTCTCTCTCCCAATCCTAATGTTGGATGGTTATAGAGTTAGGCAGCTTATAATGAAGTTTACGTCAGGACTAAAGCCTTTCCATTTTCTATTAACTTTGGACTCCATTTTTGTCTATATTAATATTTTTTTATTGTTAGAAGATTCTACAATTAGCTAAAAATATGAAATATTACGTCAGCTAAAATGGAATTGGCCTATAAATATCAGTCAGTCTAATGTAATTTTTAGCTCAAAAAATCGTCTGATTTTCTTCGGTAAAGAAGCTAAGAGTGTGGCAATCATGATGGAGCTCTTTTTTGAGAGTGAAACTTATAAAAAAATTCTGATTCTAAAGGTCTTTTTGGGATCGTACAGTTATATTAATAAGCCGTCGAATTTTGTAGATGTTTTATTAGTTTTGCTATGAGTATATAAGTAACGTAATCTTTTGAAAAAATACGTTTTTGACATAGTTATCGTCGATTTTCAAGCGTAATTACTTTTTTTGTGAGCTAGCACATTAAAAAAAGCTCGATAATAAATTTTTCGCTCAGTTTCCATAGTATGCTACTTATATAGTTTCGTCAGTAGCAAATTTAGATTCTGTTGGTCTCTAGCTTTGAAATTAATTTGTTTTATTTCTTAGTAGAGAATCTTTTACTAATACGGCAGCTAACCAAAAATAGGATCTCAATAGTCAGCAACTTCAATCAATAAATCATTATTGATCACAAGCCTCAATAAATCAGAAACTTCTGTTTCCATATGCTTTTAGGAAAGCTACTATTCCAGATTTCTCTTAACGCTTATAGTTCTATAACTTACGAGTATTTATCGAGTTACTTAGAATTAGCTTCAAATATTTTAGGATGTTTATAAATACTTTCCAAAAGCATCTTATTTTTGTGTTTTTCTTTCTTGTGCTAAAATTTTGTGAGGGAAGATGTACTTGCTGCTTTGAATCTTAAACAAAAAGATGGTTTAACCGCTTTATTTTTTGAAGGATGTATTTTTTTTTGTTCAGAGAATTCTATAAAAATGTGCAGTATTAGCTACCAAGCCCGAGTACTTACAGAGAAAAATTTTATGACACTGTGCGCTTGCTACAGTCCCTGTACGCTTCTCATCACAATTGAATAATTTGGCTATTTTCGTCCATGACGAAACATCTATTTGAATAGCGCCTAGAATGGCTGCCCTGATGTCCGTAACAATAAGCTAAAAGAGAGAGGCCAAGCTCAAAAGAGACATAGCTAAGTGAGCGCAAGTATTTGTCTAGCGACCAAGTTTGGCCATGACAAGGCGACCCATATCGGCAGGAAAGCCGCTACTCAACCTCCCAGTAGCTCTGCTATTAACAGTTCTTTTTGTAGTTGTCGCGGTCAGCAGTTGCGCAACAGCTGCGCCGTACCGGGAACTTGAGCTTCAATCGACTCGAGCTCCGACTGGGCCAACGAATGCCACGGCGACTCCAATTGGTGCAAAGCTCATCGCTAGGAGGCCGTCCAGCGCCAAGCAGAGTAGCGGCAACAACCAAGCCATCAGCAACGACCCGCGCTCGGTGAATGACACCCTCATAGATACAAATACCTGGGGAACTACTAAGACTGTGGCGGTTGCGAGCGGAGGCAGCGTGTCCGGTTTAATCGCCTTTATTTTCTTGTGCTGGTTGATGTGTCACACAAGAAATAATGCTAATACCTAGCGATTCGTTTACGTTTAGCTGGACAGAGACACATTAATATAAAGGATTATTTAACAAAATATTTTAATCTGAAACCTAACATTTACCATAATTTACAAATTTTCTTTCGTTGGAAGAGTAAATCAAAGTTTTTTTTAGTTTCTTAAAGTTAACTACCTCGTAACTTATTACAAGACAGAAATTTAGTACTGTATCATGATTGAGAAAAAAATAATAAATATGATTTATTTGAACTAACACCGGTCTTTTATGACTCTTAAATGTTTATTCACTAAACAATACAAGCTAAATAGACTGCTATAGCAACAAGTGATTTTCTAGCCTTTTATTTATTGTTTATTGAAACAAAACGATGAACTTATTTCTGTGTATATAATGCATGCAATTTAATTCATAACTAAGCACAATACATACAAATTTATCAATGCGAAAAATAAAAAACTATTGGCTGAGAATTCAGTTTTTAAATTTACCTAAAATTAAGTTTCACCAAACATATATAATTCGAAACAAGCATATGCATGCTCGTACGACGTACAAGTAGCTCTCGACCAATCAGATTTGAGGTCGGGGACCAGTTTGTTTAAATAAAGAGTTTATTCATAAAAGCAGTTGTACGCAATGTTATCTGGAAGTATCATAATCGCAAATTAGGCTTAAAGTCGATAAGCAGCTTCTCCTTAGTAAGGTCTGTAAGTTGGGAGAATAAAAAATGTTTCTGACATCCTCGACTGTAATTAATTAAGTCTAAAAAATTAATGGAAAACTATAGAATGCTCACCCTATTTGTCACCAACTGCAGCAACTCCTGTTGGACGGACAATTCATTCACCATTACACTCCGGTGCTTGTGTATCACCTCAACCAGCAGGCTCGAGTTGGAGCAATAATGCAGCGTCATCAGCAGCTCCTGTGCATCAGCATCGTCATTATCCTTCACGATTGAGAACCAAGACTGGGCTAAGTCACCAGAGCAATCTCTAGTAAACTCTAGCAATAAACATTTTTTCATAGCGTCAAAGTTCACAAAGAAGAACTGTTCGTATTGGTCGATTTTTAACAAAAATTTGTCTCTGATGAATCTGGGTAGAAAATAAAATTTCGGGTGCTCACTGCTGTCGATCTCGAATTTCCAGGCGGTAATCAGTACTGTTGAGGTATTGCCAAACTATTTCCTTTCCATCAGATTGATAGTCACGATTCGGGTCATACGGAATACCCCGGCTAACTTGGTGATTCATAATTTGGCGCAGTGTGCTAATAGCTCTGTCCCGTTGACCGAATTTCAGAAAGGCCATGGCTCTGAGAGTTTCTCGAGCAGTTTTGGCGCAGTCAGGCAGTCTGTTAATTACCTTAAGCAGCGACTGATGAGTGCAAACTTTTGTGTGCGCAATTTGTAGTAAGACGTACCTCACGCTGCCGTATATTTCATGGTAGGCGAGCGGCTGCGACGAGCTCAAGTAGTTTAAAAACATGTACGGTATGTCAAGAAATGGATGAAAGTAATGTGGTTCAACTTCAGACTGGAGCGGCTTCAGGCTGTTCAGGAATCTGGTCAGATAGAATGGCAAGTTTACCATTGTATCTTCAATAGCTTTGGCGATATTTTCCTTGCCAGTGTGTCCGCATCTCAAGTAAACAGCTGCATCTCTGAGAAAAAAGTGCTTCATGCATTCATGTGCATCAGTAATTTCTTTGTTGAGCAAGCTATTTAAAAGTCGCTGCAATGCAAGCTTTGCGAGTTTGACCAAATTTTTTTGCTGCCATTCTACAGCTGGTGTCTCGTCCACCATGTAAAGCACTAGACACTTTGCGTGATAGGTCTTCAGACCTTGTGCCTTCTCTGGAATCACCCGTTTGATGATCCACTTAAGAATGATAAACAGTTGACCCTGCAGATCGTTCAGACTGCGCATGAACAGTTTTTCTAAGAAACTAGTGCTCACTCGGAGCCGAAGTCCCGCTTTTCCTGGTGGAGCAGCGGCAACTAAGTGACATCCTCGCATACTCGATTTGCGTTTCAGTGAATTTAGGAGAGATTCGGGCAGGTGCGTTTCACGACCAGTTGAGTGAACTACCTCCATATAGGGATAGCAGCAGCATTCGTAGGCGTCTACCTTGTCAAAGGCAGGCCTTAAGGTTGATCCATAGTCGTGTCTGGCTGGTGTATTGGCTGAAATAATGATGCAATCGTTCTTTAGGATTGGCATGAAGTCGTTTTAAAACAAAGAAGATATTTCTATCCCCGTATTTACCTGATATTTGGACAGAAACATGCCCATTCTCATACTCGAAAACTACTTGAGGATTGACATTTTTGCATCGACAAAAATTGCGAAGGTGATAAATTCTGCCAGGAACGAGCTCAACAGCGTCGATGTCGGAATCTGGGTCAGTCTTGCCCCTGGAGTTCAGTAGGCTATTTCCCCAAGCTTCCGCAAAGCTGCCGACTAGAAAAATATCCCTCCAGCCTCTTCTATGACGCTCGATGCGTTGCAGTGCATCGGATGCTGCGGACTGCAATGCAGCCCTCCGGCTAGTGAATCCTGCTCTGTTGAGCTGTTCATGCAGCTGCTTGCTTAGTCGCCATTCAACACTGAAATACAAGGGATGTAGGATGCCATGGTAAAGATGATTATATACTGTATTTTAATTTTAGGTTCTACAAAACGCACGCGAATGCTTTCAAAGTGCTGTGATCGTCTCCGACGCGTGAGAGCAGTCCCTGGGTGCATCGAATAGCAGCTATTTTACACGATGCTGGCAATAAACTAGCAACATCAAAAAATTTTTCGGCCAGAAAAATTATCATGGCTCGCACTAGGTCGAAGCAGCCTGAGAAACAGGCGAATTCAAGACAATTTGAAGATGGGTATCGAGGCTTAATTTCAATGGTTGCACCGTTTTCAAGGAGAAGTCGAACAGCCTTTTCACGAACAGACTGGCGCGAACAGACAGTGACAGTAAATAGAGGTGTCCAACCGTTGACGTCTTGCTCATTGACGCGGGCATTCGCTTTGATCAGAGCCTTCATCACGTCCACGTGACTCCTAGAGCAAGCAGTATGTAGTGGCGATCTACCATTTTCGTCTTTGATGTCAATATCGGCACCAGCTTCGATTAGCAAATTGACCACTTCAACATGGCCATTGTGGCTGGCCATGTGTAGCGATGTGGCACCAGAGCGTCTTCGAAGATTGACATCGACATTTGCATGGATGAGAGCTTCAACTACCTTTGAATGGCCGCCTAAGGACGCCAGCATCAAGGCTGTACAGCCTAGCTTGTCTCGCATATCAACATCTGCGCCCGCCTTGACGAGCTTTCGGACCATAGGCAATCGGTCGTTGCGACACGCCACGTGAAGCGGTGTCCATCCGTCTTTATGCTGCGCGTTCAGGTCTGCGCCTTCTTCGATGAGTCTCAAAAACAATGGGAACGAGTGGCCCCATCGGCAAATAGTGAAGGTCGGCGATTCGTCTGAATTAGCATCCGTAATGCTACAACTGGCGCTCGCATTCAGTAGGGCATCAACCACTGCGGTGTGACCTTTCTGGTAAGCGTAGAATAGCGGCGATCTGCCGTTTTGGTCTTGACAGTCCACGTCAGCACCAAATTTAATCAGAATTTTCACCGCATTTAAGCTGCCCGTTTGAGCAGCGGAGATCAGCGCTGTCTCTCCTCTGTCGTTGCGCTCGTCTATTTGTGCTCCATTTCTGATGAGCTGGCCCAGTTTCTCGACACTTCCACAGAGTACGGCCCGTTGCAGTGTCATAATATCTTCTGCAAAAATAGAATAGTAAATAAAAAATTGACTCTGTCTGCCTGGCTAATTATTAGAGTCGAGGACAACTTGCTCACAATATTCTCTGTTGATTTATTAGATTGTATTGCAATGAATGCAGTTCACGATGTTACGCGAGTCAATTAGCGATGAAAACCATGAAAGACTTGCCTCTTTCAGAAGATTTTACAGTAGTAGTATGCGTTGTAGAAGAGCCTCCTCCAGAGCCTCCAGCGAGCGAGTAGCTAAGGCCCCAGCGACCATAGTTGGCGGTTTGGATGCCGTTGCGCCTGGTTCCTCTGTACGAGGCGCGACCGCGCCGAACAATCACGCGCACGTAGCCAGTTTGTCCAACTCTCAGCAGGCCCGCGTGAGCAGCAGCTCTGCCAACGTTCGAGTCGGACGTGTAGACGTCGGTGCCCCAAACGCTGCCAGACGAGCTTGCTGTGACTCGGACCTCGTAGCAGTTGCCGATGTTAGCCGGCTTCATGTAGGCTGCCACCGACGAGACACGCTTGCATCCTGCAGGCACAATCAGGACTTATTGCTTACAAAGCCGGAAGCTCGAGGCCAGTTATACTTACGATAACCTTGATCTACTCTTACAACACTGTGTAATCAAATGTGATCAGACACAGAATTTTGAAAATTGTCTTACGCATTTGTTTTTCCGCAATAAGAATTTCGGCTCTCTTTCATGGGCTTTTTTGACAAATAATGAGCGTTGAAGCGAGTGTTTTGTTCCAATGGATTAAATCATTCGGATTTAAGTTGTTTTATCAATTTGATACAGCCTATGGCCTTGGCTAATAAACTCGGGAAGTGAGCAGCGCTGGCATTACGAGCTTGTCGGTGACTTATATTCAGGATAAAAACCGCAGAGCAGTTACCCGGAATAATGTGGAACTTTGAGTGCACAGGCATGCATTCTCTACCTGCCCCAAGTACATCAAGTGGAAAGGAATTTCTCTATTGCTCAAGTGAGTACACAGTAAAGCCGCAACTTAGTACATTGTTATCTTCATTCCTTACACTGGTCCAAACAATGTAGCTCGTACAATGCAGCTCAGTTTTACACTCGTAAAAAAACTTTACTAAGTCTAGTGATATTGTCATGTAATTTTCAGGTGACCTTTGGTTGTATTATTTACTCTTGATTGATAGTAACATTTATTCCTATCCCTTAATCAGAAATGCCGCATTCGAAAATCTTTGATCGTTTTTATACGATTAAAAATTACCCGTTAAATATTCAAGCTAAAACTTGAAGGCAATAAAGGAAGAAGCAAATCTCTTTTAAGATATACTTCTCTATACCTTAATTAATACAGCATAGTTGCAATAAACTATCGACCAGAAGTACTAACCATATTACAGCAGCAACTATCAAGCATCTGAAGCAATGCGGAATTGAGCTGATTGCTCAATTGGGGCTAGAACCTTGGACTCATAAGCCCTGTCATATCCTGTCATAAGTCGAGCGTCTTAATCACAAGCTATGGAGAAACTCTTCTAAAGTTCCATCACTTTTCTAAGGAACGTTAAAACAGTAACTCCCAGGGGTTAGTATAGTACGCTCGTACTGCAGTTGAAGTTGCTACTGCAGAGAAAAAGTACGCATAATTGTACTGCTGCTGTTTAATAACGCACATTTTAATACTCGTAGTTTATACGTTTGGCTTAAAGCAAAGTTTGAAAATTCAGGTGGGCCATACTTTGCAGAAATTACTTTCACTAGCTCGTTCGTTGTTCGAAACTCAAATTCTGACCACCAAAACAATCCAGAGCATCCCATAACAACATGTTTGCAGCCTTCTAAATGTAAAAAAAACACTATCTGATTAAGTTCATTAATCAAGAGGACAACAGGAAATGATACATGAGATTGCTGGAGTTATTGCTATTGTATAGATAAAGACATTTAATGCTCTAAATCAGATTTAACTTTGCCAACGCGGTTTTTATCGCCTTTATCAAGTTGTTTCCATCCATACGGAGCTTGTTATAATGAAAAGAAATCCCCAAGTTTTCTCCATTACAACTCTGGAAGCGCAATTCATTGCAACAATATAAAGCGACCGAAGTGGATGGCGAAAGCAGCTCGTCTAGACGCAGAATATCCCACCAGGTGCAGGTGATTAGGAGGGGCCGGCTTGAATACCACCTTGGGAGTCGCGGAGGCAGCGAACTTTGAAACTCAGTGCAGCTGCAGAGCATCCGGGGATCCGTGCCTGCCGACTAAGGAGGCGTCGAGCTACACGATAGGCGATCGAGAGCCAGACGGGTGTTATTTGTTGAGGGGTCTGAAGCTCCTGATGTTCTGTAGATGAACGAAAACCCTCACAGGCCTTGATTTCCAGACAAAACGTTCCGAGAAAAAGTGAAGGTTTTTAGGTTACGTAGAAGGAACACTACACCATTTTAGAATAAATTTAAAGGGGGTTAGATATACAACTGAATTGGAATAAACTATAGTAGGCACAGTAGAGACTCAATATACTGTAAGTAACAATATACGCTAGGAATATAGTACGAGGGCCACCAGGCCCATACAAGCAACATTGTGCGGGACTACTTAAAAAGGGCATACGTATACATGTAAGATAATAGTCCAGGATGCACAGTTCAGACATGAAATTAGTGTGATCGCGATTTTGTTCGGCTGGCATAAACAAAATATCCTAGGTTGCGTCCGACTGGCTGCTGCATGACTAGAGTTCATGTAATTTGTAAACTTTCTTATTCTCAGACAGTATGCGTACACATTAACTGTCACGATAAGTCGAGCCAGTGTGAAGAAAGTTAAGTTCTGTATGCAATGCGCTTATCAACGAGCCTCATCACCCAGATTTTTAATTTCAAATCAATATACTCACAGCCATTAAAATTTAAGACTACCTAATTGCTTCCTTTGCCTTATAGTTTGTTGAAAAATTTTTAAATGAAAGGCAAATAAAATCAAAGTTATTTGAATTAGTTAATTCCAAGAAAGCGAGTTATCTACTCAAAAAATCCATAATTTTTATTATTCGGACGTCAAACATCATTATCTTGCTAAAGTTCGGGACAAATTTGGTTTTAGTGTTGCATACTCCATAAATTATTTTCTCTGTATGCAATATAAGTTTAGATAAAATGAGTTACACATTTATTTGCTGCATTAAAATATCATGATAAGCCTTAGTAATTAAATTTTCCAAAACTGAAAGTTTTCTTTTGCCTTTCCTTAACTTCTCTCTGTTAGCTCCTTTTACTTCATTTCTCCAATAATGTTGCTAGTTATTGGAATTGTATTTTAGCTTGTATAGCGAGTTTTTTACTTTTAGAGTTAGTGATAGCACTGATAGCTTATAGGCCTACTTTGAATATTAGTAAATTTATAGGTAAAACTAACAGAAAGTCTAGAGTGGCTTTGAATATTCTATCTAAATATTTTGCTGCATAGTAATTTATCTTTGTAATTTTTAGATATAAAAGAAATTTTCTTTAAATTAATATCTTTAATATTTAAAGGTTATTTCCAATAGTTACACATAGGTAAGTCACTATTGGACAAAATGGCTTGATAGACATGAAACAATTGAGACTTGGGAATAAAATAACTATTGTAAACCATTGTGATTCCTAAGTTTGCACCCATACTATGTGCAAAAAAGGACACCTTAAGCAGAAGAACAGGACACTTCATTTCTTAGAAAAGTTTTTGGAATCCAATTTTCATGATAAATATACTATGGAGATAAGAAATTTTGCAGTTTTTCCACAAAATTAAAGATTGTGCTTGATTGAAGGTAGATAGCAGATCATCATCTTTTGATATGTGCTTTTTGCCTTCCTATTCTATTGAACTAATATCTATCTTAATTTGTGAAAAATTGATCTTCCCATTATTTTATTAATGTTTGTTCACTTTTATAAAAACTACTAAATGACAAATAGCCAATCTATAGAAAATTGGACATTAACATGTGACTGAACTAGCAAGCAAAGTTATCAAAAATACTGATTGATAGAAATGTTCTTTGAATAAAACAGACTTAGAATTAGAAGAGGATCTGACCTGCACAGTTGCTAAAATACCATTTAAATTGAAATTATAATTTTTGACAAATGGTTTACAAGGGAAATAATTACAAGATCAATATTTCATAAATAAGGATGCACATAATTTGATAGAGTAAGAAGGCAGGAAACACATATCAAAAGATAAGATTCACATAGGCTTCTATTTGAGTAAAATCTCTAATTTTGATATCCAAAATCTACAAGTTTCCTATCTCCATAGTGATTTTTTTTTGCAAAAATTGGACTCCAAAAGCTTTCCAAGAAACAAATTGTGCCATCCTTCTACTTAAGGTGTCCTTGGTGCAAAATTACATAGTAGGTCTAATTTTATTATAAAAATTCAAAATTTTTGAGTATGCCATGCATTGGACTTTTTGCTTTTAAATTTTGGAAAATATCTTAATATAAAATACAATTTTACAATACTAATACATACCTAATTTTTCCCTAGTTTATAATTTTTTCCCCCAGTATACAATTTTAGCTGGGTAGATTACAGTAATGCAAAAATATATATCATTAGTTAAATTTTTTGTTTGTAATTGTTTACTTCACACTTTAGTTGTGAATAGATTTTTTAATGTTTAGATGCACTTTTAAGCTTGCCAAATACTTGCAAATTTGCAGTCAAATGAATCAGCAGCAGTCAATTCTCGCTGATAGCGCCTATTCAGTCTGTCTAATTGATGATGCAAACTATCTGCCAGCTGGCCTGCCACCAGTCCATGGTCAGCTGTTCTACAGTCAGCGCGACATGAGTCTGGTCTTCTCCTCGCCTGGCGAGTTGCTAACCTTTCCCTTGCAGCTGGTGCTGGAGTTGGATCTATTGGCCAGGTCAACCGGGTCTGGGCCAATCAGCTCAGCGGCTGCTGCTGGTTCGCCGTCTTCAAATTTGTCCTCATCGTCTTCTACGGCTGGTACAACTTCGGTTGGCAATCTACAGGCTAGGGTGGGTCTGTCAGTCAGGCTGAAACTGTCTCAGTCTGTGTTTGCTTTCGACGTGCCCGGAGGTCGCCCAGCTGAGCAGGTGCGTGGGCTTGGAAATTGGCGAGAGTGATGTTGTCGATTTACTTCTTGTAATTGCTGCTCTTGCCGGAGGAGGCCAGTTATCCTGTCTTCCATCTGTTTATCAGGCTTTATCGATCTCTCTGTCTGTCTATCTGGTTGTCTGACTGTCTGTCTGTCTGTCTGTCCATCATGTCTGCCTGTCTTTCTGTCTGTCTGTTTGTCTGTCTGTGTATCTGTCTGTCTGTCTGTCTTTCTGTCTGTCTGTCTGTCTGTCTGTCTGTCTGTCTGTCTGTCTGTCTGTCTGTCTGTCTTTCTGTCTGTCTGTCTGTCTGTCTGTCTGTCTGACTGTCCGTCATGTCTGTCTGTCTGTCTGTCTGTCTGTCTGTCTGACTGACTGTCTGTCTGTCTGTCTGTCCGTCATGTCTGTCTGTCCGTCTCTCTGTCCGTCTGTCTGTCTGTACGTAATGTCTGTCTGTTTTGCACCCGCATTTCTATGAATTCCCAGGCCGCTCAACTAGCCGCACTGATAGCATCGGAGCGCAAACGTTTGTTGCCAGGCAGTTTGCAGCAGCTGCTGGACAATCTCACTGTGTCGAATCTGACAGCTACAAAGTCAGTGAACACCCCAAATCCCTCTGGCCTGTTGTACAAGTTCAGCTTGGAGGCTGAGTTTATCAGACAAGGCGCAGTTAATAATGCTAATTGGCGACTGTGGACAGCTAATGAGGATTACGGGGTATGCGACACTTATCCCAAGCTGTTGTACGTGCCTGCTTCGGTGCCTGATCAGGTTTGTTGATTACTCTCTAGTCTGTTCCCTGTTAAAACCCTTTTTATATGATCCTTTAATAATCCTCTCCAGACATGAACGTTTTAAGATCCATCCATTGTCAAATAACAATTCTATTTATTGTTTTATGAATACAATACATATGAATTATGAATATATTTTGTTGACTTTTCTGTCACCCACTTTTGATGATCGATGGCACTTGGCAGATGATGAAATTAACCTGCATAAATTATAAATCACAACCTCCCCCATCCAGGTGCTACTGGATTGCGCTAAATTCCGCAGTCGAGGCCGCCTCCCTGTGCTCACCTACCTGGTGGAATCTCGCCAATCCGCTCTCTGTCGCTGCAGCCAGCCCCTGGTTGGCCTGAACGCTCGGAGCTCCTCAGACGAGCAGGTTGTGCAGGCAATATCCGACGCTAATCCGAATCCCGAAGCCAGACGGTTGTACATCGTTGATACCAGACCGATGGCCAATGCTATCGGGAATCGGGCCATGGGAAAGGGATACGAGCTGGCCGATAATTATAAGAATGTCGAGGTTAGTTGGGATTTTTACTATGATCTAATGTACTAAATCCTCAATTAGGATTAGCAGCGTTTCGAATCCTTAGATCCTCAAATTGGGATTAGCAGCGTTTCAAATCCCCAGATCCTCAAATTGGGATTTGCTGCGTTTTAAATCCCCAGATCCTCAAATTGGGATTTGCTGCGTTTCAAATTTCGAGATCCTCAATTGGGATTTGCAGCGTTTGAAGTTCCCAGATCCTCAAATTGGGATTAAAGGCATTTAAAATCCCCAGAACCTCAAATTAGGATTTACAGCGTTTCGAATCCCTACATCGTCAAAATGGGATTTGCTGCGTTTCAAATTTCGAGATCCTCAATTGGGATTTGCAGCGTTTGAAGTTCCCAGATCCTCAAATTGGGATTAAAGGCATTTAAAATCCCCAGAACCTCAAATTAAGATTTACAGCGGTTCGAATCCCTAGATCGTCAAAATGGGATTTGCTGCGTTTCAAATTTCGAGATCCTCAATTGGGATTTGCAGCGTTTGAAGTTCCCAGATCCTCAAATTGGGATTAAAGGCATTTAAAATCCCCAGAACCTCAAATTAGGATTTACAGCGGTTCGAATCCCTAGATCGTCAAAATGGGATTTGCTGCGTTTCAAATTTCGAGATCCTCAATTGGGATTTGCAGCGTTTGAAGTTCCCAGATCCTCAAATTGGGATTAAAGGCATTTAAAATCCCCAGAACCTCAAATTAGGATTTACAGCGGTTCGAATCCCTAGATCGTCAAAATGGGATTTGCTGCGTTTCAAATTTCGAGATCCTCAATTGGGATTTGCAGCGTTTGAAGTTCCCAGATCCTCAAATTGGGATTAAAGGCATTTAAAATCCCCAGAACCTCAAATTAGGATTTACAGCGGTTCGAATCCCTAGATCGTCAAAATGGGATTTGCAGCGTTTCAAATCGCCACATCCTCAAATTAGGATTACCGCCATTTCCAGAATCCAGATCCAAGATCTCAGATCCTCACTTGGGGATTTCCTCTTTTTCCAGATCCTCAATCGGGATTTCCACTAATCCCAGATCTGAGTTAGGCATTTTCTAAAGCCACTAATCCTAGATCTAAAATTCTGAAATAGGATTTTTACCATTCTTAGATCCCAGATCCTCATAGGGATTTCCATTATTCCCAGGTCCTAGATCTTCAATTACGATTGCCACTATTTAAATCAATGGTTTACCAAACTAACAACAACGAGCTAATCCTCCGCCGCCCGCAGATGAAATTCTGTCAAATCGAGAACATCCACGTGATGCGCGACTCGCAGCGCCAGCTCGCTCAGGCCTGTCAGGAGGGCGACAGTCCCGGCGTCGCCGCCCACGCATTCGCCAGCAGGCTGAACAAATCCGGCTGGCCGAAGCATCTGCAAGCGATTTTATTGGCCGCCCAGTTCATTGCCGACCGGTTGATTGTTGACGGCGCCTCCGTGCTGGTGCACTGCTCCGATGGCTGGGATCGGACGGCTCAGACTGCCGCTCTGGCTCAGCTGCTCATTGATCCGCACTATAGAACTCTGCACGGCTTTCAGGTTGGCGTTTCTGTTGCGTTTTAGTGATTGATTACTTTGATTTGAATGAGTGAGTCGCATTTAGGCGATGATTCCGCTAATATGTGGTTGAGGATTCTTTGAATTATTCATTTGGATTTTTTTAATAAGTAATCTTCGACTTTTCATTCCGCGAATGAGCGATCGGTGATTGATGATTCGATGAAAGAGACATCTTTAAATGACTATTCTGCCAATGAGTAATCTCCGATTGATGATTCTCCCAATGAGTAATCGCCCACTGATGTTTCTATGAATGAGTAAATCTTTGAATGATGATTCTCCCAATTAGTAGTCTCCGATTGATGATTCTATGAATGAGTAATCTTTAAAAGATGATTATTCCAATTAGTAATTTCCAATTGATGATTCTTTGAATGATAAATCTCCGATTGATGATTCATTAAATGAGTAATCTTTAAATGATGTTTCATTGAAAGTCAATCAATGATTGATGATTCTATTAATGAGTAATCTTTGACTAATGATTCTCCTAATGATTAATCTCAGATTGATGATTCTTTGAATGAGTAATATTTGAATGATGATTCTATGAATGAGTGATCTTTAAACAATGATTCTCCTAATGATTAATCTCAGATTGATGATTCTTTGAATGAGTAATATTCGAATGATGATTCTCCTAATGAGTAGTCTTTTAATGATGTTTCATTGAAAGTCAATAAATGATTGATGATTCTATGAATGATTCATTTTTGTGAATTCTGTTATTATTCTGTTAATAAGTAAGTTCACCTTGCTATCACACCCAACCCAGGACCTAATTGAGAAGGAGTGGCTGAGTTTCGGTCACAAATTTGCCGACCGTTGCGCTCACTACACTTGGTCAGACGAGTCCTCGCCGGTGTTCACGCAATTCCTGGACTGCGTTCACCAGCTGCGTCGCCTGTTTCCAGGCCGATTCGAATTCAACGACGCCTATTTGTTAGAATTGGCCGAAGCTGCCTACAGCTGTCATCGCTACGTCACGTTTCTAGGAAATTGTCAACGAGAGCGATTGCGTATTGGTGGCGGACTGCTGCCCTGCTTTTGGACTAGAGGTCTGGAGAGGCGCTCGCAATTTATAGATCCCGTGTACTGGTGAGTCGCTTTCACTGTGTCGCTTTCGTTAGAATTAAAAAAAGAATTTAAGGCTTCCAAATCAATTTACAAAAAAACTCAAATTCAAACTTACTAAAAAATCGCACCTATACAGGGTAAATCAAACTTTTAGAGGGTAAATCACACTTAAAGAGGGTGAAGCACATTTAAGGAGGGTAAATCACACTTAAAGAGGGTGAAGCACATTTAAGGAGGGTAAATCACACTTGTAGAGGGTAAATCGCACTTAAAGAGGGTGAATCACATGTAAAGAGGGTAAATCACACTTGTAGAGGTTAAATCACACTTAAAGAGGGTAAATCACATTTAAAGAGGGTAAATCACACTTGTAGAAGGTAAATCACACTTAAAGAGGGTAAATCACACTTGTAGAGGGTAAATCACACTTAAAGATGGTGAAGCACATTTAAGGAGGGTAAATCACACTTGTAGAGGGTAAATCACACTTGTAAAGGGTAAATCACACTTGTAGAGGGTAAATCACACTTAAAGAGGGTGAAGCACATTTAAGGAGGGTAAATCACACTTGTAGAGGGTAAATTACACTTAAAGAGGGTGAATCACATTTAAAGAGGGTAAATCACATTTAAAGAGGGTAAATCACACTTGTAGAAGGTAAATCACACTTGTAGAAGGTAAATCACACTTGTAGAGGGTAAATCACACTTGTAGAGGGTAAATCACACTTGTAGAGGGTAAATCACACTTGTAGAGAGTAAATCACACTTGTAGAGGGTAAATCACACTTAAAGATGGTGAAGCACATTTAAGGAGGGTAAATCACACTTAAAGATGGTGAAGCACATTTAAGGAGGGTAAATCACACTTGTAGAGGGTAAATCACACTTGTAGAGGGTAAATCACACTTGTAGAGGATAAATCACACTTGTAGAGGGTAAATCACACTTGTAGAGGGTAAATCACATTTGTAGAGGGTAAATCACACTTTTAAAGGGTAAATCACACTTGTAGAGGGTAAATCACACTTTTAAAGGGTAAATCACACTTGTAGAGGGTAAATCACACTTGTAGAGGGTAAATCACACTTGTAGAGGGTAAATCACACTTTTAAAGGGTAAATCACACTTGTAGAGGGTAAATCACACTTGTAGAGGGTAAATCACACTTGTAGAGGGTAAATCACACTTGTAGAGGGTAAATCACACTTGTAGAGAGTAAATCACACTTGTAGAGGGTAAATCACACTTGTAGAGGGTAAATCACACTTGCAGAGGGTAAATCACACTTGTAGAGAGTAAATCACACTTGTAGAGAGTAAATCACACTTGTAGAGGGTAAATCACACTTTTAAAGGGTAAATCACACTTGTAGAGGGTAAATCACACTTGTAGAGGGTAAATCACACTTGTAGAGGGTAAATCACACTTGTAGAGAGTAAATCACACTTGTAGAGGGTAAATCACACTTGCAGAGGGTAAATCACACTTGTAGAGGGTGATTCACAATTAAGGAGGGTAAATCCCACCGAGGAAAGGTGAATTTCACAGAGAGGGTAAATCGACTGCCAGAGGGAAATTCACTTAGAAAGGGTAACTCGCTGAAGGAGGGTAAAACACACGCAGAAAGAGGGTAGACTAAAGTATGTGTTTTAGTTTAATAATTGTTGTAAAAGTTGTGCAGTAATGGATAGTAAAACTGCACAATATAATAAACAGAAACTGGAGTCAGCAGATGCAAAAAAATTTAATGAAAATCCTGAAAGTCTCCGAAACCCCTAAGTGTAATATATCATTGTTTTTTACATTCAACAGTCGCGAGTTCGACACCCGCACTTCGGATTCGTTCTACCTTCGACTAGGCGCGATGCCTCGCTGCCTAATCCGACCCTGGCTAGCTCTGCAGAATCCTTGGCGACGTCGGCCTGCCTGGCTGCAACCCGGCGGCGGCGCGCCGTCGTTAGCTGTCGATAACAATCGTCAAGAAAATTCTGCTTCATCCCTGCTGTTGGATCTCGAGGATGAACCGAAGAATTCGTCAGCGTCCAGCTGCTGGCCTGTCGACGAGGCCGACGACGAAGCCGCTCTGATGCGTCGGTTGGCTCGTTCGGCCGAGCGAATCGCCTGCCTTGAGGATCACGAAAGATGGCTGCTGCAACAGCGAAAGCAGCAGCAGGTTTTGGAGAGGTATGAGAGGATTTTTTATCCCAATCATTTTGCTTTTGTTTTGTAAAAAATCCACGCAAAAAGTTTTTTTAGACACATCGATATTGTTTACGTTACATATCGTCTAAAATAATGTTTACGATACATATCGGCCACGAAAATGCATTTTTACGATGCATAGCGTCTCCGATATTGTTTTCAATACATATCGTCTAAACTATTGTTTACGTTACATATCGTCTAGGTTATAGTTTAAGATACATGCGGTCTCCCATATTGCTTCGAATGCATATAGTCTACAATATTGTTTACGTTACATATCGTCAAGGATATTTTAATGATACATACCGTCTCCGATATTTTTTCCAATACAAATTGTCTCAAAAATATCGTTTTCGATACATGTCGGCAAAATCAGCCAATTAAAAATTTAAATTAAAATTGCAGATCAAGCTCAACCAATGCCAGCGAGCAGTCTGATCTAGAAGCCAGCGGCGACGGAGGCCGTCAATTGTTGCACCTGTGCGTTGAATCCTGGGAGTCCGAGAACGGAGCTAATAGAAACGCCTGCGGCATCTGCTGTACACCCTGCGGCTACGCTTTCGCTTATCGGGCCAATTGCTTGGCCTGCGGACGGCTAGCTTGTTCTGCCTGTCTGCGTCTGTTGCTTCCAGATGGAGCTTCTGCTGCTTCTGCTGCCAGTCTGAATTCAGCTGGTCAGAGCCTGCCGCCACTGCTGATTGGTCAGACCCGGGGCCAATCAGCCGCAGTTTGTCGGATTTGTTGGCCCGAAACGAAGCCTAGAGATGGACAGGATTTG
The DNA here is from genome assembly GCA_950096795.1 of Macrostomum cliftonense. Taxonomy (NCBI): domain Eukaryota; kingdom Metazoa; phylum Platyhelminthes; family Macrostomidae; genus Macrostomum; species Macrostomum cliftonense. Next base: position 2,811,624 of record CATNEM010000149.1, read on the forward strand.
ATTGACGGAGTCACTCAGGCCGCTATCGGTATAAATGCTGTTGACCTGCTGAGCTGAGATTCCTGATTGACGTGTTTGCCTCTGATTGGCCCGCTAGTTTTTGGTCACTGGTCTCTGATTGGTCAGCTAGTTTTTAGTCAATATCGTCTGATTGGCTCCATATTTATATCGTTTCTTTGATTGGCCCGATAGTTTCAGTATCTCATTCTGATTGACCCGCTAGTTTCAGTATCTCATTCTGATTGGTCCGCTAGTTTCAGTATCTCCTTCTGATTGACCCGCTAGTTTCAGTATCTCCTTCTGATTGACCCGCTAGTTTCAGTATCTCATTCTGATTGACCTGATAGTTTCGAAATTAATTAATTGGTTCCTGCTTGGTCCGCAAGGTTTTGGTCTCTTTGTGATTGACTCGATTTCTAATTTGATTTGCGTATTAACTCGTACTAATTGACAATATGTATGCAATTTTGTGCTTTCATCATTCCTTTACTATAAATTAAAAAATAATTTAGCTTAGATGTTTAAAATTTAAAAAGCGCAATAAACTGTTTATGCGTTTTTCAGCTTATGTTGTCTGCTTTCAATTATATTGATCCGATTTTTCTTGCATAGTTAAGCGAAAAAAATAGCAAAGTAATTGTCGTAAGATTATCAATAAAATTGTGCCAATTTGTTTATTAGTTGTTAAAATTTTTCTCTTGTTTGTTGTTTAATTAGTTTCTATTTGAATGTTGATTTCTAGATTTATTAATTACAAGATGTTATGGATCTTTAATAGTTGAGTAGATTTTTTACATAATTGGTTTTTTGCAGTTGAATCTTCAACTAAACTGCCCTGGATTTCTTTAGTTTACTACTGTTAATAATAATCTATGTATCATTATCTTTAAGTGTTAAAGAATTGTGATATCTTAATTTTGCTTGACTTGAACAAAAAGACTTAACCTGTAACCTAAAAAATCCATATATAATTGTTAGCAGTATTTATTTTGCTTGGAACTGCAGTAATTGTAAAGTCAAACTTATCGACTATGTTTAACCGAATATGATTAATTTCTAAATTTTGTATTTCTACTGTTTGTTATTTTGCAACTGGCTATAGTTTTAATGTAAAGCGCCAATTAATTCCCTGCTTACTGAATCATCACTTCTTTTCTGATTGAAAATCATTTAAATATATTATATCAAAATGTCTTTTATAGATATTTGGCCTACATTCTTCGTGTTGTATTTCTAACACAAATTTTAGGAGATACCACGCACATATAAGACTACTCTTACTGACTGACTGACTGACTGACTGACTGACTGACTGACTGACTGACTGACTGACTGACTGACTGACTGACTGACTGACTGACTGACTGACTGACTGACTGACTGACTGACTGACTGACTGACTGACTGACTGACTGACTGACTGACTGACTGACTGACTGACTGACTGACTGACTGACTGACTGACTGACTACTGACTGACTGACTGACTGACTGACTGACTGACTGACTGACTGACTGACTGACTGACTGACTGACTGACTGACTGACTGACTGACTAACTGACTGACTGACTGACTGACTGACTGACTGACTGACTGACTGACTGACTGACTGACTGACTGCCTGCCTCCCGCAGCCAGCATGGTTCGAATCCTGCCCAGCGGTGAAATCGTTCAAGACGACGATCCCAGAGCCCGCCGACTCGCTGGCGGCGGCGGCAACAGTGGCAGCAGAGCCGACCAGCGCTCGGCCACGGGTCGTCGAATCGGCGGAGTCACCCGCGACGAGGATCGTCAGGATTCGCCGATGGGTGGCGCTGTTGACGGCGCAGGCTTCGGCGGCCTCGGTGGAGGCGGCGGCGGCGGTGGCGGTGTGAACATCTTCCAGATGTTGAATCAGCGTCTTCTAGACGCCGGCCTGCCGCGCGTGACGCTGTGGCAAGGCGCGGTGCTGGAGCCCCTGGCGTTGATTGGCTGCCTGCTGGCTGTGCTAATGTTCGGTCTGAAAGGTTTGATGTTTGCGGCCGTATTGTTTGCCGTTGTACATTATAGCGGTGGCGGCGGAGGCGGAGAAGGTGGCGGCAGCGCTGTTGGACCTTCGGGCGGGTCGCCGACAACGCGAAGACCTGGCGGTTTGGGCAGCGGTCGGGTCCTGGGTCGGCACTGATCTTTGAAGATCTATCAAAGTAATCTAATTACCATGGCTGCAGCATTTGCTTATTTTAATTATTGTGCTTTGCTCTTTCCTTCACTCTGCCTCTTATCTGTATTAGTAATGTTTTCGGTCCTGTGTCCCCTTTGATGTGCCGCTGGTCACCCCCTCCACCTGTGTCCCCTTTGATGTGCCGCTGGTCACCCCCTCCACCTGTGTCCCTTTGATGTGCCGCTGGTCACCCCCTCCACCTGTGTCCCCTTTGATGTGCCGCTGGTCACCGCCTCCACCTGTGTCCCCTTTGATGTGCCGCTGGTCACCGCCTCCACCTGTGTCCCCTTTGATGTGCCGCTGGTCACCGCCTCCACCTGTGTCCCCTTTGATGTGCCGCTGGTCACCGCCTCCACCTGTGTCCCCTTTGATGTGCCGCTAGTCACCCCCTCTACCCTGTCCTCTTTATTGTTCCGCTAGTCACCCCCTCTACCCTGTCCTCTTTATTGTTCCGCTCCTCACCCCCTCTACCTGTGTCCCCTTTGATGTGCCGCTGGTTTCTCTCCTTACTTATTCTGAATTGTCACTAATGTTTTAGATTGTATTGATATAATTATTCTGAATAAGGTGTTGTTATTTCGTTAGTGAATCTTTCAATTGCGTAATGCATTCCTTGGCCCTATAAGTCGTGTATTGTTACTTGTATTGCAGTATGACTTTTATTTACTTTAAATGTACTAGCTTATGAAGAGCTAAAATTACATATTAAAATTATCTAATCTTTTAAATTCTCTGTAATTTAATTTTACTTTATTGCCTACATTGTCTACCTAGACCAGAAAGAATAACACAGACGTACTGAGTTTTTTTCATCTAAAAAATTCGTTATCTTCGAGTATATTTGCTAATTTTTATGGAAACGCATACTTTTTTTTAACTTTTTTAGTATTAACAGTTATTAAATGTATTTTTTATTAAATAATGCAGGTTCATCGAGACACATGCAAATTTGTGTAGGGATAGCTAAATTTATATATACAAATACCAACATTCAGACAAACGAAAAGACAGACAGACAGACAGACAGAACCCATCCAAAAAGTAAAATCATTCCCTGTGATCTACACAACAACAGTAAAAACCCTCTGCCCTCTTCATTGCAGCAAATTCGACAACATTTAAGAAATTCATAATTCTCTACTGTGTCTTTTAAGTATTTATCTGTGACGTAATGCGCAGAGATCCGGGTGATTCAGCTGTGCACAAGTTTAGCAAGCAGCGTTTAACAGCAGCCATGTCTTCGGGTGGAAGCAGCAGCAGTGGCGGTGGCGGCGGCGTCGAAGCAACTTCTGGCGCCTCGACCAAGAAGTCAATTCCTGAGCCGATGTCGGTGCAAGGCTTCTTCGGCATCTGTCTTTACCAGTTAATGCGTCGGCCTTTGCTAGTTCCGCCTGAGGTGGATTATTCTACTAATTAATGGCTAGATTTTAAAATGCAATCTTCTGTGTGAGCTAACCTTGCCAGCCTCCCAAATCCTCAGGATGATGGTTATCCCACCAGATTCCCAGATCCTCAGGATGTTGTTTATCCCACCAGCCTCCCAGATCCTCAGGATGTTGTTTATCCCACCAGACTCCCAGATCCTCAGGATGTTGATTATCCTACCAGCCTCCCAGATCCTCAGGATGATGGTTATCCCGACAGCCTCCCAGATCCTGAGGATATTGGTTATCCTACCAGCCTCCCAGATCCTCAGGATGTTGCTTATCCCGCCAGCCTCACAGATCCTCAGGATATTGGTTATCCCACCAGCCTCACAGATCCTCAGGATGTTGGTTATCCCACCAGCCTCCCAGATCCTCAGGATATTGGTTATCCCACCAGCCTCACAGATCCTCAGAATGTTGGTTATCCCACCAGCCTCCCAGATCCTCAGGATGTTGTTTATCCCACCAGCCTCCCAGATCCTCAGGATGTTGTTTATCCCACCAGCCTCCCAGATCCTCAGGATGTTGTTTATCCCACCAGCCTCCCAGATCCTCAGGATGTTGGTTATCCCACCAGCCTCCCAGATCCTCAGGATGTTGTTTATCCCACCAGCCTCCCAGATCCTCAGGATGTTGGTTATCCCGACAGCCTCCCAGATCCTCAGGATGATGGTTATCCCGACAGCCTCCCAGATCCTCAGGATGTTGCTTATTCCGACAGCCTCCCAGATCCTCAGGATGATGGTTATCCTACCAGCCTCACAGATCCTCAGGATGTTGGTTATCCCACCAGCCTCCCAGATCCTCAGGATATTGGTTATCCCACCAGCCTCACAGATCCTCAGGATGTTGGTTATCCCACCAGCCTCCCAGATCCTCAGGATGTTGTTTATCCCACCAGCCTCCCAGATCCTCAGGATGTTGTTTATCCCACCAGCCTCCCAGATCCTCAGGATGTTGCTTATCCCATCAGCCTCCCAGATCCTCAGGATGTTGGTTATCCCACCAGCCTCCCAGATCCTCAGGATGTTGTTTATCCCACCAGCCTCCCAGATCCTCAGGATGTTGGTTATCCCGACAGCCTCCCAGATCCTCAGGATGATGGTTATCCCGACAGCCTCCCAGATCCTCAGGATGTTGCTTATTCCGACAGCCTCCCAGATCCTCAGGTTGATGGTTATCCTACCAGCCTCACAGATCCTCAGGATGTTGCTTATCCCGCCAGCCCCACAGATCCTCAGGATGTTAGTTGGGCTGCCAGCCTCCCAGATCCTCAGGTTGTTTGTTATCCTACCAGCCTCGCAGATCCTCAGGATGTTGCTTATCCCGCCAGCCTCCCAGATCCTTAAGATGATGCTTATCCCACCAGCCTCCCAGATCTTGAGGATATTGGTTATCCCACCAGCCTCCCAGATCCTCAGGATGTTGGTTATCCTACCAGCCTCCCAGATCCTCAGGATGTTGCTTATCCCGCCAGCCTCACAGATCCTCAGGATATTGGTTATCCCACCAGCCTCCCAGATCCTCAGGATGTTGTTTATCCTACCAGCCTCCCAGATCCTCAGGCTGTTGCTTATCCCGCCAGCCTCACAGATTCTCAGGATTTTAGTTGGGCTGCCAGCCTCCCAGATCCTCAGGCTGTTTGTTATCCTACCAGCCTCCCAGATCCTCAGGATGTTGGTTATCCCACCAGTCTCCCAGATCCTCAGGTTGTTTGTTATCCTACCAGCCTCCCAGATCCTCAGGATGTTGGTATTCCCACCAGCCTCCCAGATCCTCAGGATGTTGTTTATCCCACCAGCCTCCCAGATCCTCAGGATGTTGTTTATCCCACCAGCCTCCCAGATCCTCAGGATGTTGTTTATCCCACCAGCCTCCCAGATCCTCAGGATGTTGGTTATCCCATCAGCCTCCCAGATCCTTAGGATGTTGGTTATCCCGACAGCCTCCCAGATCCTCAGGATGTTGATTATCCCACCAGCCTCCCAGATCCTCAGGATGTTGGTTATCCCACCAGCCTCCCAGATCCTCAGGATGTTGGTTGGGCCGCCAGCCTTCCAGATCCTCAGGATATTGGTTATCGCGACAGCCTCCCAGATCCTCAGGATGTTGGTTATCCCACCAGCCTCACAGATCCTCGGGATGTTAGTTATCCTACCAGCCTCCCAGATCCTCGGGATGTTAGTTGGGCCGCCAGCCTTCCTGACTGTTAGGTTCGTCTACCATTATCAAAGATTCCAAATAAACTTGATTGACAACCTAATCAACTCAATCTCCAGGTACGCGCGTGCGTCTACCTCTGCGCAGTGGCCGCCCTAAGCGTAGTATTCGATCTGGTGCCAATTCCCAAAATATTCCTAGCTAATCGGCGCAGCTTCTGGAATTTGGCCTTTATCAAATGGGGCTGGGCTTGGACTTTTGTCTGCCTGGCCTTCTATATTCTGTTCACGTCTGTTGTGCTGACTGGACAGTCTAGGACTCTGATGAGGAAGCATTTGAGCAGACTGCTCTTTGGTGAGTAATGAAATTTTGATGCATTTTTTTATCAGCTATGCAAGTATTATAGCTACGAGTATTAATCAAAGTATTTATCAAACTCTTTAACTAATAAAAAAACATCAATCAACCAACCCATCAATCATTCGATCAGTCAATCAACCAATCAATCAGGCAAGCAATGAACAAAGTAACCAACCAATAAACTAATTAACCAACTAAACCAATCAGCAAAGAATTAATCATGTAGGCAACCAATCAATAAATCTATCAAGCTATCAAGCGGTCAGTCAAGCAACGAATTAATCAACCAACAAATCTAGCAACTAATCAAAGAAGCATGCAATTAAATAATCAATCAAAAAAGCAATAAATCAAACAATCAACCAATCAAACAAACAAACAGCCGATCAATCAATCAATCAAACTGCCAATCACTCAATCGATCAAACAGCAAGTCAGTCAATCAAACAGTCAATCAATCAAACAGCCAATCAATAAATTAATCAAACAGCCAATCAATCAATCGATCAAACAGCCAATCAATAAATCAATCAAACAGCCAATCGATCAATCAATCAAACAGCCAATCAATAAATCGATTAAACTGCCAATCAATCAATCAATCAAACAGCCAATCAATCAATCAATCAAACTGGCAGTCAATCAATCGATCAAACAGCCAATCAATCAATCTATCAATCTATCAATCAACGAGCCAATCAATCAATCTATCTATCTATCTATCTATCAATCAACCGATCCCGCAGGCACCGCCGGCTGGTACGTGTGCACCAACGCGTTCCACGCCATCGAGAACGCCACTGGGCGTTGCGTCAGCCAGCCGCCCAAGCCAGTTCACATCCAGGGCGTGACAGATCGCGGCGATTGCCAGCGTCAACACAACGGCGTCTGGCTGGGCTTCGACATCTCCGGCCACGTGTTCCTGCTGACCTGGTGCAATCTGGTCATCAGCGAGGAGGCTGTCCTGCTGCGCGATTGGGCCAAGCTCGGCAGCCTGCTCCGCGAAGAATTCGAAACTGGCGGTAGAAGATTGACATCTGACATGGCTGACAGGATGTGGCGGCTGTACCAGCGGCACACGTTTGCCGTCCGCTGCAGCGCCATCTGTCTGAGCTGTCTCAGCCTGCTGTGGGACCTGATGCTCTGCATCACGGTCGCTTATTTTCACAGCATGCCTTCGAAATTGCTTGCCGCTGTGTGCTCGGTAGCCGCCTGGGCTCTGGTCTATCGGGTGTTGCTAAGGCAACAGAATTTCGCGTTCGTTTGTCCGCCAGGCCAGTCCGAATTGAAGTTCATCAGCTCGCCGGCTGGATCGTAGGTTTTTTGTCGACTAACTTACTTGGGATTGTTTTGCGGTTTTCTAATAAGTAAAGTTTTTCCCCTATATTTTCCCCGATATTATTTATTCCGTCTGTTATGCTATTTACGCAACATATCGGCCTATTTTGTATTTGGCTAGGCTATCTAGGCAAGTTATAGAGGAGTTGTAGCCTAGTGGCTAGGGCGCATGCCTCATGACCGGAAGGTCGTGGGTTCGATTCCCGGCCGTAGGAGACAATTTGTGCTCTTGAGCAAGGCACTTAATCCCGCATTGCTTTAGTACACCCAGCTGAGATCGGGTAACAGTTTGAGCTGGGTAAATTTAGTGTGGGTGTTGCGGCCCCTCCCGCCCGTCAGGCTGAAAGCTGTACACAGCCCTCGGATGCGCCGCGCAACTAGCTGCGTCTGTGCCGTTGGGCTGTACATCTGATCGAAAGGTCGGGTGTCAAATTTTTTTACTGGCAAGCTATTTTGTCTTATTTTAAGACTCGATAAGTTATTTACGCAACATATCGGCAGCAAGTTGTGTTCTATTAAAAAAGTACAGGTAGTTACGTGTGTTACACAACATATCGGCAAATATTTAAATTCTTTTTTAAAGCTAGCTAAGATGTGTCAACAAGTAAGATAGGTTCTTATTTTAAGTTTCAATACGTTACTTCCGAAACATATCGCCAAGTAATTTGGGGTTTGCTTACTTTAGCTTAGTAAAAAGTTACTTGCGAAAAATTGATTTAAAGATGATTAGTTTGCTCCAAAATAATGAGCCACCGTCCTTTCTTGTATCTTCGGACCGTAAATTACATCCTTCTCGTCGTAAAAGTTCTTTTTTTAATTCTGGCGTACTTATAGTAAAGCTTTAAGTTAGTCTAGTCATTTAAAATCACTACTTACTACTCACCTACGCAAATTCTAGTCTTGACAGTAGTGTAGCCAGATAATGCATGCGAAGGCTTTTGCATTAGATACTTAAATAAATCGTTAGTTCTTTGAGTTTTACACTTTTCTGATCCACTATCTCGCCAGAAATTTATTGATTTATCCAATATATGCGCTACTTATCCTGTTTGGTTACTATCAGTAGCTTGATGTGACTATTTAAGCGTTTTCCTTGCATGATTCGATTAGTTTAGTATATTATAATTTACGCAAAATAGGCTGCATTTTCCTGCTTTTATTTCTCGGAAATCATTTTGTTTAAATCGGTATAGCTCTGTTTTTTGTGTTGTGCCACAGAATTGTTAATGCTTTAATTTACAGCTTAAGTAGTCTGCAAATATGATATGTTATATAGCTTTAGAATTTATTCTATTGAAATTAAAAATAATATTTCGATTACAATATCGAATAAGTCCTCCTGTTTGTGTTTCAATACAATAACTGGACCAGCTTAATTAAATGGTGCTTATTTTAGTACAGATGCTTAAAGATTAGCTGCACAAATATGTGTTTTCTATAATTTTTCTACATTAATTCAGCTTGTTAATAACTAATGGTTGTCAATATTATTATTTTTCAGTGTATATTTATTACTGAACACAACACGTTACATTATAATACAGCTTACCTAGCTTTTTTATTGAAAAAAAATGAAGAAAGTAGTAAGTCTTTCTGTTATTTTTTTATTTTATCCAATATTAAAACGGGATTTAAATATCGAAAGTTTATTTCGAAAATTGGAGAAAATTTTGTTTGGTAGAAACATAGGCCTGATTTTCTGCTGTGTTTTCTTCTAGTAAAAAAACCAAGTTTCTCTATCTGCTTAAACAAAACAAAATGAAATTTAAGGGTTTGATTGGATTTTATATTTCTGCTGACTAACCGAGAGATCGATCAGCCAAGCAATACGAATTAAACTTGATTTCTTATTGCTTGCCAATCAGACAACTAATCAATCAATCTATAACTAAATCAATCAAGCAAGCAACTAATCGATCAATCAATCAATCAGCCAATCAATCAATCAAGAAAGCAATTAATCAACCAACCAATTAAGTCGAACAACTAATCAATCAAGCAAGCAACCAATCAAACAGCCAATTATTCAATCATTTAAACAATCAATCAATCAATCAAGCAACAGAGAAACCAATCAATCAATCAATCGATCAAACAACCAATCAATCAAGCAGCTAATCTATTAATTAAGCAACTAATCAATCAATCAACCAATCAAGCAAGCAAGTAATTAAGCAAGCAAGCAACCAATTAATTAATCAATCGATCAAGCAACCAACCAAACGCACTAACAAAAGGTGAAAAGAAACTGAATGAAAACAAAGTTATTTGTTTTTCTGTTTCAATTACTGATATTGTTTGTCATAACGAAGGTCATAAAGTTCTTCAAGGTAATGAAGTTATACGCATCTTTTTACTTATCGAATGGCATACTCGTAACAGCTCTACCAGAACTCGCATCGCTTCTCCTGTACCATGCTTTGCCCATTGCGGCAGCCAAAAATATTGGCAAATTCTCGAGTATTCTCAGCTATACCGCGCACTCTCAGATGATGCGGACTGTGACTGGGCGAGTTACCAAAGATGCTGCGCAGGATGTTGGGCTCGGATTTAAAGCACCAGCTTTGAGCGGCTTGGATGAAGAACAATCGTTCCGGGCTGAGGTCGCTAGGTAAACTGGGCAGTTTTGGCATCGGCACTTCCCGGCGTTTCAGCAAACGCAGCGCCCCCAACGCCGCCTTGATACCAATGATGTCGGCTATATCGTTTCCTAGGGTGCTGTTGGATTGGTGCATTGGTCCTCCGGGATACAGGCTGTAGTTGCCGTAGCGTCTGCGCACGCACTCGGTTCGCTCCAAGTAGCCAGCCTCCGTATCGTTGTCCCAGAAATGGCCTAGCAAGCCGAGAGGATTCAACTCGTGCCCGGTATTGTCAAATGAATGGCCAATTTCGTGGCCGATTATGTAGCCTAGACTGCCCAGATTGATGTAAGCGGGATAGTTGACGTGGTAGACAGGTGGCGCCAGGATAGCCATGGGAAAAATTATCTGATTTCTTTCTAGAAAGTTGAACGCGTTAATAACCAGAGGGTTCAGCTCGAGAAAGATGGTCACCGCGCTGTTACCGGACATGACGTCAAAATTTTTCCGGCCGTAGGCACAGAGAGCCATGGATAAAAGGCGGCCAAAGCCGTTCTCCAGCTGATTAGGTATTGTTGTTTGGCGATAAGCTTGCAAAGTGGTGTTATAAAAGCTGATCAGTTGATCAGTGGACAGCTGATCGAATCCAATACCCTGCTTGACGGACAACAACTTTCTAATTATTGCCTCCTTGGCTGTGCCCGTAATCCAGTCTTGTGATTTGATGCTGATAATTGAAGCATTTTGTATTGCCTCGACAAGGCTTTTCACATCTTGAAACGTGTCCGGATGATAAGCTGATTGGTACATTCGCTCCACGATTGGCTGTAGAAAACGCCTAGTCCACATTAGGCAACCGTCGATGATGTCTCTGTGTGGTCGCTTAAGCGGCACTTCCTTAATCTCGCTTAACTGCCAAGTCTTGTACAGCTCACGTGGAAAAAATTCGGCGAAACTTAGTAGCCAATCGAACACCAACACAGACGTGTACTCCGAGAATTGGTTCCGCTTCGTAGCGTAGACCGGCCGGTTTTTGAAGTAGCTGACAAAATTTATGGTAGCTATTGCGTCCGGCACCTCTACAATAGCATCCGGGTCAAGTGGTGCGTCCAGAAGCTCTTCGAAGAACGTCTTCCAGACGAATGGAGACTCTGACAGAGCGCATCGGCTCATCGCGTCAAGTTCTCTGATCGTGAACTGGACTTTACCCGGCTGTACGGGGCAGCCAATTGTCCAAGACTTTTCCTGACTGGAGTTTCTCAGTTCGCCCAGGATTTTAGCAAAATTTTTGCCCTGCTTTCTCAACATTAGCGGTAGGGACATTTTATTTTCTGTGAAGAATAGGATATAGGGTCGCAGATCTGGTTCCTTTTTATAGATCAGCGGATTCGCTTGTATTACTGCTCGCGACACGTTTGTGACATCGTAGTCATTTAAAAGTACTTTCTCCGCAAAATTTGTTGGTAAAGTGACTTTAAGCATGGTCTCGACACCGGACTTGACTAACTTGGCCAAAATGAATTCCAGCGATGGTTTTCTCTGTTCAGCTGATGGTGTGATTTCTCCTATTAAGTGGTCGAAAATATCCTTCATGAATTTTATAGACGACTCATAATTAGAATACTGATTAGTGCTTTCCTCATTTAAACGCATCCACTGACTGCAGCTGCGAAAGAATCGCTTTGTAAAATTAAACAAATCGTTTACGTCTGGATTAGCACTTTTAGCTACAGAGTCCAGCACTAGCATTTCGTACACATTCTCTTTTAATCTGTTCTCCATGGCGCTGAAAGCGTCCTGAAACAGGTAGTAATCCCTGGGTAGGCGACTGTTAAACGCTCTATCAGGGTCGTATCTGACCACGCTAGGAAAGTTTCCGCACGCGTAATTGTAGAAATCTTCGCACGGATCAGCCGTTATGTTCATTCGTTTACTAATGTCTGCGGCCAGGATTGTGCACTCTATTGCTTTGCACACTTTTTCTGCGTCATTATTGGCTAGTTGCGACGACATGACTACTATCGTTGGATGAAGTACCGCTACTAGTAGTGCTCGAAAGATGAGACAGTTTGGTAATTTTGAGCGGGCTGAAATAAAATGGAAGCAGCTTTGTTGTCTGTAAGGCAAGTATTTTATCCTTTAAGTCTTGTTTAACAGAGAATTTGTAGCTTGTTGTTTATGTGGTCGTGGGTTCGAGTCCCATCCCTGAGATAATCACTGTGGTGAGCTGGGAAAATTTAAGATGAGTAGTTGTGGTAACTCCAGCCCGTCAGGACTGAGCAGCTGTACACAGCCCACTGTCACATTTAGTCGAACGTTCAGGTGCAAAAAAATGTACTTACGTTTAGACATGACTAAGTGTTCTTCTTACTTTGACAGTTGCATTTGTTTTAATTATAATATGGTTCGCAGAACTTTCAAATTTAGGCCTTCTCTATCGTGCTGTTAGAATTTAAAAACTAAACGAATTTTATAAAGGCACACATTCTTCAATTTTATAAACAACATAGAGCTCTTTGACCTGTAATCTCTCTGTTTAATAAACTGGATGGTGTTGAAAAATCTGGGTTTATTGCACGCGCAATATAGGCTTCGCTACCCTTCAGGAGTTAGTGTAAAATGTAAAAAATTCATTTCAAGGACTTGCTGACTTGTTAAAATGAATGTTAATGAGTTTCGTCCGATTGTCGCCTTCGGAATTATTTTGATTTCAGCTAGCTCCGATGGTCATCTTATACCTGGACACTTATCGAGTGTGAAGATGTGATAACGAGGTCAAAATGTAAGCTGCAATTTTCCGGCACAATTGCTGCAAAATCTTTCTACACAAAACTAGAACAGAAGTTGATGTATTTTACCAGTTAACTAAACTATTTACTTTAGGCCCAACAAGTGTACAGAGCGTATAGGTATGTTTGATTCTCGTAATGAGGGAAGAGTTCGTCTACTGGAAGTAGCGAGCAAAGAAAAAAGGACATTAAACTTGCATGGCAGTAAAAAATGAGCAAATTAATATAAGTTGTGTCTGTTCACTTTTGATGGGTTGAAATTAAAATCGATTTAATTGATGTAAGTTAAATCATGCCTATTAAATCATAAAGTATGCTTGATGTATTTTAATACAAATAAGGCCCCTGTGCTCCAGAGAATTTATAAATTATAGAATGCTATTAGTAGTGTATTTTATTAAATCCTTAGAGGAGGAGCTTCTTGGTGTACATTGTTTTATGAATTCATGTTTTATGTGACGAGTAACACGATTCAAATATTCAAATCATTATTTTTGTGGCAGAGTCTCACATTTAAAAACATTGGCTTATATAAGACATAGGGATTTAGTATTATGGTCATGAGTTTCAATGCTCTTAAAACCTCAAACCTGTCACGTTAGCCGTCACTTTGTGTGGATTGGGTACTGGATTCCAGCTCTGCCAGTCATTGAGCAGACTGCTTAGAGTAAACAAGAAATAATGATAGGGTAAGCTCATCAACAATGATGTGCTCTTCAAAACTGCTCTTAACTGTAAAAGTACATCTCCATCATTTTCTAAACTTTATATTTATTTTCTAAAGCAGACTTTCTGAAAATTTCCTACGCCTGGTTACGTATTGGCTCATATCAATCATTTGCTAAGAGAAGAAGAGGGTTCCCTCCTTTTTTTCAACCAAAATTGATCGCCAGAAAAGGCCTTAAGCACGAATCATTTCCTTTGAACCGCCATCAACTTTTGAGCTATGATTGTAATTTAAAAGTACACTTTTTATTTTGTCCAGACCAATCAGGTTTCAGTTGTTAATTTTTTTGCTATCAATCTTATTGGTTATATTGATGAAGTGATAATTGAATGTATAAAGGCTTTCAGAAGGTATACAGTTTGCATTTCGCATTGACGCATACATTCACAAAACTAATTAAGTACGTATAATGCATGTATGAATATCAACGTCCACCAAACGTCTTTAATGAACTTGCTACTCACTGTTTTCGCCGCACTGATCTCCTCAATGCACTGCCTCCCGGCACCCTACAGAGAGACTGCAAACTTCCAGTACATTTGTTGCTATGCGGACGCCGCTACTAGAGATTTGAGTGGAATTAATTATAGTTCGTCAAGACAAACTCCGGAGACCTGTTATGCTTACTGCACCGGCTCCAAGTATTTCGGACTGCAGTATGGTTCCTTTTGTTTCTGTGGCAACGCATACGGCAGATACGGACTGGCTGATGGATTAACCCGGAGTTGCGAATTCCCTTGTCGAGGTGATGCCTCAGTGACCTGTGGTGGCACCTGGACTAATAGTGTCTACGTGCGCGGCCGACAGGGTAAGACTTATCACTAACTGATTGATGATTAATTGTAAACTGAGCAGTGAAATTGGTGAGTTTCGCGGTAAGTTTTCAAAAACTGGCTCATTCATTATTTATACAATCATTGTCGAATGGATTTCACTGAGCAGTGAACTTTAAAGCGCATCATCAACTAGAGGAGTTGTAGCCTAATGTCTAGGGCGCCTGCCTTATGACCGGAAGGTCGTGGGTTCGAGTCCCAGCCCTAGGAGATATTTTGTGCCCTTGGACAAGGCACTTAATCCTGCAAATTGCTCCAGTCCACCCAGCTGAGATCGGGTACCAGTTTGAGCTGGGTAAATTTAGTGTGGGTGTTGCGGTTCCTCCAGCCCTTCAGGCTGAAAGCTGTACACAGCCCTCGGATGCGCCGCGCAACTAGCTGCGGCTGTGCCGTTGGGCTGTACATCTGATCGAAAGGTCGGGTGTCTAAATTTATTTTTATTATTAATTTTTCAGTGCAGCAAAATCATCACTATAGTTGATTATTCTTTGTTTGCAAAAAATTTTTCTGCATGTTTTCCTACATTTGTTCGTGCTGAAAGCCGAAGAAAAATCTACTTTCTTTGCACAGACTTTGGAAGTTTCTTAGACAAACGATGCATAGCATGTCGAATAATTAATTGTAGTTGACATTTGGGCGAAATTTTATTAACTATTTCACTCTATATCTCACTATTGTCACGTTTAGTATAATGCAATGTATTAGGAAGTTAGTATACGCTTTTACAGTCATCGTTATCTCCCTATTTTCATTCTTTTTCTTTAGAATTACTTCCGCATGTACGTGCATGACGCTCGTAATCTTCAAGTCCTTTGTTTCGTGCAACAGAAAGACAATGTTTAGAGACTGCAGTGCGCTTAATATTGCTTCAAGACACCTGGCTAGGGGGGGCGCCAAGACTCCTGGCTAGGGGGCGCAAAGACTCCTGGCTAGGGGGCGCAAAGACTCCTGGCTAGGGGGCGCCAAGACTCCTGGCTAGGGGGCGCAAAGACTCCTGGCTAGGGGGCGCAAAGACTCCTGGCTAGGGGGCGCAAAGACTCCTGGCTAGGGGGCGCAAAGACTCCTGGCTAGGGGGCGCCAAGACTCCTTGCTATGGGGGCGCGTAGAAATAATATAAATAAATCTAAAAATATGAAATCAAATAATTCAGATATTTAATTACCAATTTTGTAGTTGCTATTCCTTTTAATGGCACCGCAAATCAGTTTAGAATCACCGCTGCAAGCTGCGTTGCATTCATGTTCAGACCTGGGCACTCCGTGTCTACCGTAGCTATTGCCGCAGAAGCATTCTTTCCAGTACTGCAGACCAAAGTACAAATACCGGTAGTTATCGCTGACACAAAATTCATAACAGTAATTGGGAGTCATGTCTGAATGCGATAAATACGATCCTTTTAAATCTCTATCATTCACTTCGTCTTTGAAACAACCAATGTAGACAAACCGGTCACTAACACGGCATTGTTTACAGCTGCCACTAACTTGATGCAGACTTGCATTAGAATAAGTAGGACAGAAATCTGGCAAAGTTGAAGGCGCGGCATTTTTTTAAATTGCAGAAAAAAAATTGAGTCCCGCTGTTACGACGATCACCTTACTCCTATTTATAATGTACCAATTGGGTTGGTGTTTGGATTGATTTAGTGAATTATGAGGAAAAAAACTGCTCACAAAAACGGTCAGTGTTATAGCTTACTTTTTTTTCAAATTTTTCTTCTTATAATCTTAAAAATTTCTTTTTTGGAAATCTAAATTTCATGGTATTTGTTTAACCCTTGGTTGTCTACAACCAATATGACTAATCAAGTGAAGCTTGCATTATAGTTATACATGTACTCACATCCACTATGAATATTAGCCTCGATCCTTTTAAAGTAACTTTGCTCTAAAAAATTGGGTTTAAACCACATGTTTCCCTATTGTCCCACGCAGGTAATTTCAAAGTACAGTATTACATGTACTTGGCTTCCACTCACAAGATAAAGATTCCTCCTTGAGTTCATCAAAGATTTTGTTTGCTTTTCAAATAAGGCTCAGGATTTGCAACGTGCATGTCACGCGAGGGTTTGCAAAACACTTGGAGAGTGAATTTAACCTTCATTTGACCCTTAGTTTTTGCTACTGTTGATAATGATTTTAAGCTCTTTGAGCAACCGTCGATTATTTAAAGAATTTCAAAACTTGCTTGTTCCCCTTTCCCCATACTGCCAAATATGGTCGCCAAGTGACCCTGGCCCTGTGATTCATGTACCGCATGTTGGCCAATCGAAGCGCGTGGCTGCGAGTCACGGTCAGATCACAACAGGTAATGGTCACGTGGCTTTTTCGTGTTGTAGGTAAAAGCCTTATTTTCAAGCTGAATTTTTTTTAACTTTCGGAGGCCTTCGTGATAACGATACCTCATAGCCCATTACGCTCGTATATACATGTAGTATAGTTCCTCAAATAATTTTCGTCTCACTTTTGACAATTCCCGGACCTGCAGTTTAATTAATCCTACACTTACGACCAGCGGCAGCAATCCCTACTCACCGACGAAGAACCTTTCCTTAAACTTCTAGAACTCAAGACTACTCGATCCAGCGACAAATCAAGTAATTAATCATGAAACGATCACATCAATATAAAATAAAGTTCAGCGAGCTCATTCCTACACTAAGAAATAAATAAAATACAAAATATACTATTGTATGTGATGTGACTCGACCCAAAGGTTGAGTCGCTGCTGCCTGAGCTGACTACTCAAAGGACAACAGGACTTGCCTTCTCGCTTGATCCGCCTCGAATTGATGATCTGGTATAGTTTGGGTGTAACTGAACGGCTAGGGTCCTAAAGAGCAGTAGCTGGCACAATTAAGCAGTTTTCTAAGGTAATCCCGGGGTGCGAACCCGGGTCCTACCACCAGCCATTAGGCACCTAAAATGGGGTGCAGGGGGCCTCTTTCGAGAGACGCAGATTTTCGGCAGAGCTAGGATCTAGGGACTATGCCTGCTAACATGCCTGGGTGGGAGGTTCCTTGCTAAAAGTAAGCTTCTAATCTGGGGGTTTTATCCCATGTAAATGTAGAGGTTCGTGGCGCCTAGCATAACTGAAGGAGCTAGTTGGGGCCGACAGGGGTTTCGCCTGGAGACAGGAAAATCTGGGGTGTCACTGGGATCCCGAAAGACTAGAAATTTTCTGGCGAAAAACCACTTCTTTAAATAGTGCTGGGCTCACGCCTCACGCGCGTGAATCATGATCCTGACGTCATCCTACCCTCCTTGCCTTGACCTGCAGCTCCGCTCCGCTCGATGTAAACAGGCTGTAGCATGCGTAGCGGGGAGTAAACAGGCTGGGGGCACGCATAGCGATGGAGCACAGAAGTAGGGAGAGAGAGAAAATATTCTGAGTGTCCAAGCCAGGATTCATCATATGTTTTTGATGAAATCGTCGGCAATCATGAAATATTTTTACAGAAGTAAAAATGCTGTCAAACGGTTCACAATTGGCCGCCGGATTCCAGGAAAATTAAAACAGTCGTCATGATTCTTCGGCTTCTGCGTAAAAAAGTATTTCACTGAAAATACTACTATAAAAATACTAATTGCTAAAAACTACAATATTTTATATTCTAAATTTTTTATAGACATACAACTAATTTTTAACGCAATTTGTAAAATGATACAATGCACTCTGTCGATATCGTACGTAAGTCAGAATTATTCAAAAAAAACGAAAAAAAAATCCAGGTTCCCAGTGACTTTCATAGGAATTTTCAGCCCATATTTTATGCCTATGCCCCAATGATTCTACTGCCCTAAAATTATACAAATTTTGCTGTGCAACAAATTTATATCACTTTACGCAAAAATGTTCGTTTTATTCGCTAAATACGCAAAGTCGTTGTATGTTTTCTATTATTTTTAAATCTTCGAAATTTACCAAGAAACTTTCGCTTCCTAGAGGTGCACATGGTTTACGTTTATGCATGATATTTGACTCAGAGACGCCTTGTTTCCCCTTGGCCGTCCATATACATATTCCATATTACAATACTAGTAAAACCAATATATTATTACCTTTTATAAGCCTAGGCCTATAATTTTGGCCTATTAGTAATTACATATCATTGAAAATTAATTACTGTATGATATAAATATAAATAAATGCAGAAGTGGTTGCTAATGCTACCATTGCCCGAGTTAATTTTAATAAGTTTATATATTGATCTCACAACCTTATACGGACATTTATATTAAATTTTCTGACTCCTAAGCTCATAGAAATGACATCACATTATTTCACATTCACAATATTTAGACTGAGACATACATGAAATCTTGAACAGAACACAAGTAAAAAAATGTAAGGCCAAGACATTTACTATGGATTCTTACAATAGGCCTTAGCAAAAAATAGGTTAAAATACCAGTTAGGAACTTTGCTATGGAACTTTTGCATAAGCCATATTTTATGCAAAAATTTTATACAATTGAGCCTATAAATTAGCTAAATATTCAACTGTTAATGTAATATTACCTCTTCATCTATTTTTTTATTCTATAGAGGCCTATGCATAATTTTTAGGCTAACCTATGACCATAAGCCATCTAGCTAGGTTTATTTTATTGCTAGGCCACTTTTTTCATTTGGTATAATATGTAAAATTGGCAATCCTGCATTTTCGTTTGTTAAATTATTTTCTTATTTGAATCAAACTGCTAACAATGTTTTATGCTGAAAAAAACACTATAGGGAATGGTATAGTCAACGTGGAACAGTGGAAACATTGTTTTTGCTTTTTTAACAATGATCAAATTGTCAAAGCTCGGCCACATTTACAATTGTTGTAGGGGCAAGAGGTTGGCCAGCCATTTGTTATAGTTTTATAAAAAGCAGAACAGAAGAATGAGTGGCAATAATGTTCTAAAAACATTCTTCTCTATACTCTGACTCTTAATTACTGTATACATAGGGCCTAGACATAAATGTAAGCTTAGCATGATGTAGACAAATTGTCCATGGCCATAGACATAAATTTAAGCTTAGTGTGACATGGGCATTCAAATTCAAATGATTGTCATAGTCATTAAAAAAGCAAAAACAATGTTTCCACTGTTCCACATTGACTATACCATTCCTTATAGTGTTTTTCTAGCATTAAACATTGTAAGCAGTTCAATTCAAATAAGAAAATAATTTAACAAATGAAAATGCAGGATTGCCATAAAATTAATTATGCCATAATAGCTTCCTCTACTTTATATCAAGTTTTTAACTTAATAAATATAATAAATGATAACAAACCAAATTATACCTAATTATACTATATGTTGTAGCTTTTTACTACATATATTGTTACATATACACAATTAAGTTCAAAGTTAAGATATAACTAGCTATCCATTAAACTTTAGAAAGAAAAAAAGTAAATTATATATATATTTAAATAGACTCCCAAAAGTCATTTAAAAAATGAAATTGCTATAGTTGAAGTAGCACTATAGAATCCTAGCTATTTAGATAAATAGCCAATTTGTCTACCTAAGCTACATTTATATCATAGTCAAGAAAGGAACAATGAACAGGACAATTTGGTAATAAACATTTTGGTAACAAATGAAGATTAGTTTTCTAAGCATTATGGGATAGTTGTGTAGCAACTTTGGATAAATAAATAATAGCTGGTATAGTTTGTAGTAACATTTTTTTGTTTTTCGGATATATTAATAACTAATATAAATATACTTTTGTAATTCTTTGCTTCTAGTCTGCAATATATCTTAGAATTTTGTCTTTTTCTACCAATTTATTTATAAGTATGCACCTTTTTATTTTGAAACTATTTGTTTTTGCAATGTGGCAATTTTTTGCATAGTTCATTTATATTTTTCTGAGTATATATATATATAGATGTTAAAAAATCCTACTGTAAATTTTTGTTTAGCATAAGATAATATTTTATATATTTAAGTTGAGCTTCTTGAATAAAGCTGAATATAGGCAAATTTTATGTGGAATCTAAATAATAACTATTACTCTAGTTGTTGTTAGTCAAAATGATTAATAGGTATCTAAACATTTATTATTATTAGTTGTTAAATAAAGCTATCAATATTAATATTGTTGCCTTACCCTAGCAAATTTTAATAAAAATATTAATGTCTAGTCTAATATTTACTGCATATGTCTTCTAGCCTGCTTTTTTGTTTAGTGATGCACAAAATAATTATGGACTTAAAAAATGCTTTAATGTATGTAGTCTATTAATACAATTTTTTATCCTAAAAATTGTACCTAATCTAGATCATAAACTTTTTGAATAGTTATTTTAAATATACTTAGTTAAGTCAATTTTATTAAAAAATTATCTACAATTTTTTATCTTAACACATGCTAAGCTATATGGTACTTTTACAGCCATAATTAAACTGCATTGTTTCAGGATTATGATGTAACCCAAGTTAACCATTATAAATGGAGAGGACAATAACTGTTTCAAAGGGTCCATCTGATAAAAGTTATGGAATTTCTCTGGGACTTGCAAAAAATCAAGGTGAGTTAAATGAATTTTTTTCTAAATACACATAACCTAGTGATATAGATTTTTGTCAAATTAGTACTTTGTCAGCTCCTCTACCCTCTCCCCCAGTACTTTATCAGCTCCTCTACCCCTCTCACCCAGTACTTTGTCAGCTCCTCTACCCTCTCGCCCAGTACTTTATCAGCTCCTCTACCCCTCTCACCCAGTACTTTGTCAGCTCCTCTACCCCTCTCCCCCAGTACTTTATCAGCTCCTCTAACCCTCTCCCCCAGTACTTTATCAGCTCCTCTACCCCTCTCACCCAGTACTTTGTCAGCTCCTCTACCCTCTCGCCCAGTACTTTATCAGCTCCTCTACCCCTCTCACCCAGTACTTTATCAGCTCCTCTTCCCCTCTCGCCCAGTACTTTATCAGCTCCTCTAACCCTCTCCCCCAGTACTTTATCAGCTCCTCTTCCCCTCTCGCCCAGTACTTTATCAGCTCCTTTACCCCTTCCCCCAGTCAGTATATTATCAGCTCCTCTACCCCTCTCGCCCAGTACTTTATCAGCGCCTCTTCCCCTCTCGCCCAGTACTTTGTCAGCTCCTCTACCCTCTCCCCCAGTACTTTGTCGGCTCCCCTACCCCTCTCGCCCAGTACTTTATCAGTTATTAACCCTCCTACTTGATCCTTAAACAAACTTGAAGTTACAACACAAACTATTTCAACCCCAATAATAGCTCACAACGCCAGAGTGCCAGTAGCGCAAGTAGTGCCAAACGGTCCAGCAGATAGGGCTGGCATTTCGGCTGGCGATCTGGTCACCGCAATCAATGGCACTTCGCCAGCCAGATTGACCGAGGCTCTGCTGCGATCCGTGCTGGAGAGCGGGTGAGTTATTTGTTCGGGTTAATACTACTAATAATTTTGCTAATACTACTATAAGTATAGTTTTTTATTCTTACTTAAAGAGTGTTAACTTATATTGGTTGATTATGTCACTCACTGTGTGTTTTTGAAGATTTAAAAAACATGTTTACATGTGAGGCAACTGTTTATGGCTAGCTACTAGCAGTTTTCTATCGGAAGTTATTAAAATAAAATAAAATAAAATAGTCTAACGTTAGTTCTCAAAGTGGACTACGATATATTAAAATGACATTGTTATATTGATGGATGCGATGCCCCAGTTCAGAGTAATTATCTCCGCTTGCCCATGTACGCTTATTCATAGGAAGGCGTACAGTAATGCTGTGGTGTGTGAAGATCTGTTGCTCTACTGTAGTCTGGCTGTCCCTATATAGACCCTAACTGAGTGACCGCCTTAACTCTCTGTACAGTCTCCGTCTATTTACCGCTTTTTTCACATTGATTCTTGAAAGGTTCTGTCTGCATGTTAGGTCTATTTTTACTTTAGAATTTTATGAATACGATTTATATGCATATAATTCTTTTTTTCTATACACTTATCTCTATGCAAGTTGTCTGTGCGCTTATCTGTCTCTGTGTGTGTGTACGGTGTGTGTGTGTTGTGTCTGCCGGCTTTCTCACGAAACTACTAGGCCCCCGACTCGGAAAACTTGATTGAATTTTTCTCTCCGTGTGTGTGTAACTCCCCTTGTGTAGCTTCACGTGGTTTAGTTTATTGGTTGCATGTGTATGACTTTGCCTGCTGAAATCGCTACTCTTGTTGGCTGGGTCCGTTTCTTTTGCTTTTGCCGAGTTGCTTCTGTTGCTTCAAGAGGGATTGTTTTCTGTTGCGGCGTGGTTTTTTGTTTCTTTTGCTTCTTTTTTGCAATAAGTGTCTTTTTACACCGCTACTTTGTCTTTGTGCTGGAAAAATGAGTCCGAATTTCTATTATGGTGGCTCAAATAGTTTCGAATGTGTGGGAAAATGTTGCTAATAGTGTCTTTTTCTGAATTTTTGCTGTTCCATTTTGCAGTTTTACATGGGTAAGCGAAAATTTGAGCGTATAACTGGATATGAATAGAGAATAGATGCATTAGCAGATAGATAGATAGATAGATAGATAGATAGATAGATAGATAGATAGATAGATAGATAGATAGATAGATAGATAGACAGATAGATAGATAGATAGATAGATAGATAGATAGATAGATAGATTGATTGATAAATAGATTGATGGATAGATAGATAGCTAATCACGCGTCAAGAACGAAGACCTGTTACAGAGGCGTCGATGCTAGGCTGAATTATTAGCAAAAAACAGTGGTAAAAACGTATGATATTTAGTGCACTTCCGAATCGTCAACAAAAACTCTTTAGCAAACTAAATTCTAAAAAAATTATACTAACTCCTTAACGGTAATAAATTTCGTTAAAAATTTGCTTTTTATGCTACTAAAATGACATAACGTCAGTAGCCACATAGGCAATTAACAACAACAAAAAACAAACACTAAACTAATCTCCAGGCAAAGCAGCATCTGTTTCACCTTGCTGCCCGGATCACGACAGTCAACCGGCTCCACGGTAGCGGCCGGTGCTCCCCTAACAATGAGCCGCTCCTGCTACGACGTTGCCAGCTCCTCTGATTTGGCTGCCGCGGCCAATAATAGCAGCGGCAGTGGCGCCAGTCACACTACTCGCAGACGCGGCTCCAATGTGCCCAGTCTGACAGTAGACAGCTATTATGCCGACGATGCCGATTTTAGCGGCAGCCAATCTATCGGCAACGAGGAGGACGTTGGCGGCGAAATTGTGCCGCGTATCACTAAGAAAGGCCGGCGCTATACCCCCGATCGATTAGCGGTAGCCTCGGCGACGCCAAAGATCGTATTTAAACGGGGATATTCGCCAGTGCTGACTAACACTAGTAGTCCAGATTTGTTGTCAAGCGCGGCGGCAAAAATGTCGGGCAGTTCGCGGTCTTTACAGCCGCGCTCGCCGATATCCTCGCCGATGTACATTCGCGAATTCGACGAAGATCCTATTGTTGACGTGCTCGCGGCCGGACCTCCTGTACAGCAGTCTAGCAGCGGCAGGAGCGCCGGCAGCGCCAGCGGAATCTACGCCACCCAGCCTAGAAGGTCGACGTCCAAGTCGCTGACTCCTCATGGTGCCGGCGCGCCAATCTGCAAGCCTATCGACATTGACGACGACGTGGCTGACGATCATGCTGTTGAGGACAACAATGGATTAATGGCGCCTGACGATGCCGTTGTTGCCGTGTCGCCGGGTTTGTCAGGTTGGCGACTGCCTGTTTTGCTGGTCTTTGTTTGATTCTGTTAATTGCTAGCATATGCGTCATTTTTTCTCATCCCAGTGTTTTTGGATGCTTCATGTTGATTCGCTATCCCAGTCTTAAATTTTATCCATGTTCCTTATCCCATCCTAAGTCCGGATCCCCGTTCCCTATTGATCCTTGATCCTGATCCCCATTCCCTATTGATCCTTGATCCTGATCCCCATTCCCTATTGATCCTTGATCCTGATCCCCATTCTCGATTGTTCCTTGATCCTGATCCACATTCCCTATTAATCCTTGATCCTGATCCCCATTCCCTATTGATCCTTGATCCTGATCCCCATTCCCTATTGATCCTTGATCCTGATCCCCATTCCCTATTGATCCTTGATCCTGATCCCCATTCCCTATTGATCCTTGATCCTGATCCCCATTCCCTATTGATCCTTGATCCTGATCCACATTCCCTATTGATCCTTGATCCTGATCCCCATTCCCTATTGATCCTTGATCCTGATCCCCATTCCCTATTGATCCTTGATCCTGATCCACATTCCCTATTGATCCTTGATCCTGATCCACATTCCCTATTGATCCTTGATCCTGATCCACATTCCCTATTGATCCTTGATCCTGATCCACATTCCCTATTAATCCTTGATCCTGATCCCCATTCCCTATTGATCCTTGATCCTGATCCCCATTCCCTATTGATCCTTGATCCTGATCCCCATTCTCGATTGTTCCTTGATCCTGATCCCCATTCTCGATTGTTCCTTGATCCTGATCCCCATTCCCTATTAATCCTTGATCCTGATCCACATTCCCTATTAATCCTTGATCCTGATCCCCATTCCCTATTGATCCTTGATCCTGATCCCCATTCCCTATTGATCCTTGATCCTGATCCCCATTCCCTATTGATCCTTGATCCTGATCCCCATTCCCTATTGATCCTTGATCCTGATCCACATTCCCTATTGATCCTTGATCCTGATCCACATTCCCTATTAATCCTTGATCCTGATCCACATTCCCTATTGATCCTTGATCCTGATCCCCATTCTCGATTGTTCCTTGATCCTGATCCACATTCCCTATTAATCCTTGATTCTGATCCCCATTCCATATTAATCCTTGATTCTGATCCCCATTCCATATTAATCCTTGATTCTGATCCCTATTTAATATCCCATTCTTGATCCTCCTGATCCCCATTCAATATCCTATTTTATGGCCTTTTCATTCGTAATCTTTCTTTTTAGAAATTTTTAAAATCTAAATAATTTCCCAAGTCCCTAGCAATAAACCATCCCATTACATCAACCCGGCAGACTCCAAGCCCGTGAAGCCAACCAGAAGCAATTCCCAAGAAGTGGCCGCCGTAGTTCGCCAAAATTTCCAACGTCAACATCATCGACCAAGGCATCAGCAGCAGCATCAGCAGCAGCAGCATAGCGTAGCCTCAACTCCTAGGGTGCAAAAATTAAAGAATGTTCTAGGAGAATCGGTGAGTATAAATTTTTCGGTGCTATAAACGCAGGTTATGGCGCATTTATTCAATTTCAATATTTTTTGATAAAAATGCTACTGCCTACTCATAGTATAGTAGTGAAGAAATATCTAATTTTTTACTATTGTTTTTTCTTCCTTACTCCCCAATAAAAAATACTCGACAGTCCCAATCGGTGACGGTAGTCTCTCAGGACGGCCTATTCATATCGGAGAAGCTCAGCACAAATTTTCTTTACACGCCGCCTACTGTTAGTAGGCTATTGCAAAAATCTACTAATAAATTTGCTAAATTTACGTTCGCTACGGTTAGCTCAGCCGATTGCGCTGATGACAACAGCGACGGGGTGTCGCAGGTTGGTGTGTTGTTGTTTTTTTTCCACCGGCGCATGAACTTATGAAAATCAATAAAATTTATTAATCAATCGATTGATTGTAAATTTTGTTAATTCAGTTGCACTTCGTGCTTTTTTCTGCCTTTGCCGCATTAGCTGATTTATTAATAATTTGCGTCGCGCGTGCTAACTACTTGAAGTAGTGCATGCCATTATGCAGCTGGAAGTTGAGATTTTGTTTACAGAAAATTTACTTTTCGATAGTTTCTTCTAGAGCGGGTGTTTTCTGGGGGTCACTGTCTTCTAGGGGCAATGTTTTTTTAGGTTAATTTCTGCCCTTTCTCCCTTTACTGACCCGCAAAGTGCCACTCTATAGTTGCATTTATTGATAACGCTTTTAGGCTAGCATGCGTTGCATACTGCTAAATTGCCGCTAAAACTATTAACTTACCGCTATTGTGCTATTATTCATTCGTTTGAAAATGTGTCCGCAGCAAACTAGATCTGTATAGAAAGAATTATAGTTATTTTCGCTACATATCGGTATTTTTGTTCTTTGTCTATGGTTAATCTGAGCATCTCTTTATTTTATTATTTACGTTACATATCGGATATAAAACTGTCAAGATAGGAAAAAATCAATTCCTAAAGCAATTTATTGTGTTTTTGTAGACTCCCGTTGTAAAAAATGCTCTACTAAAAGCTGGCGAACTAAGGCAGTACCAACAGCATCAAAGGCAGCAAGCTTTTATTGGCAGCGTCACCACTGCTGGCACTGTCACCGGGGACAGGAGAGCTCAGTCTTTCGAAGCCCTGCTCGACGCGTCACGTCAGGGTGCAGCATCGCCGCCTCAGCCGTTCATTGTTGAAAATCAGAGAGGACAACAGCAGCAACAGGATATTAATGCCGTGTTTTCGGTTACCATAGAACGTTGTCCAGAAGGAAAGGTACATAAAATTGAAAAAAACATCAAGTTTTAAGTATTTTATATAGAAAAATCATAATTGTTTTATTTTGCTACTCTAAGTAGAGTATAAAGTATAAGTTTGGATCTGAAGAGTCTTCACTAGCCAATCAACTTTTACTAACAGTATAATATATTTTCGTACCTCCTTTAAAGTTGACCGCTTCGCAACTACCCTGCACATTCGACGCCAATCTTCGAGTAGATAGCGACTCCTGTTTAACAATATTGCCTACTGAAAGCAAGGACGCTTATACGAATAGCCCGCATCAGTGGCCGCAGCAGGAGCAGAAACTGCCGCAGTTTACCATAGCAGTTGGTCGCGATTGCGGTACTAGTTATAAGCGAAAAAAGTTGCGCCTAGTGACGCCTGATTGGCAGGTGGTATTTCGACACGATGACGATGATCGGTGTTTGAAGGCGTTGCAGGTAAGCCTGTTTGCTTTGTTGTTAAATGCCATTTTTAGGCTAGTTATTATGTCCTGCAATAAATTTTCACTTTTAAAACACTTCTTTTCCGACGTTTTTCTGCTAATCCTCTAATCCTGACCTAAATTCGAGGTTAATCCGCATCAGTGCCGAAATTAATACGTTAATCCTCTCCTCAGTGATGCTTGGCTGTTAATCCTATCCTCAGTGATGCTTGGCTGTTAATCCTCTCCTCAGTGATGCTTGGCTGTTAATCCTCTCCTCAGTGATGCTCGACTGTTAATCCTCTCCTCAGTGATGCTTGACTGTTAATCCTCTCCTCAGTGATGCTTGACTGTTAATCCTCTCCTCGATGATGCTTGACTGTTAATCCTCTCCTCAGTGATGCCTGGCTGTTAATCCTCTCCTCGATGATGCTTGACTGTTAATCCTCTCCTCGATGATGGTTGACTGTTAATCCTCTCCTCGACGATGCTTGACTGTTAATCCTCTCAGTGATGCTCGACTGTTAATCCTCTCCTCGATGATGCTTGGCTGTTAATCCTCTCCTCGATGATGGTTGACTGTTAATCCTCTCCTCAGTGATGCTTGACTGTTGATCCTCTCCTTAGTGATGCTCGACTGTTAATCCTCTCCTCAGTGATGCTCGACTGTTAATCCTCTCCTCAGTGATGCTCGACTGTTAATTCTCTCCTCAGTGATGCTGGACTGTTGATCCTCTCCTTAGTGATGCTCGACTGTTAATCCTCTCCTCAGTGATGCTCGAATGTTAATCCTCTCCTCGATGATGCTTGGCTGTTAATCCTCTTTTCGATGATGGTTGACTGTTAATCCTCTCCTCAGTGATGCTTGACTGTTGATCCTCTCCTCAGTGATGCTTGACTGTTAATCCTCTCCTCAGTGATGCTCGACTGTTAATCCTCTCCTCAGTGATGCTCGGCTGTTAATCTTCTCCTTAATGATGTTTGACTGTCAATCCTCTCCTTAATGATGCTTAAATGTTATCCTCTCCTCGATTCCTGTCTGTTGATCTTCTCTTTTGTATCTGTAAGTTAATCCTGTTCTCCTTGACACCCGTCCGTTAATCCTCTCCTTTTCGACAGCTGACAGTTAACCCTGAAACTCTATTTTTGGTTTCCTCTCTTTACTTTCTCAGCAACAAAGCAAAAATATCATTAGCATGGCATAGTTTTGACACATTAAAAATCTTGCGCAAGATTAAATATTCGCTTTATCAAACATTCTCTTCTACAAACAGGAGAAATTACACAACTTTCTCAAGCTTCGCCAGCTTCCTTATCAGCAGCATCATCATCATCAGCAGCAGCAGCAGCAGCAGTTCATGCTGCTCCACCCGCCTGCTGCTGCAGCTGGCAATCTGGACGATCCTTCAGGCAACTCGCCGAGACAGACGGGCTTGAAAATCTTGAAGAATTTCGGCGACAGACTGTGGCGCGTCAAAGACACAGCCAAGCATCAACAATCGCAGCCGCTTCATTTGTTGTATAATCCGCCTCAGCAGCAGCAACCAGATCCGTCTTTGATGTCTCAGTCTGCCGGCAGCTACGGCCTCCCGCTGCACCAGTGTCCCATGGGCACAGTGGACGGGGTGCCCCTAATAGTGCAACTCTGCTGTCAGGTGATCGAGTGCGGTGCAATCAGACGCGAAGGTGTCTACAGGATTAGCGGCAATTCAAAAAATATCGACGCATTAGAAAGTGAATTATCTAAACCGGTTGACCAATGGAATCCCGGATGTGAACTCTGGCTAGAGTACAACGTTGTTGCCAGCGTATTAAAACGATTTCTATTGCAACTGCCTGATCCGCTGATACCGGCCATCTATTATAACGATTTCCTAACCACTCAGAAGCTGACAGATCATAGAAACCGGATGTTGAAGTTGCACCGATTGTTGGGCGTGATGGAGGATCACGCGGATCACCCGCAGCACCGGTGTCACCGACTCACCCTGCAGTATTTAGTGAATCATCTCGGACGAGTTAGCGAACAGAGCGTCTACAATCGAATGCAACTGTACAATCTGGCTATGGTATTTGCGCCGTCGCTATTCGGTCAACGTGCTCAGGAGACCATGCTGATGCATTCGTCTAATCTGATTAAACTGACTAAATCGATTATACAGTTTAGGGAGTGGCTGTTTGCCGATTGGGAAACCGCTGATCAATGCGTGCCGCAGCTGCCCGACGAGGAAGATGAAGCTTCGTCGTCTTCTAATAATCATCCAGTTGAATCGACTCCGCCGCCGACTCAACAGGCGCCGACTGATCCCGAAGCTGATCGACGTCGGGTAATGGAAATTGTTCAGGAACTCATGACCGAGGCGAAGTTGGCTAGGGAGGCGGTGAAAGCGGCTGAAGGTTCGGCTGCTTTGTCTAAAACTGTCGCTGCGCCGCAGTATCAGGAACGGGATATCGACGCGGAGATTGACAGACGACTGGCGGAACCGGCTGGGACCAGTGAGACTACGGATGAGACTACGGATGCGACTGATGGAGAGAGAGGTTTGGGATTGGTTTTTTTTACTATCAAGTACTTTCAGATAGTCGTTAAGCTCTGTTCTATACTATGAGTGGTCTGAAAATTCTGTAAGATGTGCTCAACTATCCAATGGATTAAGGATTTGCTCAACTAAATTTGCTCAATCTAAGGAATTCGGGATGTGCTCAACTATCTAAGGGATTAAGGATGTCCTTTACTGTCTAAGAGATTAAGGATGTGCTTAACTTTCTAAGGGGATTAACGATGTGCTCAACTATCTAAGGGATTAAGGATGTGCTTTACTATCTAAGAGATAAAGGATGTGCTCAAATAACTAAGAGATTAAGGATGTGCTCAACTATCTAAGGGATTAAGGATGTGCTCAACTAACTAAGGGATTAAGGATGTGCTCAACTAACTAAGGGATTAAGGATGTGCTCAACTAACTAAGGGATTAAGGATGTGCTCAACTAACTAAGGGATTAAGGATGTGCTCAACTAACTAAGGGATTAAGGATGTGCTCAACTAACTAAGGGATTAAGGATGTGCTCAACTAACTAAGGGATTAAGGATGTACTCAACTAACTAAGGGATTAAGGATGTGCTCAACTAACTAAGGGATTAAGGATGTGCTCAACTAACTAAGGGATTAAGGATGTGCTCAACTAACTAAGGGATTAAGGATGTGCTCAACTAACTAAGGGATTAAGGATGTGCTCAACTAACTAAGAGATTAAGGATGTGCTTAACTTTCTAAGGGGATTAACGATGTGCTCAACTATCTAAGGGATTAAGGATGTGCTTTACTATCTAAGAGATAAAGGATGTGCTCAAATAACTAAGGGATTAAGGATGTGCTCAACTAACTAAGGGATTAAGGATGTGCTCAACTAACTAAGGGATTAAGGATGTGCTCAAGTATCAAAGCATTACGAATAAGTCCAACTATCAACAGGATTAAGTATGTACTTAACTATTAACGGGATTAACAAAAACTCCTCGCAGATCTGACTGACTCAGCCGCTTTGGAAGCTTTATCCGAGCAGCAACAGAAGCAACAGAATCGCCTACTCCAAGACGTCGAAAGGCTTAGTCAAACTGTCGAACAGCTCAGTGAAAAGTCGCGCAACAGTCTTGAACGTTTGCGTCACGAGCGCGAACTGGTAGCGGATCGTCTGCGCAAAGCCGAAGCAGATCTGCTGTCGGATTCCGGCAAGCAGCGACGTCTGCCTAGTCACTGCCGTTCCACCGACAGTTTGCCTAGCAGCAGCGGTGACGGTCAGCTGTCGGATCCGCGACCTTCGTCGCCAACTGACGATTTGATTGACAACAACGACGACAACGACAAATGCGGCGGCCGAGGCAGGCGGAAAGCGGCTAGCGCTGATCAGCTAGCGTCGTCAGCTGATCAGCCTGTCTGACATAACAAAATCTTGTGACTATTCGTTTTTTTGTTATAATTATTGCGACTTGCTGCATGCTTGCTTCCTTGGCGCTGAATTTTTTCCGGATTTTTTGATCTAGTGCCTCAGTTGACCGATGATTCTATTGCGCACAGATTTGCCCAAAATTTGTATTTTTGTAAGCCTAAATTACACACTGTAAGTTGCAAAAAGTATTGACTTCTTGCTTAATTTAAGTATGTTTTGCTGTTTAAAATATTGTTGTTTCTTTCTTCGTCGTACTTTGTTGAGATTCCCTCTGCCGTCTTGGGATTTCCCTTTGAACTGTCTTTGAGATTTCCCTTTTCAACTTTCTTGGGATTTCCCTTTTCAACTTTCTTGGGATTTCCCTTTTGTACTTTATTGGGATTTTCCTTTTGCCTTATTGGGATTTCCCTTCGTACCTTTCTGGGATTCCCGTTTGTACTTCATTAGGATTCCCGTTTGTACTTCATTAGGATTCCCCTTTGTACGTTATTGGGATTTCCCTTTGTACCTTTCTGGGATTCCCCTTTGTGCTTTATTGGGATTTCCCTTCGTACCTCTCTGGGATTCCCCTTTGAACTGCAAATGTGATAATTCTTTTTACTTCCCTTTAGTTCATTCTTTTTTCCCCTCTGTTACGTTACGTAATTCACTTCAAATGTTTTATTTATTTAATAATTCTACTAAACTTTTATAGATTATAGGTTTCCATTGTTACTATCTGTTTCGTTCCAATGTTGCATCACAATTGTCATAAATCACCTGGTGAGAGCATAATAATAAATTAATAAAGGCTTTAACACAATGTCTTGGCCGCCATTCATAATTCTCCGAGTGCTATGTATATTTTGTATTCGAACTATTTTGTGTTTAAATTGCCCCCATATCATACGCATGTACATCCATTTGCTGGCTAAATGCTTTCAAAATAATATTATATTAGCATTCTTATTGAAGCTTGATTGGCCCATTTGCACCCGTTTCCTTAGTTTGTTAGCATATTTTTCTACTTAGTCAATTCATGTTTCATATCGCAATGAATTTTCTATTAATTTTTTTTCTACCTTAGAAGCGCGGTCTCTAAATACTTTGTGGCTCTAAATATATGATTTATTTTTTTCAAAGCATAAGGTGTCTAGAAAACCAACTGTTGTTACCTTCATCATTCCTGCCTCTTTCAGGCTTAGCTTAAGCGTTCAAGGTGGGTTAAGTTTTTTATAATAATTTGTTTATCTGTTGTCGAAAGCATTTTCTCTTATTTTTTTTATTTAATAACGTTTGGCTGAATACTTAAGCTGATTAATTAGATTTGACGGCCTACCAACTTGTGTGTTTGTAATCCTGCGCATATCCGGCTGCAACTTAGCGGCTTTTGCTCGCCTTAAATAAAATCATTCTAATAACTCTGGGTCCAATCTAGCTTTGTTATTACTATTTTTGTAGTTTTTTATTTACAAAGTAGTAAAATGCTATGCTAATAATTCCAAATTTTCTATTAAACTTCAAAGTCTGGCTGTTTAGTTGCTTAAAATTTTATATTTTCATTAACTTTGTATTGATTTTCGTTTTTAGTAAGCGGGCCTTGTAAGTTTAATTTTGTAATTGTTTAATTTGTACAGATTTTCTTGTGTCATTTTGCTATATCTTTGCTTCAGATTGTTTGTTTAACTTTGTAACTTTGTTTTGTACTTTTTATATTTTTTCTATGTGAGAAGTTTAGCTTGTAGCCACAGTTTTAAAGGTTAATCCAGCCGTAGCACTGGGCGTTGCTAAAAATAGCAACAACACGCTGGCCAGTTGTGCGCGCTGACAGTTCTTAACCAATTGAGAATGCAGCAGTTTCAAGGTCATCAATGATGGTTACCTTAGAAGATTCAACCGGTGCTAAAAATAGCAACAGTATGCACACAAGCTGTACGCGCTAACGCCTCTCAGCCAATAGGAGCAGTCGCAGTATCAAGGTCACAGATGATTGCACAATTAAGCCAATAGAAGCATGTCATGCTTAAGTTCAAGTTTAAAAAGCTCTTAATACCCAATGTAGCCAATAGCTGACTATTTCAAAGTCCTTGTTTTTCACCTTTAATGCATTCCAGGTCCAACGTAGAATAATTTTAAACGGGGAAATAACGATTTGCGTTTGTGCTATTTGTTAAACACAGACATCATAAAAATTTGATTGCTGTTTTAATAAATGCGTTTTGTCGTTTCACTTCCAAAAGTTGTACAATATTTAAGTTAGTCTGTGTGTGTCTGCGTTTGTTAAAAATGATCTTTCTTAATTTTTCTTAAGTAGTCTTTGTTTGTACCTATTTTATCTATGCATATCTTAAATTGTTTATTTCCCAGATATTGGCCTATCAGGCTTATCAATCTTGTTCCCTTTCTAATCCCTGTCTTCTGTGTGCTAAAAAAACTTATAGTTAATTGCTTTGTGTATAGAAATTAATGTTACAATTAAGGTCAAATTGTGTTTCTTTAAACACATATTCAACCTTAATTGAAGCCGAAACAATTCAAATTTTGGTTTTTAGTGTGCATAACATTTCTATATGCACTGTGAAGCTTGTACGTATTTATGAGTACAAATTGTCAACGAAGCTGTTATTGTTCGTTACTGTGTAATTTACGAGTTTATATTACTGGCACAATATATGGACAACAGTAATAAATTGTGCATTCCACGCCGAAATAAAAACCCTTTCCCCATTTGCAATTTAAAACGAATTGAACCCTTTGTTTATTTTTTTAACTAAGTAGGCAGTTAATTAGACTTGCAAAAGTAGTTTTCGTTTGTTTATCTTAGCTTTAGATTTTTGCCAAGTATTTTTTCTTACCTTATGGCATTTATAACTAGTTGCGTGTGATACTACTCATTATTATGCATTTTCCTGATTTCAACCTGCTTTCAGCATAAAAACTTTAACCGACAACTGTCACGTGACCTTGGCAAAATTGTTTCCCACTTGACAACACAAGCCCTTTGTTCAATGCTGGCATGAACGAAAAAAATGAATGAAGATCAGTCTGCAATTTATCCTGTTGGATTAGATCGAATGGTATTGAGGTAAGATATATGACTAGATCCAGGGGATAGATTAGCAATCCATTATTCAATTGCTCCCATAATAGCTCCATAGAATTGGAGAAGTTGTAGCCTAGTGTCTGGGGTATCTGCCCTAAAACCGGAAGGTTGCGGGTTCGAGTCCCGGCTCTAGGAGACAATTTGTGCTCTTTAGCAGCAAGGCACTTAATCCCGTATTGCTTCAGTCCACCCAGCTGAGATCGGGTACCAGTTTGAGCTGGGTAAATTTAGGATGGGTGTTGCGGCCCCTCCAGCCCGTCAGGACTGAGCAGCTGTACACAGTCCTAAGATAGGCCGCGCAGCTATCTGCGGCTGTGCTGTGGGCTGTACATCTGGTCAAATTTTTTCACCATAGATGTGTATTCGACTAGCGGTACATCTTTGTTTTTTAGCAATAAAATCTTTTGTGTCTCTCTCAACTTCAGGCGAAGGCACAACTTCCTAGCATCCGCTTGGGACTCTTCCCAGCAGCAGAAATCATCGCCTTCAATTTGTTCCTCGCCAGTTGATAAACGACCTCGTTTGTCTCCAGATGGTTTGGCGTCCCCGGATGCGAAGAATTTTTCGGTTAAGAGATGGTGCTCAGAGAAATGTAAGGATAATTTGGTTCTTTGAGTAAATATTCTGCTAATGATAATAGCTTTTCATTCTTTTTTGTTGTAAAGTCATAGGGGAACTGTTATTTCTTCTGTAGGTCATAGATGGTGTCTTATTTCTTCTGTAGGTCATAGATGGTGTCTTATTTCTTCTGTAGGTCATAGAGGGACTCTTCATTATTCTGTAGGTCATGAAGGGACTCTTCATTATTCTGTGGGTCATGAAGGACTCTTCATTATTCTGTAGGTCATAGATGGTGTCTTATTTATTCTGTAGGTCATGAAGGGACTCTTCATTATTCTGTGGGTCATGAAGGACTTCATTATTCTGTAGGTCATAGATGGTGTCTTATTTATTCTGTAGGTCATGAAGGGACTCTTCATTATTCTGTGGGTCATGAAGGACTCTTCATTATTCTGTAGGTCATAGAGAGACTCTTCATTATTCTGTAGGTCATAGAGAGACTCTTCATTATTCTGTAGGTCATGAAGGGACTCTTCATTATTCTGTAGGTCGTGAAGGACTCTTCATTATTCTGTAGGTCATAGAGAGACTCTTCATTATTCTGTAGGTCATAGAGAGACTCTTCATTATTCTGTAGGTCATGAAGGACTCTTCATTATTCTGTAGGTCATAGAGAGACTCTTCATTATTCTGTGGGTCATAAAAGAATTTGTCTGTTTTTGACCAGAGCGAAATATTTATTCTTTCTAATTTCAGGCACAGATTCCGAAACTCTAGTGACTCTTCGCAACTCCACGGCGACATTTTGTCAATTTGATAAGCAAATAAAATCGCCGACGGCACGAGCTTATCATTCTCCCGCCCGTCAGACTGATCTTTACGTGTCGGCGAATCCGCAAAGTCCGCGTCGACGTCGAGCGCCGCCGCCGGAGCCTCGCCTACTAGTTCAGTACAATCCTATGGAGACTATTAGCGAGCTCCAGGAGTAAGTTGAGCTGCTAATTTTGGCTAATTTTATCACTTTCCGTATTTTTACTTTATGAGGTACTTTTGGTCTTCCAACGCACTTTTTTCCCTCAATATGCAGTCTCGCGAACAACCCAACTTTTCCCCCAAAGTACACACCCTCTACCGGGGGGCGAGTGGCTCGGCGGTCTAGCGCGTCTGCCTTGTGTGCCACTGGTCCAGGTTCGACCCCGCGTTGTAGGTTGGCTATTTCCCCTAGCGCGGTTTCGTGTGCAGGGTCACATTAATTTGAGGCCTTGTGCACGAATTGGTTGGGCTATGGGCCAGTTGTGCAATTTACGCCCATGAGGGCGACCCCCAAGGCATAGAGAGTGTACATTGCTGGAACCACCGCTTGTACGCCCTATGTGAGTGTGTGCCTGGGTGCCGGCTTGTGTGTGTGTCTATGCCTGCATACTGTATTTAGTGTGACTGAACGCGCTTCAGGAGTCAGCGCAATGGACAGTCATGCCCAGTCGCTGGTTGTGGGACGATGTCGCTTTAAGCGTCAAAGTGCCTACAGCCCTCCTGCAGATTTAGCTTTTTTTTTACACACCCTCTACCCCTTATGTACACTTATTCCGGCCAACTAAGTCTACCCTAATGCCGGATCTACATTATTTCTCAATCCCCACTGTACACTCTTCTGCAAACGTTATACTCATGTTCCTTTCCTTACCAACCCATCTACTTAACTTTGCACTCTCCTGAACAACAATCTCTACCCGAATGTACACTCTCTTTCACAACAATCTCTACCCGAATGTACACTCTCTTTCACAACAATCTCTACCCGAATATACACTCTCTTTCACCAAAATCTCTACCCGAATGTACTCTCTTTGACAACAATCTCTGTCCCTAATGTACATTCTCTTTCAAAACAATCTCTACACCAATGTACACTATCTTTCGCAGTAATCTCTGTCCCTAGTGTACATTCTCTTTCATAAAAATCTCTACCCCAATGTACACTGTCTTGGCCAACCCCATCTACCTTAATGTACACTCTTCAACCGATTTTCATCATCATCCCCCTACCTCCCAGCCGGTTTTACACCGAGTTAAATGGTCTTTTCAATCATACAAGCCTTAATTTGTAGTTTTATCACAGTATTGTTTTCTACTGTAAAACTCTCATTGCAATCGAAAATTTTCAGCCATAAATGTTCATCGTTTCCTAATTTAAAACGCTACAAATCTATCGAGGCTCAACTAACAGATAAGTCTGTCGTCTGTGATTTGGATCCCAAGCTTAACGCGGAGAATGTTGAGCCTGCGGCGCAAAAATCTTGTGACGTCAGCATGACTTCTGTGGACAGCTTTTGATTTTATTTGTATAAAAAGTATAATAGTCTGGAATGTGCTTACAATTTTCTATTCGGTGCTTTTTTAATGCAAATATTTATCTATTTATTTTTATTTTAGCTGCTCATTTAAAGGCAAAAGCGTTTGTTATTTTTTTCTGTTCTCTGTAACTTATATTCATACATCATGTGTTTAATTTGTTCGAGCATGCAAATTTTATTGCTTTAAAGCCACGCATTTCACTTAAATAAATAATTCCAAAATAAATTTCTACTGAATCATTTACTAAAACTTGACTTATATATATACTGTTATCATGATTTATCCGATAAAACGCAACCTTTAACGATAAAAAGTCTAGTTTTTTAGGTTAACATCCGGTTAACATACTTTTGTAACATCCGGTGCTTTTGTAAGTTAACATCCGGTCCTTTTGTAGGTTAACATCCGGTCCTTTTGTAGGTTAACATCCGGTTCTTTTGTAGGTTAACATCCGGTCCTTTTGTAGGTTAACATTCGGTCCTTTTGTAGGTTAACATCCGGTCCTTTTGTAGGTTAACATCCGGTCCTTTTGTAGGTTAACATTCGGTCCTTTTGTAGGTTAACATCCGGTCCTTTTGTAGGTTAACATTCGGTCCTTTTGTAGGTTAACATCCGGTCCTTTTGTAGGTTAACATTCGGTCCTTTTGTAGGTTAACATTCGGTCCTTTTGTAGGTTAACATCCGGTCCTTTTGTAGGTTAACATTCGGTCCTTTTTTAGCTTAAAATTAGGTCCTTTTGTAGGTTAACATCCGGTCCTTTTGTAGGTCAACATCCGGTCCTTTTGTAGGTTAACATCCGGTCCTTTTGTAGGTCAACATCCGGTCCTTTTGTAGGTTAACATCCGGTCCTTTTGTAGGTTAACATTCGGTCCTTTTGTAGGTTAACATCCGGTCCTTTTGTAGGTTAACATCCGGTCCTTTTGTAGGTTAACATCCGGTCCTTTTGTAGGTTAACATCCGGTCCTTTTGTAGGTTAACATCCGGTCCTTTTGTAGGTTAACATCCGGTCCTTTTGTAGGTTGACATCCGGTTCTTTTGTAGGTTAACATCCGGTCCTTTTGTAGGTTAACATTCGGTCCTTTTGTAGGTTAACATCCGGTCCTTTTGTAGGTTAACATTCGGTCCTTTTGTAGGTTAACATTCGGTCCTTTTGTAGGTCAACATCCGGTCCTTTTGTAGGTTAACATTCGGTCCTTTTGTAGGTTAACATCCGGTCCTTTTGTAGGTTAACATTCGGTCCTTTTGTAGGTTAACATCCGGTCCTTTTGTAGGTTAACATTCGGTCCTTTTGTAGGTTAACATCCGGTCCTTTTGTAGGTTAACATTCGGTCCTTTTGTAGGTTAACATTCGGTCCTTTTGTAGGTTAACATCCGGTCCTTTTGTAGGTTAACATTCGGTCCTTTTTTAGCTTAAAATTAGGTCCTTTTGTAGGTTAACATCCGGTCCTTTTGTAGGTCAACATCCGGTCCTTTTGTAGGTTAACATCCGGTCCTTTTGTAGGTCAACATCCGGTCCTTTTGTAGGTTAACATCCGGTCCTTTTGTAGGTTAACATTCGGTCCTTTTGTAGGTTAACATCCGGTCCTTTTGTAGGTTAACATCCGGTCCTTTTGTAGGTTAACATCCGGTCCTTTTGTAGGTTAACATCCGGTCCTTTTGTAGGTTAACATCCGGTCCTTTTGTAGGTTAACATCCGGTCCTTTTGTAGGTCAACATCCGGTCCTTTTGTAGGTTAACATCCGGTTCTTTTGTAGGTTAACATTCGGTCCTTTTGTAGGTTAACATCCGGTCCTTTTGTAGGTTAACATCCGGTCCTTTTGTAGGTTAACATCCGGTCCTTTTGTAGGTCAACATCCGGTCCTTTTGTAGGTTAACATCCGGTTCTTTTGTAGGTTAACATTCGGTCCTTTTGTAGGTTAACATCCGGTCCTTTTGTAGGTTAACATCCGGTCCTTTTGTAGGTTAACATTCGGTCCTTTTGTAGGTTAACATCCGGTCCTTTTGTAGGTTAACATCCGGTCCTTTTGTAGGTTAACATTCGGTCCTTTTTTAGCTTAAAATTAGGTCCTTTTGTAGGTTAACATCCGGTCCTTTTGTAGGTCAACATCCGGTCCTTTTGTAGGTTAACATCCGGTCCTTTTGTAGGTCAACATCCGGTCCTTTTGTAGGTTAACATCCGGTCCTTTTGTAGGTTAACATTCGGTCCTTTTGTAGGTTAACATTCGGTCCTTTTTTAGCTTAAAATTAGGTCCTTTTGTAGGTTAACATCCGGTCCTTTTGTAGGTCAACATCCGGTCCTTTTGTAGGTTAACATCCGGTCCTTTTGTAGGTCAACATCCGGTCCTTTTGTAGGTTAACATCCGGTCCTTTTGTAGGTTAACATTCGGTCCTTTTGTAGGTTAACATCCGGTCCTTTTGTAGGTTAACATCCGGTCCTTTTGTAGGTTAACATCCGGTCCTTTTGTAGGTTAACATCCGGTCCTTTTGTAGGTTAACATCCGGTCCTTTTGTAGGTCAACATCCGGTCCTTTTGTAGGTTAACATCCGGTTCTTTTGTAGGTTAACATTCGGTCCTTTTGTAGGTTAACATCCGGTCCTTTTGTAGGTTAACATCCGGTCCTTTTGTAGGTTAACATCCGGTCCTTTTGTAGGTCAACATCCGGTCCTTTTGTATGTCAACATCTGGTTTTTTGTAGGTTAACATCCGGTCCTTGTGTCAAAATTAGGTCGTTTTTAGGTTCACATCCGGTCTTGCTTTAGGCGCTATTCAGAGCCACATGCTTCCTATTCTTTAACTACATTTCAGCCAATACTTGGCTTACTAACAAGGCAATGGGCGACTCGATGATTCAGCAAGCTGACACGAACTCCAGTCAGGGCAAATTCGCCGACGACTACGACTATTTGGTTAAGCTGTTGGCCCTAGGCAACTCCGGCGTTGGCAAAACTGCATTGCTCTATCAGTACACTGACGGCACGTTCAATGCCAAGTTTGTCAGCACCGTTGGCATCGATTTTCGTCAGAAACGCGTCATTCACCGGTCGCAAGTGACCGACGGTGTTATTGGCGAATCGCAGCGGGTTCATCTGCAGCTATGGTTTGTTTAGCATGATTGGTCGGATGGAGATAAAGAGGAAATTCGGGTTCTCTGATTTATTGGATGGAGATAAAGAGGAAATTGGGGTTCTCTGATTGGTCGGATGAAGAGAGGGGAAATTGGGGTTTTCTGATTGGTCGGATGAAGAGAGGGGAAATTGGGGTTCTCTGATTGGTCGGATGGGAAGAAAGAGGAAATTGGGTTTCTCTGATTGGTCGGATGGAGAGAGAGGAAATTGGGACTCTCTGATTGGTCGGGTGGAGAGAGAGGGGAAATTGGGACTCTCTGATTGTTCGGATAGAGAGAGGGGAAATTGGGACTCTCTGATTGGTCGGATAGAGAGAGAGGAAATTGGGGTTCTCTGATTGGTCGGGTGGAGAGAGAGAGGGGAAATTGGGACTCCCGGATTGGTCGGGTGGGAGAGAGGGGAATTTGGGACTCTCTGATTGGTCGGGTGGAGAGAGAGGGGAAATTGGGGTTCTCTGATTGGTCGGATGGAGAGAGAGGTTAAATTGGGGTTCTCTGATTGGTAGAAAGTAGAGATAATAGAGATTTGCTTATCTGTAATTATAAAGTTTGTAAGAAATACCTTTTTTTCTGTTTGCCATTATCTTTTAATTACGCTCGTACGTAAACTCTTACCTATAGCTTTTTTCATTCAATCAAAACCCAGGGACACAGCTGGCCAGGAGCGTTTCCGGTCGCTTAGCACGGCATTCTTTCGCGACGCTATGGGCTTCCTGTTGGTGTTCGATTTGACCTCGAATCAGAGCTTTATTGACATTCGCAACTGGCTAACCCTGCTGCAGACTAATGCTTATTGCGAGCGGCCCGATATGATATTGGTTGGCAACAAAAAGGATTTGGAGAGCCAGCGGGTTGTTAGTACGGAGGAAGCGCAGAAGCTTGCCGATGAGCTCAAGTAGGTTGTTTGCGGAATCGACTTTGGCAACAAATTGAACCTGAGATGTTTTTATCAATCCAGTGTACATGCACAAAAACCTTACGATTGTAAAAATAGCAACTATCCCATTGTGCAAGCCGTCAACTCCTCTAATTTAAATCTACGAAAACCATCTTAATGTGCATACACGACAGTCATCGTAATGTACATCCACGAAAATTTTCCCAATGTACATACGCGACAACTACTCTAATGGTACATATGTGATGACGATCTCAATGTACATACACGACAACCACCCCAATGTACATTCACAACAGCCACTCAAATGTCCATTCACAACAACCACCCCAATGTGCATGCACGACAACCACCCCAATGTACATTCACAACAGCCACTCAAATGTACATTCACAACGGCCACCCCAATGTACATACACGACAACCACCCCAATGTAGATTCACAACAGCCACTCAAATGTACATTCACAACAGCCACTCAAATGTACATTCACAACAACCAACCAAATGTACATACACGACAACCACCCCAATTTACATTCACAATGGTCACCCCAATGTACAGTCACAACAAACATCCCAATGTACATACACGATAACCGCACCAATATACATCAACGACATTCACCCCTATGCATACACGACAGCCACCCCAATGTACATCAAGGTACATACACGAACAATCACATATTAAAGGTTAACTTAATCGCAATCCTCACCCACAGCATCCCCTACGTCGAGACCAGCGCGGCCACTGGTGAGAAAGTTGAATTCGCTGTTGAAAAGCTTCTGGACCTGGTGATGCTGCGCATTGAACAGTCTGTAGACAAGAGCCAACTGCCTATTAAACGCAGCAACAAAAGAAACGTGGGCTCCGGCAAGCAGTCTGGTTGCGCTTGTTAGATAACAAATTTTTCAAACTCTGAAAAAAACTGAGCGATAAAATTGAATCGAGTTATCTCGATTTTATTGGTTTTTTTAGTCCACATTTTATTCCGTGTTAAACTTATGCCGTTTTCGGTGTCACAACCCTTTAATTAATATTAACAGTGACGTTTTCAAGCATGTTGATTAACAATTTCCGTCTTTACTTTGGTTTGTTCCGCTAATTATTTTTCTTGCATACTACTAATTTGTCATTCATTAAGTAGGCAGGTACACATTCTGCGCTATATTTTTATTGCCCAAATACAACAAACAGATTTTCCTGCGTCTTCCAGCGTTAGTTAAATGCTTTTTTCTCTCTCATCTTGACTTCTGTAGTTTTTGTCCTCTTTTTTGACAGGTGTTGTTTCCTCTAGCGATGTTTTTGTCACCGTTTTTGTCTCGCCACTGAATTGATTTTTTAATACTCGTCTCCGCTCTCAGTTTTGTCGATTATTTATTATTTTTTGGTCGCTAGGTGTTTATATTATCTTCCTTATTTTTTTGTGGTACGTGCTTTTTGTGCCGTTATATTGTCGAATTGTATTAGTTTGTTATTGCTGGCCAAATAAACATTTCCCACTATACGCTCGTATTATATACACTGTCCATTCCATTTTAAAAACAATATTAATTTTCGCTTGCCAAGTGCGGGTTACACTACTTTATTATTATTGTGAGTAGCATCCAGAATTTGGCTCGTCCAATTATTTGGTTTGTGTGTTTATTAAAAATAGGTTACAATTGGATTTCAAAATTACTTATTTTCCCTCTTTCGGTTGGTTTTTTTCATTTATAATTTTTATGTCTTTTATGCGGGTGATTTGCTTGAAATGTGTCATCGTCTGATATTTATACCAAAAAACTCTTCCCTACTATGTACGTTCCATCCATCCCTGTACATCGCCTCCTTAAACTCTGCCCCGCTCCACTCTGACCCCCGGAATGTACATTCTCTCCCGCCCTCGCCTCAGCAAGCCATAACCCTGTCCCTCACACATGTACATTCACTCCCAGTCCCGCATCAGTAAGCCTTGCCCCGTTCCACTCTGACCCCTAAAATGTACATTGTATTGTACAGGGGTCCACCCTGTCCCTCACACTCTTGTTTAACCCTCTCTTACCCAGTACATTCGTCTCAGGATCTGGCTTCTAAATATATATATGTAATAGAGTATAATATATATATATTTGTTCAGAGAGTTTATTTGGATGAGGTAAAGAAAATGAGGAGATTTTGTTCATTTTTACTAATAGTATGTTCCAAATTACTGATACAGATACATGTCTCATGGTTTCAAATCCACGACAATTTATTTCGAAGCTATTTTTCATGTGATATTCAATTTTCTCAGTGGATCAAAAAGCTTTCTCCCACCCTACTTATAATTAAGGCTAAGGAAAGTTATTTTTTGGTTAAAATAGTTTACTGCTTACTTATGTTAAATTGTAATTTGGTTGCTTAGTCTACCCGGCGTTCAATGCTTAATTCAACATTACCTCTCAGTTCTTTGTGTTCGCATGCATTGACAGTTGACCATTATTATTCTTATTAATATTATATATTGTGTATTGAAGTGTTCTAATAAAAATAAACATTAAAAAGCACTAAGTATAAGACGTAAACAAGTATTTTATTACTGTTTGATATTTGTCGCAGATCTATATAATATTTTCGTTTTAATTTCGTGATCGACTAATCTAATCTCAATAAAGTTGACATCTTTCAGTGGTCTTTCTTATTTTTTATTACACACCATTAACACCATTTTATTAAAGCCGTATTTAGTTGATTAGGCTGGGTAGCCTTGTTCTAGATAATTTTCTCCTAGAGTGAAACAGCTGCGCTTCTAACAACTCGGCTAAAACTCCATGTTGCTTGAGTGATTAAAATAAA
Source organism: Macrostomum cliftonense (assembly GCA_950096795.1). NCBI lineage: Eukaryota > Metazoa > Platyhelminthes > Macrostomidae > Macrostomum > Macrostomum cliftonense. Next base: position 2,855,772 of record CATNEM010000149.1, read on the forward strand.
AAAACAAATTTTGAACATCAAGTCTATAATTTTGCAAAAAAGAGCCGTATTTGTCTCGTAATACGCTCGTATAATATTTATTTAAATTTTTCTGTCGATTTTAAATCTCAAGTCAATAAGCAATAATGTTTAAAATGATTTTTTGATAAAACAATTAGTAAATGAGTGACAATGGCTAGTTTATGAATATTTTTTCATCTTCAGAAGCGAGAATGAGTCACTGAGTATAGTTAACCGATATCAATTCTTACCCCCCCTCCCCAATGTACACTCAACCTGTTCTTACCCCGCTCGATCCATGTCCACCGGTAATAATCTCTGTCCCAATGTACACTCGAACCTAATGCAATCACTGACTACTGGTATAAATTTCTGCCCCAAATATACATCCAAACTGCTCCAACCCTGCTCCATGCTACACGTACATCTAGATCACTGATATCGATCCCAGTCCCTTATATGTTAACTCGATCTTCGGCCTGTATGAATACCATACGGTTCCATTCTTCGAGTCATATCTACAAGCCAGCATATCAATGCTTTACAGCGCAAAATTCCTAAAAAATTTCAATTTTTCTACTGAGTGCATAAAAATCGTGGCTAATTTAATAGAAAATACTAATTTGTGTTTTTTCTAAAATGAGTGATTTGTACAATGCAGAGAAAAGCCTGTAGTTTAAATAAGTTTGAGACAAAATTTGTTTTTAATCAGCTGTGCCAGCTCATCTGCCGCACTCTCAGTAGTACATTGCTGAACTGACTGTATTGCCAATAGATTTACTGTTAAAAAAGATGCTCAAAATTTCAACCAGTGTCGCAGCTGAAAATGAGAAATAACCATTGCTCAGAAATTTGATCAACTTCTTTTAAAAAAAACATGGATCTTCAGGTTAGGATGTCTCACCCTGAATCGCGTCACAATTCCTTGCTCCCTGATTTTATCATGCTCTCGATCCGGTGATATTGACAGGGCGATTTTCTAAAAATTATTTCAGATCAGGAGATTAGAGTTACTTGCTGATGTTGCTTTTGATTCGCTATTTATGTCTCTTACTTCGTGTAATATACGGATCTAGATCTACTGTAGTCTCACTTAAAAACAATTAGCCTTCTGACACACCTCATGAATTTTAAAAAAATCTATTTACGAGAGTACTTTAGACGATGGATCGTCCCATCACTATCTCTACCCCCATCCACCTCAACTGAACAAAAAGTCATCCCTTAATGTACTCAGGCTGTTGATTGGACCAACCACTATCTCTAACCCAATCCACCTCATCTGCACAAAAAGTCATCCCTGAATGTACTCAGGCTATGGATCGGCCAACCACTATCTCTACCCCATCCACCTCAACTGCACAAAAAGTCATCCCTGAATGACATTCCGTCTAAGACAGATGTAAATTATCTGAGGCTACTGAGAGCCTGAGTGCAGAAAAAACCTGCCCGCGCGCAGTGCACCCATTGTCTATTTATAGCCTTTGGCCAAAACGGGGTGGTACAAAATATATTACGTAAGAAAACCTCACACCCTCCACCAAAAGTTCGAGAATCGCTCCAATTCAAACGGCATGAAAACACACAGACCAAAAAATTAACTGTACGCTTAAAAAACACTTCAAACAATAAACCAATATGAGCGAATTAAAAGTTATTGTCACTTGTCATTGTATGTTCTCGATGGTCGCGTAGCCTTGCTCTGCCGCCGTCAGCCGCCGAGACACGAAGAGCACCGGGTGGATGCCGTCCTCGAACTCCTGCGTCAGTACAGCTCCGAGGCCGGTCTCCGAGCTGTCCGTCTCCAGGATGAAAGGCCGGCCGTAGTCCGGGGCGCGCAGTACCGGCTCGCTTGTCATCAGTGCCTTGGCCACTTCGAATGCTCGCGTGTGCTTCTCCTCCCAGGCCGCCGTCAGGTCCTCGGGCGTCGTCCTCCTGGTGAGCTCCGTCAGTGCCGCCACCTGGTCCGCATAGTTCGGGATGAACCGGCGATAGTGGTTGAGCACGCCGAGCACCGATCGCAGCTGCGTCTTGGTTCGGGGTTGCTCGAGCGCCTTGATTGCCCGTACTCGGTCCTCGCTGGTGCTAATCTCGCCGCCTCCCAGCTTGAATCCGAGGTAGTCTGTCGAGGTGCCGCCTAGAAAGCATTTGCGTGGCTGGACAGTTAGCCCAGCAGCTTTCAGCCGATTGAAAACTCGCCTTAGATCTTGCAAGTGCTGCTCGAACGTCTCGCTAAACACGGCGATGTCGTCGATGTAGGACTCCGCACTGTTGATTCCGAGAAGCACTTTGTCCATCAGCCTCTGGTAGGTGGCGCTACTGCAGTTCAGTCCCATAGGCAGCACAGTGAACTGATACAGCTTGCCATTGGCCGCGAATGCTGTCAGCCGCTTGGAGTCTTCGGCCAGCGGGATCTGCCAGTAGCCCTTGCAGCAGTCGAGCTTGGATATGAACTTAGCCTTCGCGACGCTCTCCAACAGGTCCTCGATGTTCTTCATCGGGTAGGAGTCGAAAGCCACCAGCTCGTTGAGCGCCTTAAAGTTGACGGTGAATCGAACTGAGCCGTCCTTCTTGGCCACCAGACACACCGGGGAGCAGTAGTCGCTGTCAGACGGTTCGATGACTCCCAGGTCCAGCATACGCTGAATCTCGTCCTGCAGAACTTGCCGGTGCGCCTGCGGCTCTCGCCGCGGCCGGATGCGTACCACCTGGTCAGACGTTGTTCGAATTCGATGCTCCATCAGGCTCGTCCTGCCGGGGGTCTCGCTGAAGACATCATTGAAGTCGCAAACCAGACTGTCTAGGAGCAGCTTCTGCTCGATGTTCAGAGTGTCGGCCAGCTCCGGCAGGCCTGTCTTCCTTTGCGCTGAGTCGATCTGGTCGGCCTTCCGGGTCGTTGCCAACAAGATTGACTCTCGCGAGTTATACTTCTTCAGCAGGTTGATGTGAAACACATTCGCATTCTTGCCGATTCTAATCCGATAGTTTACGTCGTTACACTTCTCCAGGACCTCATAGGGGCCTCGCCATTCAGCGTGCAGCTTCGTGGATGACGACGGCAGCAGCAGCAGCACTTGATCTCCAGGCGCCAGCTCCCTCTCGCGAGACCTCCGGTCATACCAGTGCTTCCACCGCTTTCTTTCCAGCTCCTCGTTACTTCTTGCCGCCTCCAGCCCTGCCTGCAGCCGGTCTCGTTGGGCCAAGACGAAGGTGATGATGTCCTTCTTCTCCGCGGTCAGCTTCTCGTCCCACGTCTGTCGCAGCAGATCCAGGGGTCCTCGGACAGTCCGGCCGTAGAGCAGTTCGAATGGTGAAAACCCAGTAGTCTCGTTCGGAACCTCCCTGATAGCAAATAGCAGGTACGGCAGGTAGAGGTCCCACTTCTTTTTTCGCGGGCTGGCAGCCTTCGGAGCATAGTCTTGAGTGTGCCGTGAAATCGTTCCACGAGCGCCTGGCTTTGCCGGTGGTACGGCGTTGACTGAATGCCTTCAACACCAGTGCATTGGTACAAGGCCTGCAGCAGTGCTGACGAGAAGTTCGTGCCCTAGTCGCTTTGGATCTCCTTTGGGAAGCCAGTTCTTGAAAAGCAGTCGATCAGCGCCTTGGCCACTGTTTCGGCCTCGATATTTCGCAGTGGAAAGCCCTCCGGGAACCGGGTCGCTGCATCGATCACGGATAAAATGTACTTGTGGCCGCTTGAGGACTTCGGATACGGTCCGCTGATGTCAATGATCACCTTGCTGAAGGCTTCTTCTACTCCTGGTACTTGCACGAGCGGTACCTTTTGAGTGCTAACGATCCGAGCAGTCTTCTGACATTTGTCGCAAGTAGTCACGAAGTCCTTGACGTCTTTGGCAACGGTAGGCCACCAGAATCGTTGCAACAACCGCTGGCTCGTCTTCTTGACACCCGAATGTCCTGCGAAGGCACTCTCGTGAGCCTGAGTCAGCGCCGTCAGCCTGAGAGACTTTGGTAGCACTAGTTGGTCCTCGCCTGCTGCTTGGGTCCGATAGAGCCGACCGTTAACCTTTGTGATGGCATCGTTGTCGTGCAACTTCTCCAGCAGTTCTCCGTCCTCCTGGAGCGCCGTCTCGTAGTCCCAAGCCATTTGGCAGATATTGGGTTCCAGTTTCTCTCTGTACTCTTGCCGTTGTTTACGCGCTTGGGCTCTAGTCAGTCTAGGCCTTTGTATACTGGGGGGCTCCGGATCGATCTGGTCTAGGCCGCTGGCCATAATGCCTTCGTCCGCGAGCGCTCTGTCCCCCTCACACTGGGGTATGGGGCAGACCGGAGCGCCCACCACCCCTTTCTCCTGATTGGCCAGAGGGTGCGAGTCTGCAGCCTGGGTCTCGTGTAGAGTCTGGGCAGCGTACGCAGCGGCAGTGGGGTTTTCGACCCCTGGGGCTAGCCGGCCAATCAAGTCTAATCCAATTAACGCGCTCACCGGTAGAGAGTCAGACACGCAGACATGGGCAATTCCCTCAAAGCCGTTTAGGTGCAACTCCACTTTAGCAATAGGTAGCCGGTGTAGATCGCCTCCAAAACATCGCAATAGAGCATGCCGCCCTGTCCAATTGATGTCTTTGGGGAGACAATTGCGTCGAATTGTCGTTCGATCCGCTCCCGTGTCTAGGAGGAATTCCATATCCTTGCCGCTTGCCTTCCCCTTAATCATTCTGGTCCCCGTAGTGCTGGTGCCGACTTTCATGTCTTCCGAGGCCAGATGAATGCTGTTATTCGGCTTATTCGGGCATTGGAACTTCTTATGGGGGCCTCCGCAGTTAAAGCAGCTGATCTACGTCTTCGACATTGGGGTTCTCTGAATTTCCCGGTGCCGGTCGGTATTGTTAGCCCTAACGTGACTCACATCCTGTGTCTCCTGACTCCGTTGATCGTGAGTTCCGCAGTTCCTGTCGTTGCTGCGGGCCATAGAATAGTCGTCAGCTAATTGAGCAGCCTCCTTGATGTCCTTCGGCTTCCTCTCTCGCATCCACACCTGGAGTCCTCTCCCCAGCGAGTCCAAAAATTGCTCCAGCAGCACCTTCCGTCTGATGATGGTGTCGCCTCCTCGCAGCTCCTCACGCTCATCCTCGTCCACTCCAGCGGTCATCCATCGATCGAATAGGTCCTCCAGTTTCGCTGCGAACACCTGGTACGACTCCTCCGATGCCTTCCGCAGGGATCTGAATCGCTGCCGGTATGTCGGCTAGCCCCAGGAGAAGCAATGTCTCCTCGCCAATGTTATACCGCGCCAGGATTGCCGCCTTCGCCATCTCATAGTCCGCACTCGCTGCTGTCGTCAGGCTGTGGAATGCACTTTGCGCCTTGCCCGTCAGGAGTGGTCCAAGTCGAATCGTCCAGTCTTGCTTCTGCCATCCGCATGATGTTGCCGACCTCTCGAATGTCGCCAGAAATGCTTCTATGTCGTCCGCATCAGTCAGCTTGAACAGCTTTGGCTCCACGGTCTGCGGTCTCGGCTTGGACTCAGCCATGAATCTGGCGAATTCCGCCTGCTGTCGCGCTAGCTGCTCCAGATAGAATGCCGACTGTCTCTCCTGAGCCTGTGCCATATCCTGAAGTTGCCGACTCTGGTGCGTCAAAATCAACTTCATCGTCTCCATGAGGTTGGCACTATCTATTCCGCTCAGTTCCTCGCTTCCAGTGGCACCAGTCTCCATCTCTGTCGAGCTCGTCCCGTTAGAGGCTGCAGATTCGCCTGTCGTGTCTCTGGATCGCAGGTTGTATGGCTTAGTTGAGCCTGAACCGCTGCCACCATGTGACATTCCGTCTAAGACAGATGTAAATTATCTGAGGCTACTGAGAGCCTGAGTGCAGAAAAAACCTGCCCGCGCGCAGTGCACCCATTGTCTATTTATAGCCATTGGCCAAAACGGGGTGGTACAAAATATATTATGTAAGAAAACCTCACAGTACTCAGGCTATGGATCGGCCAACCACTATCTCTACCCCCATCCACTTCATCTGCACAAAAGTCATCCCTGAATGTACTCAGGCAATGGATCGGCCAACCACTACCTCTACCCCATCCACCTCAACTGCACAAAATCTTTCCCCCAATGTACTTAAGCCGTAGATTAAACATTTAGCATCGCTTGTATATCTTCCCATCCACCCCAAAACGGACACATGGCTATATGAGCTACGCTCCTGTTCAGTAGGGGCACTTAAATAACCTATTAAAATATTACCTCTCTGATGTTGCGACCGTCCATTCGCAGTACAGTCCAAATGGCAAATATAGGTATGAAACTAATGCTCGACAGCACAACTAGCCAGCCTAGGTACTTAGTATGGCTAGGATAGAAATAAAAATCGCCGTTGCTGTATTGCATAACTGGATTGGCCACGTTGCACAGGCTGTACCCGGACAGAACCAATAATATCGCTGGCGTTATGGCTTTCCACAAAACGCGCCAGCCAATCCAAGGACGGGAGCCGAGCATTTCATTAACGTCGTTGGAGAAATTGTGTAGACCTGACAAGGGATTGCAGTAGCATGCACTAGGCGAGAAGAAAGTAATGTACATTAAGAGAGAGAGAGAGAGAGGGGGGGTAAGGATTGAGTGATTGTACAGCGTGGCACGCAGAGAGGGTTAGGGCAATATAATTGTACATTAAAACGGGACGACCTTCCATGACTCAGTGTACATTTAAAAAATTCAAGCTAAAAACGCACCGTAGACCCAGCTAACGCATAGACACTGCATAACAACGGCCACCAATATTGACACTCCGGCTCCGAATTCCTCCAGGAAACGGTAGACGTACATTCCGCCCTGGATGATTTAAATGATTTTTTTAATGTTTTTATTTCACGACCTAGCTATTGGTGAATTGACTCACGTAGGTAACATTGGGCAGAGCGCAGAGGTAGATGATAACGCAAGCCACTCCGGTAGTGATCTCTCGGGAATACTTAATCCGTTTAATCTGCTTTTTGTATTCGTCAGTCACAGCTGTGAGCAGTGCTTCCAAAGCTCCGAAGCTGCTATCTAAACCGAGAGTCAGCAGCATAACAAAGAACAAGATTGACCAGAATGGAGCACCAGGAATGGTCGACAGAGCCTCCGGGTACACCGTAAACACTAGGCCGGAGTCTGTGAAATTCGATTGTCGGGTTATTATTTGAAACAAACACTTTAAATAAATCGCTAAAAATTTCTACTGTGCTACTGACTTATGGACCAGTAGTAGTGTAGATTGAATATCAACGTAATATAAATCAACTCACTGACTCCAACCACGCTGTCAATTGGAGTGCCGCTCTTCTCCGACAAGTAGCCAAGAAACGTGAAGACAACAAAGCCGGAGAACAGGCTGGTGAAGCTGTTCACCATAGCGGCTATCACGCAGTCGTTGAATATGCTGTTATGAAAGTCGTTGTAGCTGGCGTAGGCCAAGTGCACGCCGAATCCCGAGCCAAGGGAGAAGAATATTTGCACAGCGGCGGCTGACCACACCTATCGGAGATGAACATGAGATTGCAAATGTTTGAAGACAGGGGGAGGCCATGACGACATGTTAAAATTAATATTTCCCAAGCTCACATTAATGTCTAGCAGTTTATCAAATGACGGTTTTATAAAATATTTGATGCCTTCCAGAGCTCCTGGCAATAGGAGACCTCGTACCAACAGGATGCTGAGCACCAAGTAGGGCAGCAGGGCGGTGATCCAAACTGCCTGAAAGGGGATACCGGAAAAAGGTTCCGTAAGAGACAGGATGAAGGCTTCCGTAAGAGACAGGATGAAGGGTTCTGTAAGTGACAGGATGAAGGGTTCTGTAAGTGACAGGATGAAGGGTTCTGTAAGAGACAGGATGAAGGGTTCTGTAAGTGACAGGATGAAGGGTTCTGTAAGTGACAGGATGAAGGGTTCCGTAAGAGACAGGATGAAGGGTTCTGTATTTGACAAGGATGAAGGGTTCTGTAAGTGACAGGATGAAGGGTTCTGTATTTGACAAGGATGAAGGGTTCTGTATTTGACAAGGATGAAGGGTTCTGTAAGTGACAGGATGAAGGGTTCTGTATTTGACAAGGATGAAGGGTTCTGTATTTGACAAGGATGAAGGGTTCTGTAAGTGACAGGATGAAGGGTTCTGTATTTGACAAGGATGAAGGGTTCTGTATTTGACAAGGATGAAGGGTTCTGTATTTGACAAGGATGAAGGGTTCTGTATTTGACAAGGATGAAGGGTTCTGTATTTGACAAGGATGAAGGGTTCTGTATTTGACAAGGATGAAGGGTTCTGTATTTGACAAGGATGAAGGGTTCTGTATTTGACAAGGATGAATGGTTCTGTATTTGACAAGGATGAAGGGTTCTGTATTTGACAAGGATGAAGGGTTCTGTATTTGACAAGGATGAAGGGTTCTGTAAGTGACAGGATGAAGGGTTCTGTATTTGACAAGGATGAAGGGTTCTGTATTTGACAAGGATGAAGGGTTCTGTAAGTGACAGGATGAAGGGTTCTGTATTTGACAAGGATGAAGGGTTCTGTATTTGACAAGGATGAAGGGTTCTGTATTTGACAAGGATGAAGGGTTCTGTATTTGACAAGGATGAAGGGTTCTGTATTTGACAAGGATGAAGGGTTCTGTATTTGACAAGGATGAAGGGTTCCTTCATCCCTTCAATCCAAAATTGATTAAAATGAGGATGAAATCTAAAATACGAGTACTTTCGAGCATTTCTCACCACTCCCATAGACTTCACGCCTTTGAACAATGAAAAGTACAGACAGATGAAGGTGAGCGCCAAGCAGAGACTCAAATCCCATTTCGGCGGGCCAAGGTCATGAAATCCGGTTGCTTCTCGCAGTCCCAGCACGTGAAAACTGGCATAGGGGAAATTTGTTATTTTGTTCTTTCTATGACTCCACATCAATAGCTAGGATGGAAACGAGCAGAAATTGGGCTTTGTTTATACTATAATTTTTTGCCTCAAATAACAAATAATATTGATGAAAATAAAATTTTCTGCGGGTAATTAATTAACAAAGTGAAAAGCAAATAAAATGCGAGCCCTTCATGTTAATTTACTCAGGTTTCCAAGGATTACTGTTTTGCTTTTATTTGCTCTTAGTTGTCTTCATCCCTTGAGGTGAAAATTCGTTGTTATTAATAATCGTTTTCTGGATAGATAAATAGATAGATAGATAGATAGATAGATAGATAGATAGATAAATAGATAGATAGATAGATAGATAGATAGATAGATAGATAGATGGATAGATAGATAGATAGATAGATAGATAGATAGATAGATAGATAGATAGATAGATAGATAGATAGATAGATAGATAGATAGATAGATAGATAAATAGATAGATAGATAGATAGATAGATAGATAGATGGATAGATAGATAGATAGATAGATAGATAGATAGATAGATAGATAGATAGATAGATAGATAGATAGATAGATAGATAGATAGATAATAGATAGATAGATAGATAGATAGATAGATAGATGGATAGATAGATAGATAGATAGATAGATAGATGGATAGATAGATAGATAGATAGATAGATAGATAGATAGATAGATAGATAGATAGATAGATAGATAGATAGATAGATAGATAAATAGATAGATAAATAGATAGATAGATAGATAGATAGATAGATGGATAGATAGATAGATAGATAGATAGATAGATAGATAGATAGATAGATAGATAGATAGATAGATAGATAGATAGATAGATAGATAGATAGATAGATAGATAGATAGATAGATAGATAGATAGATAGATAGATAGATAGATAGATAGATAGATAGATAGATATAGATAGATTGCGGCTTACTCAAAGTACTCAGACGCGGAAGACACGCGTCTACTCTCCGGACTGCAGATGCTCCCGTTGCCGACCCAGGCGGAAAAATTAGCGACCCCCGTCCCGTTTGAACGAAGGCAAGCCTCTCGTTTGGCATCGTTCCAACAGTAGTGTGTATTGTAGGCCTGATCACATCGAGTCCATGGTAGCACGCTTGTGAATGACGCGAATAGATAGTAGAATGACCAGGCTATTACAGAATTATAGAACAGAGCAACGTAGAAGTTCATTACGCAGGAGGCCACGCCGACACCTGAGTCAAGCAATAAGGAGCGAATTTACTTACTGAGTAATGACGGTTAACGAAAGCGCACGCGTTTATCGTAAATTTAAAACGAGGTTTTGTCTCCTGAAAAAATCCTTCACAACCTTGTCCCTCCGATCTTTTGCGTAACAAGATTGACTTCCCTGATTCTCTGCCTAGTGTAATTACGACACCCCCGCCTCCCCAGAATCTCTTTCCAGTACACGTACAACACACCCGCCTCCACAGAATCTCTTTCCAGCTTTTGTACAACACACCCGCCTCCACAGAATCTCTTTCCAGCTTTTGTACAACACACCCGCCTCCTCAGAATCTCTTTCCAGCATACGTACAACACACCCGCCTCCACAGAATCTATGTCCAGCTTTTGTACAACACACCCGCCTCCCCAGAATCTCTTTCCAGTATACGTACAACACACCCGCCTCCACAGAATCTCTGTCCAGCATACGTACAACACACCCGCCTCCACAGAATCTATGTCCAGCTTTTGTACAACACACCCGCCTCACCAGATTCTCTGTCTAGCCTATCTACAGCAAACCCAAACTCTCGTTACTTTTTCTTACCAGCCAATCACAGTTACACAGTAGTTTCCTATTTTACGGAAAATCCACTTCACGTATGTAGATTTTTCTCTTTCTTTTCCCTCTGAGAGTTTTATTAATACCACACAAACAATTGAACTTGAATGAGCAAAATTGAATCACCTTTCATTATTGGGCAGACTTTATTCCATACGCTGATGCAGCCCTGCCGATTGTACTGGCCGAGGAGCAGCTCCATGTAGAACAGGGGTAGCGCGCACAGGGCCAGCATGCAGAAGTAGGGAATTAGGAAGGCGCCTGGAATCAGGGATTCGTGGTATACTCTAAGTACATAAATTTATCTATGTTAAGAGTTATTTTTTAAATTGCCGAGTCAAATAGGAAATCCTGTTCCTTAATGAAACAATCCCATCCTTAAATTATCGATCACATACCTAAATTAAAGATCCCCATCTCTTAATTAGAAATCCCATCGCCAAAATTACAAATCCCATCGGCAAAATGAGAAATCCAATTTTTACATAGCAAATCCCGTCTCTAAATTACAAATCCCATCCCCAAAATTAGAATTCCTATCCCCAAAATTAGAAATCCCATCTCTAAATAAGAATTCCCATCTTTGAATTAGAAATCTCCATCTTTAGATTAGAAATCCCATTTGAAATTAGAGATCCCATCTATAAATTAGAAATCCCATCCATAAAATTAGAAATCCAATCCCTAAATTAGAAATCCCATGCATAAATTAGAAATCCCATCTCTAAATTACAAAAAAGAAGCCCAAATTAGAAATCCCAATTATAAATATCCAAACTTGAGATCCTATCTCTAAATCAACAATCCCATCCCAAAAAAAATTAAAATCCTATTTGGAATCTAAATTAGAAATCTCCGAATTAGAGATCCCGTCTCTAAAGTAGAATTCACATTCCCAAAATTAGAAAACCAATCTCCAAATTAGTAATCCTAGGGATAAAATCTCGATCCACTTACCTCCTCCATTGCTGTAACAGGTGTTTGGAAATCTGAACACGTTAGACAGATCGACAGCAAAGCCAATGGTGGACAGCAGGAATTCCATCTTGCTGTTCCACTGGACTCGGTCCTGACCAGTCCCAGCTTCGCTGTCATCGCTCTTCCCAGCTTCTCCTTTGTCTTCATCTTCTCCAACTTTATTGTCCTCGTTGCCGACTAAATTCAACGGAATTGAGGCGTCAAGTTGATTGATAAATAATTTAGTGGAATTATCCTTTTTGACAGCCACTAAAGGCGTGGCGCCCAAGTTATTATCAGGATCTTTTTCTTCCATCATGCTTCAAAAATGGTTAAAACTCCGATGCGATTTGGTTTAGATTTTGAATCGGTTTGGGTCTTCCTCTATAATAAGCCTGCTTTTTAAACGGCAAGAAAAATGGAATGAAAATGCCAGTTTTTTGTTGCCTTTGTGTGCTTTTACTGTGCGTTGCTCTCATTGGCTGATCTTCTTTAGCTACGCACTTAGCTAAGTCTCTCACTTGTCTGTGCTCTCTAACTCACTACCCCTAGCTCCGTTCTGTCTAACTTGTTAAATCCGAAATCACTTGCAAGTTCAGTCGCTGGAGTACTATATGCCTATACAGATTGAAATTTGAAACTTCCACCCCCTAGTAACAAGCTAAGCACTGAAAGTGTCAATTTTGTATTATTCGTCTGGATATATCTGGGCCAAGATTCAAGGAAAGTCAATACGAATAAAAGAATTTTAACAATTTGAAATTTAATACGCCTCGTCCTATATAGTCTCTAAGCAACAGAAAAAGAATGTTGGAGTGCAAATTTAATGCAAATTGCAAGTAAAACAAACTTTATGAGTATAAGATTGACGTCATAAAATCAAAAATGGCGCCAAATAGGCTTAACTGGCGCCAAATATGCTAAACTGGCGCCAAATAGGCTTAACTGGCGCCAAATATGCTAAACTGGCGCCAACTAGGCTAAACTGGCTCCAAATAGGCTAAAATGGCGCCAACTAGGGCCTAAAATGGTGCCAGATAGGCTAAACTGGCGCCAACTAGGCTAAAATGGCCCAAATGGGCTAAAATGGCGCCAAATAGGCTAAACTGGCGCCAAATAGGCTAAAATGTCGCCGGATAGGCTAAACTGGCGCCAACTAGGTTAAAATGATGCCAAATAGGCTAAACGGGCGCCAAATAGGCTAAACTGGCGTCAAATAGGCTAAACTGGCGCCAAATAGGCTAAACTGGCGCCAAATAGGCTAAACTGGCGCCAAATAGGCTATGGAAGTCATTAAATTGGTCTAATTACGAGCTCGTACAATGTAAAGCTGGCTTTTTAACTGCTACAAGAGGCTCAAAAAGCTAATAAATCTTCTCCCGCTCAAGCTGTAAGCTGTGAGATTTTTTCAACTTGAATTGTCAGACTTGAGTTTGCTGTTTCGTTTAATAATTTCTATGAAATAGCCTGCTCATAAAAGTACACATCTGACAAAGTGAAACCGTACGAATGAGACAGAATAGGGTTTTGACGCAATCGCACAGTCGTTTCATTTTTTCATATGGCATTCAGTTTTAGAAAGCCTGCAGTAGGCTTCGCTTTTGATGCCGCCAAAGTGAAATAGGGGGGGGGGGGGGGGGTTCATTTGGCTGTTTTAGTTTTGCAACTGCAATGACAGTTTAATTAATTAATTTGCATATTCAAGGCTTCTGTTGCATGAAGCTGTACGCTCGTACATCTGCCTTATAGCGGCTTGCTTCGTTTGCACCTTGCATTCTGCTCGATGCTCTTTGCTTTTACTCGTAATATGCCTGACAAGATGCAGCGCTTTTTTGCGGGGCTAGGTTTGTTTGCTGTTAACAATTCTTACAGCTTGTTCTTTAAAATACATTATTTTGTAATTACATACGTTAGTATGAGCATAATGTGAGAGCGAAATTGGGTAGAGGGGGCGTCTTTATTGTAAACTTTATGGCGCTATTGATTTTTAGGCCCAAAGACTATTAAGGTCTTGCAAGTTCGTCATTGGTCTTTGTAGTGCCTCTAGCCTACTTGGCGCCTGTGTAGCCTACTTAGCGCCTGTGTAGCCTCCTTGGCGCCTCTGTAGCCTCCTTGGCGCCTCTGTAGCCTCCTTGGCGCCTCTGTAGCCTCCTTGGCGCCTCTGTAGCCTCCTTGGCGCCTCTGTAGCCTCCTTGGCGCCTCTGTAGCCTCCTTGGCGCCTCTGTAGCCTCCTTGGCGCCTCTGTAGCCTCCTTGGCGCCTCTGTAGCCTCCTTGGCGCCTTTTTAGCCCACTTGGCGCCTCTGTAACCTACTTGGCGCCTCATTAGTCTACTTGGCCCCTCATTAGTCTACTTGGCGCCTCTGTAGCCCACTTAGTGCCTCTGTAGCCTTCTTAGCGCCTCTGTAGTCTCCTGGGCGCCTCTGTAGCCTCCTTGGCGCCTTTTTAGCCCACTTGGCGCCTCTGCAACCTACTTGGCGCCTCTGTAACCTACTTGGCGCCTCATTAGTCTACTTGGCGCCTCTGTAGCCTACTTGGCGCCTCTGTAACCTACTTGGCGCCTGTGTAGCCTACTTGGCGCCTCATTAGTCTACTTGGCGCCTCATTAGTCTACTTGGCGCCTCATTAGTCTACTTGGCGCCTCATTAGTCTACTTGGCGCCTCTGTAGCCTACTTGGCGCCTCTGTAGCCTCCTTGGCGCCTCTGTAGCCTCCTTGGCGCCTCTGTAGCCTACTTGGCGCCTCTGTAGCCTCCTTGGCGCCTCTGTAGCCTCCTTGGCGCCTCTGTAGCCCACTTGGCGCCTCTGTAGCCCACTTGGAGCCTCTGTAGCCTACTTTGCGCCTCTGTAGCCTCTCAAAATAAGTGGGTTAGAACGCAAAAAGATTTTTGCGCTACAAAGAAGAAATAGTTTCATATTAAGAAAGAAGAAAAATAAAAAAATTGAATCCGAATGCTTTGATTTCAGAGCAAAAGAAAACTTTTTTTATCAAAATTCCATCACGATTCCTTATTTCTATCTGACTTCTTGAGGTTGTCTTTTTTCCGCTATTTTTCTCGGGCATTCAGCCACATGTGACTCGTGACTTTGGTTGGTTATTGAAAAAATGTGTGCGTCCACGTCATACTGACCACAGGTGGGAAGGCTAGAATTTTTTTGCTTTTCATATAAAGCAAATTCAAACAATTTTTTGTGGTTTCCCGGTGCCTCGATTTAAAAGGAAAAAAATACTGAGAAATTGGAAAACTGCAAAATTTATTTCACTTCAGCTGAATAAATAATTAGTTTTTTTTGTTTTAATGCCCTAAAACTATAATGGCTAGTACAATTTATGGTCATTTGAATTGAACCGTTCATTGTCACGTGACCCTGTCACATGATAACAGATTCACTAGAATGAAGATGATTTCATTCTTTATCTTTAACTGTTATGCAATGTATTAAGCTTTATCTAAACATCTTTTAACTTTCTTTAGAAAGTGTCAAGCTTTTTAAAAAGCGCGGGTAGGTAAGGTACGTACTTCACTACTACTATTGCAATAGCTAGCCAAGCAACAAGGCTTAGCGCCAAGTGTATCAGAGAAGGCAGTCCAAGGTCGATCCAAAGGTAAAAGTGAATTGTAATTTGACCTGCAGGTTACCAAAATGGTCAGGCCAACAGTAATTCACTCGGCGGGCCCTCCATCTATCTATCCCTCAATAGATTTATCACCAAGGAACTAACCAAGCGACAAATCTGATGTAATGCCGTCCAGTATAGCCTGGAGATAAAATTGTTTATATTCGAAATGGCTCTGTGTGTGTATGTGTGTGTGTGTGTGTGTGTGTGTGTGCCAAGCTGTTTGCCGCCCGCAAACTTTGCTTGGCTGCCAAGTTTTAAATGACGTCAGCTCTTCAAACCCCCCGCCCCCCTAGCGGGCTGAACACCACTTACGCTTACTTTCGCAAAAGTGCAAAATTGGGGGGCATTTTTTCAAACGAAATCAGTTAGGAACAGCGAGAAATGTTCAAATTTTGCTTAAAATTTTTTAATAAGCGTTTTTCTTCGGTTCCGTTCTAAAAGTTGTGCATTTAGAGGGAAATAAATTGATTTATTCTGAATTCTTTTTACGCCTACACATTGGCTAATGCACGTCATTTAAATTATTACAAAATAACCATTTGAATGCATTCTGTAGGGCTCCTAAATATTTGGATGAAAAATATTCTAATAAAACTACATTTTGCTGGTCAAAAAAGTACAGTTCTGTTTAGAAATGAGGAAGGGAGAGGACAGAAGAGGAGAGGAGAGGAGAGGGGAGAAGAGGGGAGGAGAGGAGAGGAGAGGAGAGGACAGGAGAGGAGAGGTGAGTAGAGGACAGGAGAGGAGAGGAGAGGAGAGGAGAGGAGAGGAGAGGAGAGGACAGGAGAGGAGAGGAGAGGAGAGGACAGGAGAGGAGAGGAGAGGAGAGGAGAGGAGAGGAGAGGACAGGAGAGGAGAGGACAGGAGAGGAGAGGACAGGAGAGGAGAGGACAGGAGAGGAGAGGAGAGGAGAGGACAGGAGAGGAGAGGAGAGGAGAGGAGAGGAGAGGAGAGGAGAGGACAGGAGAGGAGAGGAGAGGTGAGGAGAGGAGAGGAGAGGTGAGGTGAGGAGAGGAGAGGAGAGGAGAGGTGAGGAGAGGAGAGGAGAGGAGAGGAGAGGAGATGAGAGGAGATGAGAGGAGAGGAGAGGAGAGGAGAGGAGAGGAGAGGAGAGGAGATGAGAGGAGATGAGAGGAGAGGAGAGGAGAGGAGAGGAGAGGAGAGGAGAGGAGAGGAGAGGAGAGGAGAGGAGAGGACAGGAGAGGAGAGGAGAGGAGAGGACAGGAGAGGAGAGGACAGGAGAGGAGAGGACAGGAGAGGAGAGGACAGGAGAGGAGAGGACAGGAGAGGACAGGAGAGGAGAGGAGAGGTGAGGAGAGGAGAGGAGAGGTGAGGTGAGGAGAGGAGAGGAGAGGAGAGGTGAGGAGAGGAGAGGAGAGGAGAGGAGAGGAGATGAGAGGAGAGGAGAGGAGATGAGAGGAGAGGAGAGGAGAGGTGAGGAGAGG
>CATNEM010000149.1:2880000-2900000 GCA_950096795.1 Macrostomum cliftonense
TTTGATTTCGATAAACTTGATTTCACTTTAGTAAGCTTTTGAATTTTTAGTACGCATTGTCCAAAAAACTATGCAGAGTAGGCCAAATAAGTTGAATTAACGTAGAGCTTAAATAAAGCAAATTTTTCTACACCATGCTACTTAAAGTATACAAAATGGAGATGAAATGTTGCCCTCAGATTCTGCCTTGAAAAGAAATCAATTCTTCAATGCTTACAGGGACTTTACGCTTGGACCGTAGCCAAACTAAGTTCTTAAGTGGGAGTTGATGGTAGTTTGAAAAAAAACTTCAGAATTCCCCGTGTTCCCCACTGGCTACTCTGTGGGAACAGTCGCAGCAGCTGCCCAGCTCAATCCGGCATGAATTGATTGCATCTAGCGGAAAATTTCATATTGCGCGGTCTAAAACGTTGATTTTTTTTTATTCCTCAGAATATTAAGGTAATCCTTGGCCTCAGACCCTAAATTGGGAGGCAAGGAGCGCGTGAGCGATTTTCATGCTGAGTAGAACTGATGCCCGATCTGCATCGATCTGCGTTTTTTTGGCGACCAGAAAAATTCCTCAAGTCGATATAGTTAGGGTAATTTAGTCTAACCATAACCTGATTTCATTGCCGCTCTGACTCTCTTGGGACAATTTCCCGTTGCCAGAACAGGCTGAAGAAGACTTTCACTTGGGTGCACTTTGCTGTTTTTGAAAAATAAGAAATCGGCGAAGCGGTCATTCAAATCGTTAAGTTTTGTTTATTTTCGTCGGGTTATCGTATTTTTAAAGTCGATTTCTTCTCTTAGAAACGGGAATGACTGATTAAAAAATTGATTTATGACTGTAAACCTGGCTGGAGATACAGCGAAAGGCACATAATTAGGGGTTTACACCGTTGTAAACTGTCGAAACTAATTATTTCATGGCTATCGATTTTGTTATTAAGGATTTTGTTTAACTAAGTCATCTATTAGCTAACCATGTTTAAGCTTGAATTAGTTTCGAGGCAAAATTCGACACGCCAATCTGAGCCGTTGGAAGTATTTTTTTTAAATTCGATTATATAATTCCGTCCCATGGTTATCAATTTTGCGCCTCAATGAGCTGTTGCGAAGGTGCCTCAGAGAGGGGGGCTGGCTTTGTGGTGCGTCACGCTTTTATGGGATAAACAACTAGAGAAGAGGAGTTTTAGGTTAGAGGAGGTTTAGCCTAGAGGTTTGAGCGTCTGATTGATGACGGGAAGGTCGCCGGTTCGAGCCCCGGCTCTAGGAGAGCTTTCTAAAAAACACCTATAGAAGCAGATGGGCAGATAATAATGTTTAATTCGGTAACATTACTTATTATTTACAATAGATGCCGAATGTTTTTGTTTAAAAAAATAAGCTCCGAGTTTGTACAGAATAAATTGGATCTCTTGCGTGGCAGCAGCTGCTTCAACACAGCTGCCTGGTGATAGCTGCCCAGAAACTTCTTCCTCCAATGGTTTTTCTTTTTCTATAATATATCGAAGGCAGCGGCAGTATTAGTTAGTGGGAGGGGACGTTTTCAAACGAACGTGACGCAGATGTGTGAAAGAGATTAGCTCTGCTTGGCCTATACTGGCACCCGAATCAGGTTTGTGCCCCCCCCCCCTCGCAGCCTATAGACTGTTTACAGAGCTTAGCGGACAGCCGAATCCCCTGTAGGGATAACACCCAATTCCCATTCTACAATTGATTGCGTACTATAACAACTACAATAATCACTGTTCTTAGCTTTCGCTTTTTCAGTGTTACTGACAAATTCCCAGGGAATTATCTATACGGAACTGGCTAATCTCTAGTCTGCAGGGATATCAACTTTCTCGAGCGTTTTTATTTGACAAAGGTGACAAAAAGTCAGTCTCGAGAGTGAATTATTATGGATTAGTTGAGGCAGCTGAACTATAATTATCCTTATTATTATTATTATTATTACTAGCCATTGATTGCTAATACCTTTTGCTTTGTTAAGGTTCGAAATGAAATATAGATTATTTATATGCTATGCAGAGTGCGTTTGCGCTTTGAGATTGATAAATACGAGGATCTCTTTTATCTTCTAGGTAGGTTTGTCAATGTGATATTTTGATTTGTTGCTTAGGAGTAATATTTTTACATGGGATTTTCTCCGTGGGATATTTTTCTAAAGGATGAGCACTATTATCTGAAATATGTGAATTATTGAATATAGAGATCAGAATACTTTTAGTACTCTGTCCTATAATCGGAAGGTCCATGGTTCGATCCCCGGCTCTTGGAAACAATCCGTATCCTTAGGCAAGACACTTTATCCCAAATTGGAAATCCCAAACTAAGAAAATTTTGGTTAAGTGTTGCAGCCCCTCCAGATGCGCCACGCAACTAACTGCGGCTGTGCCTTAGATAGTTTTTTTCCGATTGGGGATATTTCAAGAATCGGGAATTCACTCACCTTCCAGCTCAACACCACCATCGCCGCCTGAGGTCGCGATCCGGTACCTCGGATTGGGAAATCTGGGCGAGCTGGAGGCCACAATAACCCCGTCCCGGCTCCAGATGACTTTCACTGCCGATGCCGGCAGGCGGGTGCGGCAAGCCAGACTCACGCTGGCGTTCTCCCGCGCGCTCACGTCCGAGGGGCCGCGAGTAATGAGGACCTGCGCTAGCGATGCCGCGGGACCTGCGGGATGCGGAATGGGATTATTGATGCAGTTTGATATGGGATTGGGATCCTTGTTTATTAATAACATTTGGCATTATGATTTTGCGATCGATTTGGGATCAGAACTAGGGACCAGCGATTGGGATCGGAAATTTAGGGTTATGATTTCAGATAGTGATTTGGGATCATATGAACACGGTTTTCCTTTCATGATTTGGGATTATAATATGGGATCATGATTTGGGATCATGATTTTATGATAGGATCGTGATTTGGGATCATGATATTATGATGGGATCATGATTTGGGATCATGATACTATTTATGATGGTCGTGATTTAGGATCGTGATTTGGGATCATGATATTATGATGGGGTCGTGATTTGGGATCATGATTTTGGATCATGATTTGGGATCATGACTTGCGATCATAATTTGGGATCACGAATTGGGATTTATATTTGGAATAGTTATTGGGAATTATGATTTGAGATCACAATTTGAGATCATAATTTGGGATCTTTATTTAGGATTTTGATTTTGGATCATAATGATTATGATTTGAAGGAATTTCCTCGAGGATTTAGGTTCGACACTCAAACCCTGAAGCTAATATCCTTATTTGATAGTTAAATTTGAATCTTCTGCGCAGAAGAAGATCATAAGGTTCATCCAGAAAGTGCTAGGTTTCTTCTTTAGCACAGGTAGTCAACTTTTCATCACCTCGAAGTAACCTCTAAGATTGATTGAAAGCTCGCAGTACGAGGTACTTTTTTTCTTCGCACTATTTATTTAAGACACAAATCGAAGCCAAATGATGAGGCTGGAGGCTGGCCTACACACCTCGCGAACCAAATTGGCAAATCTTGAACTGATTATTATTTATTGCCATAAATTACTCTTTTTTTTAACCCAGCAATTATATTAGATTGGCACGTGGCCCCAGCCCACTCCTGCTGTTGCTTTTGTATTAAAAAAATACGCTCGTAATTGTGACAGTAGCTAAGATAAATTCTTGGCGTAGATAAATTAATAAGACAGATAATCAATATATGTGTATTGTTGATGATTAGATTCTTGATGAGGCATAGCTGTTCAAAAATTTATGAAGTGCCACAGGGGTATTGATATCACACGAGTGAGCATCAAACTGGATAAAATTACTATTCAAATCCAACACAAAACGCTGAGTTAACTGGGGCAACGTTTTCCTTCCAACACAGCTATTTGAAATTCTTTGTTACTAGGCAAAGTTTGCATAGTTGGCAAGCAATTTTACTAATGCATCTGGCATCTTGTGCAGCCCTATAACGCACGTAATCCTTGGACTCTTTTTGATGTTACAAAATTTTCCAATATTTTTCTTATTCCCCTTTTTCTTTAATCCTTTTGTTCGGAAATTTTCCAAAGGGGATTTGTGCGCGGGTCCGTTTCATTTCTATTGGAATGCATGATGGGTTCGCGTTTCAGAGCCTTTGAGACTTAAAAGTGCGCGGCTTTATAGAAGTGCTGCCTTGCCTTCACTGCGACTTCTCCTAGGAGAGCCACTCATGAATTAGCTGAATGAAAAGAGACAATTGTGACAGAAGAATAGGAACCATTTTGACGAGGACAGAAGAAACAGACTCAGGGATAGAGAGAGAGACATAAGGATAGAGACAGACAGATGGAGACAGGCAGTTAGAGACAGACAGACAGACAGACAGACAGACAGACAGACAGACAGACAGACAGACAGACAGACAGACAGACAGACAGACAGACAGACAGACAGACAGACAGACAGACAGACAGACAGACAGACAGACAGACAGACCAATAAAGTCTCGCCTTTGTTCCCATTCTCCCCCGGCTTAGCACCAATATCCCGCAGCTGGGAGCGGCATTAATTTCTGCTACAATAACTCAGTGAGCGTCAAATAAAATCAGAGCTGGAAAGAATCGGAAGTCTGGGAACCAGAATCGCGCAAGCGTGAACTAGCAAAAAGAGCCGCCCAAAGATCCTAAAGTTGGATAACCTGCTGTTCATGCGTTTCCCCTTCCCCCCAGCTCAAATACACAAAGAAAACATTCAACAGGTGAGTCAGAAGGTTAAACTTGCGTAAGAAAGCAAAATCGAATCTAAAAACCGGGGGGTGTGGCTGGAGGCACCGATACTAGTCGGTTTGGAAAGGAATAAAACTATTTCTTGGTTGGCTTAGCGCCGCAGATGATAAAGCTTTTGATTAATAATCCCCTTCCTTTTAGCTTTTTTTCATTCAATCATGGAGAATTCAAGGCTTAGCTAAGTGTTTAATTATATAGCATGACTCAGCGTTGGAAGAAAGCAGCTGCTTAATACAAGTATTACTGTGTCAATCACTGGTCCGTCTTTGAGCCTTTGAAAATAGAATTCAACTGATTTTTGCTGCTTTTGGACTTGCTGGAAAGTGATGTTGTGTGCACTCAGACTAGAAAGCACTCAACCAGTGTTTTGTAAACGGACGTTGGACGACAATTGCTGAAGGGAACAGAAGAAAAGGCGGGAAAAGTTTTTTGTTGGATGCAGACCCCTCTTCTTCATCGGCCTTCAGTCGCGCGCAACACACGGCGATGCGTCCCCAACTCCCGAAACTCCTCCTCTGGCTAATAAATTATTGACGTCCTCTCGCACAGCCTCTCGCCCAGAGCGCATGGCGCAACTGTAAAAAAAACTTTTCTTTCTTGCAGAAGACAGGATTTTTTTTAGTCTGGGGTTGGGAGTCATAAATGGGGATTCTTCATCATAAGGGGAAAGGCTAGATTGAGGCTACAAACCCCAAATAACTTCTGGCTAGGCGATTTTCTTACCTTCTTAGGTTCTTAAGCAAGTCCCTGAAGCCTCTTACCCCGGGACCAGCAAGGCGTCACTAATGGCACGTCAGGGAAATGGCGAAGCGCCTTTGGTCTTTCATCATCGTCATATACTGCTTTGGAGCTAACCCATCCTCCTTCCTACCCCCCCCCCCCCCTAAAGCCTTCGCGTGGCTCCGCTACAACCCTGATCCCCTATTCTTCATCACGCATATCAAACTTAGCGCATAGTTACCCGCTTAACCGGCACGCAGCTTTGCTCCACTTTGATTTGATTCAGTTAAAAATCCTACGAGTATTTCGCTACCTTGTTTTTGCTTTTGTTGCACCAACGGGGCGTGGCACCTTGCGCACATGGGGTGGGCAAGGGGAATTTCTTTATCTTTTTCTCTCTAATTCTATTTCTTTATTGACCTCTTTTGGTGCTGACTTTTCATCTTTTTTATTGTTCGATTTATGCGAGCTACAAGGATTAGTACAATGGGTTCTTCATCCTAAGCTTGATGATCTCGCACAATCTATCTCAAGCCTCTCTCAATCTCCCTCAAATCTATTTCAATCTACCTCCCATCTCTCTCAATCTATTATAAATCTCTCTCAATCTACTTCAAATCACTCTCAATCTATGTCGAATCTCTCTCACTCTCTCTCAAATCTAACTCAATCTACCCCAAATCTATTTCAATCTACCTCCGATCTCTATCAATCTATTTTAAATCTCTCTCAATCTCTCTCAAATCTCTCTCAAATCCCTCTCAATCTATTTCAAATCTCTCTCAATCTACCTCAAATCTCTCTCAATCTACCTCAAATCTCTCTCAATCTACCCCAACTCTCTCTAAATCTGCCTAAAATCTCTCTCAATCTCTCAAAAAGCTAAACATAAATCCCCTTATTACAATCTTTAAGGTTAGAAGATAAAGGTGAAAACCTTAACCAGCACACGATATACATGTAGTAAGTACGCCAAGTTCTCCTTGAATCATCATATAGAGGTGCGGCTGTCAGAATGGATTACAGCAATTCTGTTGACAGGTTTTAGCCCAATAAACCTGTCTTAATTAGAGTTGTTGGCTAAAGATTGATGTGTGCTGTAGCTTGTAGCCCTAGTTAAGTTAATGCAGAAATGTCTTGTTACCTATAGCCCAGTTTTTTTTACTTGTCAGATCATATATTTGGACGATATTTCTAAATTTGGGTGCCCCGTTGTCATGACAACAAAAATCTGCATGCCAATTTAGAGAGTTTAAAATCTCTCTGCGGTGAAAATCTCTCGTACACAGCTGTGTGAGAGAGAGAAATAGTGCAAGAATGAGAAATCTGGAACCAAAAAAGCTTGCGTGTCCAAAAATGAATGAATGAATGCGTTTTACCCACGCCACGCCTCTATTCTTTACCAAATGGCTGCCGCTTCACGGCACGTGATAAAATATTAATTCAAATTTGACTGACAAGTCGAAACCTCCCGCTTTTTTTTAGTTGAGGTCGCGCGCCAAAGAAAATTCCTATTTATTTTCTTTAAACTTTCAAAAGTACTTTTAATTAGTGAGAGATACAACCTTAATTGTCGGTCTTTGTCTGTCTTTGTCGGCAGCTGAGGAAAGAAAAAATGAATGTTGTCCAAATGCGTCCTAGCTCCTACATTGGATCTTCATGTTCATCTTCCCTCCCTAGAGCGAAAATTTTTTTACGAGGCAAAAAAGTTTTTTTTCAACAAAATGGCCACAAAACCAAATTTATTTTTCTCCCCGTCGAAAATTTTCACTTCCGGTTTTGATTTATTATTACCTAGGGGAAGGGGGACGAAGGGACATTCTTCGCGGCCTGTTCATTTATCCTCTTCGAGGGTTGGGTGCAGGTTGTGAAAGTAGGATAGGTTTTTGTGGCTTGGCTACCCTAATGGAGATTGTGCACCCGCAGCCACATTTCCAATCCAACTTTCTTTTCGTTGCGTACAGTTTTTTCTTCTTTCTTGAAGGGTTTCTGGATTGATTTCGAATGCGCCCTAGAAGTTCTTTATTCTGTTAGGGGCGCCGATTCTCTAAGGGGGCGCTGATTCTCTAAAGGCACCGACTCTTGTAGAGCGCCGATTCTCCTAGGGGTACCGATTCTCTTGGGGGCGCCGATTGTCTAGTAGCGCCGATTCTCTAAGGGGTGCCAATTCCATAAGGGGCGCCGATTCTCCTAGGGGTGCCGATTCTCTGTGGGGCGCTGATTCTATATGGGGGCGCCGATTCTATATGGGGGCGCCGATTCTATATGGGGGCGCCGATTCTGTTGGAGCGCCAATTCTCTAAGGGGCGCCGATTATGTAAGGGGCGCCGATAATGTAAGGGGCGCCGATTCTCTAAGGGACGCTGATTAAAAAATGGTTCAATTTTTGGTGGCTTTGCTTGTAGTAACTGAATGCTAGGCAGTGAAACTAAACCACACTAGCCAATCCCCACGGATAACGCGGGCCATTATTCTTCTTCGTATCTTTTTTTAGATTTCTACTAACTTTAAAAAAAGAGACTAGAAGCAGACAGACAGACAGGCAGGCAGACATGCGGACTATCTGTTGCAGTCACTTAGCTTTAACCATTTGTGCCTTCGTGTATTTGGTCAACTTTCCCCCATGCAAAATTTCTTTATCAAAGACAAAGATCTTTTCTTTGTTAGCTAATCTCCTGGCCTCCATTACCCTAGATGACGCATTGCCTCAGATAAACTGAAGCTGAGATGGGACACAAAATTTTTGTTTTTCTTTGACAAAAGCAGCAAAAGTGACTGAGTGATTTTTATTGTTAATGTCTCTAATTCCTTAAGTGAACTGGGTTTTACCGATTTATGAATCACTGGTCCTCGAATCAGAATCTCCCACAAAACCGAATCTCCTTTAAACCCGAATCTCCCGCAAACCCGAATCTCCCTCAAACCCGAATCTCCCGCAAACCCGAATCTCTCTTAAACCCGAATCTTCAAAAAACCCGAATCTTTCACAAACCCGAATCTCCCTCAAACCCGAATCTCCCCCACAAACCCGAATCTCCCTCAAACCCGAATCTCCCCCACAAACCCGAATCTCCCACAAACCCGAATATTCCTCAAACCCGAATCTCCCACAAACCCGAATCTCCCTCAAACCCGAATCTCCCACAAACCCGAATCTCCCACAAACCCGAAGCTTCCACAAACCCGAATCCCAAAACCTTTAATATTTCAAAGAACAAAAAATACCTACAACATAAGAATAACATATTTCTAAAAGCAGAAATACTGCTTTCCTTGAAAGTTTTTAAAGAACCCCCAAAAATAAGTTGTTCCCTGAAAGGATTCGTATGACACGTGGATGACAAAAAATCTGATAAATGAATTCATTCAGCCCTTAGTTACACCGCACTTGCGTCTTTCAGTCCGTCCAAGTGTCCCTACAGAAAAAGCAGAAAAAATAGAAGTTTGACGAATTGACAGCAATTGTTACAGAAAGCCAGCCCAAGTAATTACTTCAAGTCATCCGTCTGTCATCTACGTACCATCAGCTACCAAAAGCACCAGTTAAGTGTGGCGTCTTTAACAGAACATATTGAAGAAGAAAGTCGTCACAGAGTGAAGCAGAGGGTGACAAATGTCGGCGAAACCTTAAAGAGAATTAAGAAGAATTGGAGAACCTTAATGTGAAAGCCGCTAAATGGAAGGTATGGGCACATTATATATATAAAAGGCAGGTTTTAGCTTCCCAAACCAATATAAATTGATTGCGTAACATGCTAAAGCCCGGGGTTTTAGATGTGACGTGACTATAAAGAAAAAAAATGACTGATGACGAAGAGTGACTGGGGTTAGGTTAGGCTAGCTAGGTGTGAGAAAGGAATGAGTAGCAAGGCACGCTGGGGCCATGTGAAATAATGGTTTTCAATTGCGCAACCAGAGCATTTCGCTTTGAGGCGGATGGAGTGACGTGGCTTTTACAGTTTTTGAAGTAGTTGAATAAGGCAAGGGTGGGTGACCGCGCAAAAAAAAACAATTCGAGTCTTCTAAACTATTGAGATAAATATAGGATTACTAAAAACTGAGCAACTGTACATTGCCCTCTAGCGTGGCCTTCACATGTATGGCAAATTTAGAGAAACAATGACTCAACGAATCAAGCGTGGAGTCATAGGAAAGTCTGGATATATATAAGAAAACGTGGATATATATTTAACAACCGAAATCGTAAAAATAGTGGCAAGTCTTAGTTGGGTCTTTGTTTGCTATTGTAGAGACGAGAATGCGTGTTTTGTTGGTAGAATAAATTACTTTGCACCTAAATTTGTTTTAACGATATATAGTTTCGTTTGATATGCGAGTGCTGACTTGGTGCAATGCTCGTACCAGAGTTTTTGGATAAAAAAGCTGTTAGGTTGACTGGCCACGTGGCACTGAAGCATTTATGGCAATTGTTTTATTGGGGACCGAAATTTGTCCCCCATAAAGTGTCATAACTGCGATGCTATAACTATGCATATGAAATTGCTCTGCTAACCCTTTGCTTCCTCTGTCTGCTTGAATCAGCCTCTCCGCTCCCTCTCTCTCCTTGAATCAGCCTCTCCGCTCTCTCTCTCTCTCCTTGAATCAGCCTCTCCGCTCCCTCTATTTCTCCTTGAATCAGCCTCTCCGCTCCCTCTCTTTCTCCTTGAATCAGCCTCTCCGCTCCCTCTCTTTCTCCTTGAATCAGCCTCTCCGCTCCCTCTCTCTCCTTGAATCAGCCTCTCCGCTCTCTCTCTCTCTCCTTGAATCAGCCTCTCCGCTCCCTCTCTCTGCTTGAATCAGCCTCTCCGCTCCCTCTCTCTCTCCTTGAATCAGCCTCTCCGCTCCCTCTCTCTCCTTGAATCAGCCTCTCCGCTCTCTCTCTCCTTGAATCAGCCTCTCCGCTCCCTCTCTCTCCTTAAATCAGCCTCTCCGCCCCCTCTCTCTCTCCTTGAATCAGCCGCTCCGCTCTCTCTCTCTCCTTAAATCAGCCTCTCCGCCCCCTCTCTCTCTCCTTGAATCAGCCTCTCCGCTCCCTCTCTCTCCTTGAATCAGCCTCTCCGCTCTCTCTCTCCTTAAATCAGCCTCTCCGCTCTCTCTCTCCTTAAATCAGCCTCTCCGCTCTCTCTCTCCTTGAATCAGCCTCTCCGCTCCCTCTCTCTCCTTAAATCAGCCTCTCCGCCCCCTCTCTCTCTCCTTGAATCAGCCTCTCCGCTCCCTCTCTCTCCTTAAATCAGCCTCTCCGCCCCCTCTCTCTCTCCTTGAATCAGCCTCTCCGCTCCCTCTATTTCTCCTTGAATCAGCCTCTCCGCTCCCTCTCTCTCCTTGAATCAGCCTCTCCGCTCCCTCTCTCTCCTTGAATTAGCCTCTCCGCTCCCTCTCTCTCCTTGAATCAGCCTCTCCGCTCTCTCTCTCCTTAAATCAGCCTCTCCGCTCTCTCTCTCCTTGAATCAGCCTCTCCGCTCCCTCTCTCTCCTTAAATCAGCCTCTCCGCCCCCTCTCTCTCTCCTTGAATCAGCCTCTCCGCTCTCTCTCTCCTTAAATCAGCCTCTCCGCTCTCTCTCTCCTTGAATCAGCCGCTCCGCTCTCTCTCTCTCCTTAAATCAGCCTCTCCGCCCCCTCTCTCTCTCCTTGAATCAGCCTCTCCGCTCCCTCTCTCTCCTTAAATCAGCCTCTCCGCCCCCTCTCTCTCTCCTTGAATCAGCCTCTCCGCCCCCTCTCTCTCTCCTTGAATCAGCCGCTCCGCTCTCTCTCTCTCTCCTTAAATCAGCCTCTCCGCTCCATCTCTCTCCTTGAATCAGCCTCTCCGCTCTCTCTCTCTCTCCTTGAATCAGCCTCTCCGCTCCCTCTCTCTCCTTGAATCAGCCTCTCCGCTCTCTCTCTCTCTCCTTGAATCAGCCTCTCCGCTCTCTCTCTCTCTCCTTGAATCAGCCACTTCGCTACCTTTTCCTAATTTAGCTGAGAAAAAAGTAAATATACATCCGCAGAGCTTTTGCGAGCCTATCTGTATAAAAAAGCAACCCATTCCTATATGCGATGTTAGAATAGCCTTCGCCATCGCAACAAGATTCACAGCAAAAGTGCAGAAAGCAAGCCTCTGGGATCTGCAAATCAATCATTTCGGCACAATGTGGCACAGTTAGCCGGGAAGGCGGCAACTGTTGGGGGATGCGCAGTAAGAGGGAGGGCCCAGACAGAATAAGGGTTGAAGACACTCGAGTCTGACACACTTGGATAAAGCTGCAACGATAAGCTCAATGTCCTATCGGGATAGATAGCTTGCACCGCATTCGCTGCTATGGATTGGGGCTTGCAGAGACCCCCTTGCTTGCCGCGCTGATGGCAAGTGTTGCCCATCGGTGCTTCAAGACTGCGGGTGAGTGGGGCACTTCAGCAATAGTTATCGCAAAGTTGCTCCTAGATTGGATTGGGTGCCTGCCTCTCAGCTGGCTTGTTTGGTTTATTCTACTGCCAATACGAGATGTATGGATGATAAGAAAGATAGATAGATAGATAGATAGATAGATAGATAGATAGATAGATAGATAGATAGATAGATAGATAGATAGATAGATAGATAGATAGATAGATAGATAGATAGATAGATAGATAGATAGATAGATAGATAGATAGATAGATAGATAGATAGATAGATAGATAGATAGATAGATAGATAGATAGATAGATAGATAGATAGATAGATAGATAGATAGATAGATAGATAGATAGATAGATAGATAGATAGATAGATAGATAGATAGATAGATAGATAGATAGATAGATAGATAGATAGATAGATAGATAGATAGATAGATAGATAGATAGATAGATAGATAGATAGATAGATAGATAGATAGATAGATAGATAGATAGATAGATAGATAGATAGATAGATAGATAGATAGATAGATAGATAGATAGATAGATAGATAGATAGATAGATAGATAGATAGATAGATAGATAGATAGATAGATAGATAGATAGATAGATAGATAGATAGATAGATAGATAGATAGATAGATAGATAGATAGATAGATAGATAGATAGATAGATAGATAGATAGATAGATAGATAGATAGATAGATAGATAGATAGATAGATAGATAGATAGATAGATAGATAGATAGATAGATAGATAGATAGATAGATAGATAGATAGATAGATAGATAGATAGATAGATAGATAGATAGATAGATAGATAGATAGATAGATAGATAGATAGATAGATAGATAGATAGATAGATAGATAGATAGATAGATAGATAGATAGATAGATAGATAGATAGATAGATAGATAGATAGATAGATAGATAGATAGATAGATAGATAGATAGATAGATAGATAGATAGATAGATAGATAGATAGATAGATAGATAGATAGATAGATAGATAGATAGATAGATAGATAGATAGATAGATAGATAGATAGATAGATAGATAGATAGATAGATAGATAGATAGATAGATAGATAGATAGATAGATAGATAGATAGATAGATAGATAGATAGATAGATAGATAGATAGATAGATAGATAGATAGATAGATAGATAGATAGATAGATAGATAGATAGATAGATAGATAGATAGATAGATAGATAGATAGATAGATAGATAGATAGATAGATAGATAGATAGATAGATAGATAGATAGATAGATAGATAGATAGATAGATAGATAGATAGATAGATAGATAGATAGATAGATAGATAGATAGATAGATAGATAGATAGATAGATAGATAGATAGATAGATAGATAGATAGATAGATAGATAGATAGATAGATAGATAGATAGATAGATAGATAGATAGATAGATAGATAGATAGATAGATAGATAGATAGATAGATAGATAGATAGATAGATAGATAGATAGATAGATAGATAGATAGATAGATAGATAGATAGATAGATAGATAGATAGATAGATAGATAGATAGATAGATAGATAGATAGATAGATAGATAGATAGATAGATAGATAGATAGATAGATAGATAGATAGATAGATAGATAGATAGATAGATAGATAGATAGATAGATAGATAGATAGATAGATAGATAGATAGATAGATAGATAGATAGATAGATAGATAGATAGATAGATAGATAGATAGATAGATAGATAGATAGATAGATAGATAGATAGATAGATAGATAGATAGATAGATAGATAGATAGATAGATAGATAGATAGATAGATAGATAGATAGATAGATAGATAGATAGATAGATAGATAGATAGATAGATAGATAGATAGATAGATAGATAGATAGATAGATAGATAGATAGATAGATAGATAGATAGATAGATAGATAGATAGATAGATAGATAGATAGATAGATAGATAGATAGATAGATAGATAGATAGATAGATAGATAGATAGATAGATAGATAGATAGATAGATAGATAGATAGATAGATAGATAGATAGATAGATAGATAGATAGATAGATAGATAGATAGATAGATAGATAGATAGATAGATAGATAGATAGATAGATAGATAGATAGATAGATAGATAGATAGATAGATAGATAGATAGATAGATAGATAGATAGATAGATAGATAGATAGATAGATAGATAGATAGATAGATAGATAGATAGATAGATAGATAGATAGATAGATAGATAGATAGATAGATAGATAGATAGATAGATAGATAGATAGATAGATAGATAGATAGATAGATAGATAGATAGATAGATAGATAGATAGATAGATAGATAGATAGATAGATAGATAGATAGATAGATAGATAGATAGATAGATAGATAGATAGATAGATAGATAGATAGATAGATAGATAGATAGATAGATAGATAGATAGATAGATAGATAGATAGATAGATAGATAGATAGATAGATAGATAGATAGATAGATAGATAGATAGATAGATAGATAGATAGATAGATAGATAGATAGATAGATAGATAGATAGATAGATAGATAGATAGATAGATAGATAGATAGATAGATAGATAGATAGATAGATAGATAGATAGATAGATAGATAGATAGATAGATAGATAGATAGATAGATAGATAGATAGATAGATAGATAGATAGATAGATAGATAGATAGATAGATAGATAGATAGATAGATAGATAGATAGATAGATAGATAGATAGATAGATAGATAGATAGATAGATAGATAGATAGATAGATAGATAGATAGATAGATAGATAGATAGATAGATAGATAGATAGATAGATAGATAGATAGATAGATAGATAGATAGATAGATAGATAGATAGATAGATTTAAAGATCTACGAGCTTAATCGCAGCTTTAAAGGCAGCAATGACTGCGCACTCAAAGGAAAGCCAAAACACGAGTCTCTTATTTGCATTTCTGTTGCCCGCACTTTATCTCCGCTTGCTGCCATAAAATCTGTCCAAATCTAGCGAGCTGTCTAAGGCAGACGATAATCGAGGAGGGGAATTCTGCCATTTCGGAAATTTACAATTCCCAACTGTCTGGTCCTCGAGTGCGCTTTTTAACTTTCTTTTTCTCGTGGCCCTAAACTCGGGTTTTCTTTAAAATGAGCCTTTAATTGAATCCCCTTTTAGGCGGCGTTGGGCCAGCTAGTTCGGGGCCGGCCTTTTAATTTCCTCTTCCAGTGTCCCAACCTCCATCCGGTTTCTCCCTGAAGAGCCGGCTGCAATTCGATATTTTCCAGTTCTGTTTTTAAACGAAGAAGTGCCTTAGAGTGAGGCTTTACTTTTTTCGAGGCTAGAAAAAAACAAACTTAAACGAAGAAAAATTCGGAGTGAATTTCAGCTTTATTTGTAAACATCCCGCTATTTTCTAAGTACGTTCTGTAGCCAACTCGTGAATATACTTTGTCTATGTACATGCAAATACAGCCCTAACCATAACCCTAACCCGTAGCGTACAGTTCGCACAAATTGTTGCGCAATTATTTTTCTTACGACAGTTTAAAACCAAGTGTCAACTTTTTCTTTAGTAAAAAAGCGTCGAAAAAAAGAAACAAATAAGAATTTTATAGAATCGTTTCGCACGTCCGACTTCGCCAGTGAAATTAAGAAGAAGAAGAAGAGAGCATGGCAGGAAAGAAAAAAAGATTTTCCTCTGTGTCTAAATGATTAAAACCGACTTTCACCTGCACTCATTCAGTCACTCGGTTTTTTATTCCGGTGCCCTAAGGCTCCAGAGCAAAGCTAATCTAAATTGAACTCAAGCGTGTGTAACAAGAGTCGGGCTGTTTAGATTAGAAATCTAATTCAAACACTTTCCAATTTTAGTTGCCAGGCGGTTTTCATTCCATCCTTTTTGATTGCCGATCGTTGTTGAGTGTTCAACCCGGGAAAACCATTAGTGGGAATTAAGGATTTGGCAAGTTTGGCCAGGGAACTCGTGCGTAACAAGGGGATCCGTTTGTTAGGCATGAAGTGCTGGTTCGGCAGATCGACTCACTGACTCACTGATCTGTTTAACTGCTTGACTTTGCAGTCCGCTCAAAAGTCTATCGATATTGATTTAACTGTAACCAATGAAATCAGCGAATCTCCAGGTGGCATAAATTGCTAAAAGGTATCCATCAATCAATCAATCATTCTATCACTCAACCGATCAATCAATCAATCAATCATTCTATCACTCACTCAATCAATCAATCAATCATTCATTCTGTCAAGCAATCAATCAATCAATCAATCATTCTATCACTCAATAAATCAATCAATCGATCAATCAATCAATCAATCTATCTATCTATCTATCTATCTATCTATCTATCTATCTATCTATCTGTCTATCTATCTATCTATCTATCTATCTATCTATCTATCTATCTATCTATCTATCTATCTATCTATCTATCTGTCTATCTATCTATCTATCTATCTATCTATCTATCTATCTATCTATCTATCTATCTATCTATCTATCTATCTATCTATCTATCTATCTATCTATCTATCTATCTATCTATCTATCTATCTATCTATCTATCTATCTATCTATCTATCTATCTATCTATCTATCTATCTATCTATCTATCTATCTATCTATCTATCTATCTATCTATCTATCTATCTATCTATCTATCTATCTATCTATCTATCTATCTATCTATCTATCTATCTATCTATCTATCTATCTATCTATCTATCTATCTATCTATCTATCTATCTATCTATTTTTTGGAACAAAAGTGTCTTAACTTACCAGTTGCTAGGAGAGTGTAAATTGAAATAACTAGCAGCCAGAAGTGCTCCATCAAAGTGCTGGCTTCAGGCTCGAACAAGGGTTGATGTCAATCCTGCTGACTGGTCACAGCCTCTTGGTTTATTCACCAAATTTAGAATTGTAGCGTCTTTGTCTAGTGTTCATTCTGAAATGGATAAAAAGCAAAGGTTAGAAAACAAATTGATGAAATAAATGTATGCCGGTAATTGCATGCTAACTTTTTTAGTTAATTCTTATCTTTCCTACTTCTTCCTCATTACATTAGCTCCTAACTCTGCACTGTCCCCCTTTCCTCTATTGTTTCATAAAGTTTTCCCTGCATTTTCCCAGCTGCATTTTGTTCTTGTCAGTCAGTTAGTTCAGTCGTGTCTTGGGAGGAAAAAAACACAGAAAAAACTTCAGTATTTTAGCTTCATTCCTTGCAACCGAAAGTGCTTGAGGGGAGAAACACACACAGCTGGACATTGGCTCCGCCTCTATTCCACTCAAATCCCCAGGAACTATGCTGGCATCCGACTTCAAAGAAAGTTAAGTAAGCCAAATTTATGTTGTAAAGTAAAGAACAAAAAATATAGGACGGTAAATCCTTCCTCATGTTTCAGTGAAAGTTCAAACATTTTTTCCTTGTTTAGTAAAGCGAAAAGTCCAGTTATGCTGGTTCAGTGCAAGGTTAGCTAGGGGCTAACTGACTGGCCGACTGACGGACTGACTGTTTGATTGTGATTGATTTTGGTAAGATGGCATTCCATAAATTGATGAGGGAGTTCAGCTTAATTAAGGTGGAGGGGAGGCGGTTTAGAAATGGCCGAGAAACTGTAATGCAAGTAGCTAATTGTTTTTCCACTCAGTGTTGTTAATCTGGCTATCACTGGGGAAAAAAATAGCGGGGAAATTTCTGTCAGCAATTTATTGTCAGATTTTATATCGATTTTTTTTCTGGGTAAAAAATTTTCGGTGATGATTCGCTGGCTGGGAAAAAATCACGGTTAGAAATCACCGTTGGGGATTGCCCTCGGGGTAGGGTGGGGTCCTGCTTGAATCAGCTAGGATGAGTCCCAAATCGATTGATAGCTCGGAATAAAAAGCCCCATTTTTTGTTGGTCTAGTTCCTTGATGCGTCTGGCTTCGTTAATTACGGATGTTGGGATGGCTTGGTTAACGATTGATTACAATTTTTTTATATGGATAAATCTCCGATGATGCTGGTAAAACATTATACAAGCAGAATTTAGAGATATGACTTTTACTTTTCTGCTTCTAAAGGTTGGAGAATCTACCCCTCAATCTATCTGGGGTAGGTTGGAGAATCTACCGCTCAATCTATCCAGGGTAGGTTGGAGAATCTACCCCTCAATCTATCTGGGGTAGGTTGGAGAATCTACCCCTCAATCTATCTGGGGTAGGTTGGAGAATCTACCCCTCAATCTATCTGGGGTAGGTTGGAGAATCTACCGCTCAATCTATCTGGGGTAGGTTGGGGAATCTACCCCTCAATCTATCCAGGGTAGGTTGGAGAGTCAACCCCTCAATCCATCTGGAGTAGGTTGGAGAATCTACCCCTCAATCTATCTGGGGTAGGTTGGAGAATCTACCCCTCAATCTATCTGGGGTAGGTTGGAGAATCTACCGCTCAATCTATCCAGGGTAGGTTGGAGAATCTACCGCTCAATCTATCCAGGGTAGGTTGGGGAATCTACCCCTCAATCTATCTGGGGTAGGTTGGAGAATCTACCCCTCAATCTATCCAGGGTAGGTTGGAGAATCTACCGCTCAATCTATCCAGGGTAGGTTGGAGAATCTACCGCTCAATCTATCCAGGGTAGGTTGGGGAATCTACCCCTCAATCTATCTGGGGTAGGTTGGAGAATCTACCGCTCAATCTATCCAGGGTAGGTTGGAGAATCTACCCCTCAATCTATCTGGGGTAGGTTGGAGAATCTACCCCTCAATCTATCTGGGGTAGGTTGGAGAATCTACCCCTCAATCTATCTGGGGTAGGTTGGAGAATCTACCCCTCAATCTATCCGGGGTAGGTTGGAGAATCTACACCTCAATCTCTCCGGGGTAGGTCGGAGAAAATACCCCTCAATCTATTAAATATATTTGAAGTCCTTTGAAGAATAAACTCAAAGCTATTTTAGGCAATTTCAAAGAACCTAACAATCCATTCCCGCTTGATTAGAATCTATAATCCTTACTGAATAATAAATGAACATATTTTTTCCTAATTCCAATAACGAATAACTATTGCTACACTTGGGGGCTAGGAAATGAAAAGAAGAAATAACAAAACCAGTAATAGTGCCGCTCGTAAATCACTCCAAATAATTAGGAGTCGGAAGGGAGGCCGAAATTTCGGTGTTATTTTCTTTGTTGGCCGCGGCTGTTACATTTCAGGGGACAGGCGGGCAGCCCTGTGGTCTAATCAATGCGGCATGGCTCCTTTCACCCCCCGCTCGCTTTCCATCCTATTCTTCTTCTAGGGGAGAACACAAAATTTTGCCGCCTTGAAGGAATTCAGTCAGTTTTCAACTTTTAAGTGAGCTGCAGGTGTGAAGGCAACGTTTGAAATTTAGCTACTGTTTTCTGAGCTTTGTACTCTTTGTTATTTAATATGATGGCAATGATTACAGCTTATATTTCTCCGCATTAAA
The DNA here is from genome assembly GCA_950096795.1 of Macrostomum cliftonense. Classification (NCBI taxonomy): domain Eukaryota; kingdom Metazoa; phylum Platyhelminthes; family Macrostomidae; genus Macrostomum; species Macrostomum cliftonense. The sequence goes on from CATNEM010000149.1 coordinate 2,899,355, forward strand.
TAGATTAGCAATCGATTCTAACCCTTCATCCGCATGGGATAGATTAGCAATCCATTCTAATCCTTCATCCACATGGGATAGATTAGCAATCCATTCTAATCCTTCATCCGCATGGGATAGATTAGCAATCCATTCTAATCCTTCATCCACATGGGATAGATTAGCAATCCATTCTAATCCTTCATCAGCATGGGATAGATTAGCAATCCATTCTAATCCTTCATCCGCATGGGATAGATTAGCAATCGATTCTAACCCTTCATCAGCATGGGATAGATTAGCAATCCATTCTAATCCTTCATCCGCATGGGATAGATTAGCAATCCATTCTAATCCTTCATCCACATGGGATAGATTAGCAATCCATTCTAATCCTTCATCCGCATGGGATAGATTAGCAATCGATTCTAACCCTTCATCAGCATGGGATAGATTAGCAATCCACTCTGTTCCTTCATCCACATGGGATAGATTAGCAATCGATTCTAACCCTTTATCCACATGGGATAGATTAGCAATCCACTCTGTTCCTTCATCCACATGGGATAGATTAGCAATCCACTCTGTTCCTTCATCCACATGGGATAGATTAGCAATCCACTCTGTTCCTTCATCCACATGGGATAGATTAGCAATCCATTCTGAT